>LPNX010964901.1:15993-130344 GCA_001517045.1 Pseudotsuga menziesii | reverse complement strand
CCCTAATACTCCCCACCCCCCCTCCCACAAAAGAAACATGTATATTAAAAAAATTTCAACACCCCTTAATTCCACCCCACAAAAAACATTAGTGAAAAAAAAATCCTCGTCCACCTCTGCACCCCTCCCTTCTACTCCTCCCCGGTCACTCCCTTATCCTCCTTCCCGTTGTTCCCTTCCCTCATGCCCCTACAATTTCCTGCCCCTCCACCTCTTTCCACGTCCCTTCTCCCTCCTCCCTCCCCCCGCGTCGATCCACCTCCCTGTCCATCCTTCCCTCCCTCCTCCTCTTGTCCATTCTCACTCCTCCCTCCATCCTGCCCCATNCCCTCTGCATCCATTCCCCTCCCCCCTCCTCCCCCTTTGCCTCCGTTCCCCTCTCCCCTACTACCCCCTCCTCCTCTATTATTTCCTTTGTTGGAGCTCTTCTCCCTTGGGTGCCAAAGGGTCTCCCTCTTCCCTCCTCCCTTCCCCTGCACCGCTCCATCTCCCTGCCCCTTCCTCCTCCTTCCTGCCTCCTCTGCTTTTCCCTTCTCCCTTCCTCCCTCCTCCCTCCTCACTTCCCTATGGTTGTCCCTCCTCCCCCTCTGCCTACCATCCCCTCCCCCCTCCTCCTCCTTCATTTCCTTTGTTGGAGCTCCTCTCCCTTGGCTGCCAAAGGGCTATTCTGGGAAACGTGACACTTTGTCACCCACGGGAGCAAAACTTTAACAAAGACAACGCTAGAGGAGGATGAGGGAGGAGGGGGAAGGGGAAGGGAGCCAGAGAGGGAGGAGGATGGGGGGGAGGAGGGAGGGAGGAGGATGGGGGGGGGAAGGGAGGAATGCAGAGGGGAAGGTGCCAACATATTGTAACTTTAGAATATATTCTATTGTACTTTTGTTGTATTCTCCTTTGAAGATGTTATTCCTCCATTTGCAGATGTCCTTGATGTAATTGGTCATGTAAAAGTCATGAGGTAAGCCATCCATTGTAAGTCAGGGAAATAGTACCACAAAAGTAATATATAAAATGTATTTTGAGTTTCCCAAGGTAGGTTGAACCTAATTAGGGAATCTGTCCGACTTAGTTAGTTAGTTGGTGCACTCACCTAATGAATATAAATAGGTGAGGTGCCTCTCTCATTCTTACACATCTTACATACAAGTAGTGTGCTGGAGAGAGAGAGAGAGAGAGAGAGAGAGAGAGAGAGAGAGAGAGAGAGTCTACTGTGGAATATGAGCAACTATTCTTATTGGCAGGGTTTTACACTATACTTGGACAAATTCTATATTAGAAGAAGTTTTGCGGGCTTTTCTCCCTTGTGGTTTCCCCGAGGAAAATCTTTGTGTTCTCTTGTCTTGATGCACTTGTCTTTCTTTCAGTGATCCATTGCTTATGGTTATGATGTTATGATGATAATTTTTTTTAGAACTTGTATAACCATTAAAAATATAACATGGTATCATATCCACCCTGAAATAAGTCTTTGTGCAATTGAAACACTACTACAACTAAATTTACTGAATATTAGGGTTTGAAGCTTGAAAACCCTAAAAGAAAAGCACTAGTCATGTTGGGAATTTCACTATAACTAGAGATTGGAGAAGGATCAGGAGCCGAAACTTTGACAGGATGGATATAAAATATTACTCTACCTTGTGTAAAAGTTTTATCCTCATATTAGCTATAATATAGGAGATATGAGTCCTCCAACTCAAGTTTCCAACCTCTCCCATAATTCAGCTTAAATAGGTGACCTAGGGAGAATCAGTATATCTCAAGATTGGAAGGTCCAAATTGAATTTCGCAATATGTTGAATATAGGGAGCATACCGTATTTTGTGTGGTAAATGTTTTAGAAATAGAAGGTGAAACAATGACACGTAGAAGTATGTACAAGTTTTTTATGCTGAACAATCCTTAAATACATCACCTTGGTAAACTTCGCATAAGTCCCACCTAGTGAATCTAATTATTCTCTAACCTGTGGGGTTGGAAATAATACAGAATAGGATACCTCAGGATGAATTTTTAGACCTTGAGGAGTCGAAAATTCGTAGATATAGTAGAATCAATATCAACCATTTAGGCAAAAGCAACTAGAGAAAAACTAGGGCTTCATGTTCCGGGCACTTCCCTCCACCAATTAGTTAAAGAAGGAGGACCATCAAGTTATCCCTAGGAGGGTGCATCTCTCTATCTTAGAAGTTTCTCATTTTTTGGAATTTTTATTTTTTGACCTTAACATTGCTGCCAGAGAAAACTAGGGCATCAAATATTTTGCAGTTATGTCCACAGTTTGGAGAAAATAAGTATGTTGTTCAACTTGCATTGAGGAGGCGCATATTTCTATCCAATTAGATCTAAAAGATACCTAAGTTGAAAAATTAGGGTTTCTGTGTCAAACCCTAGGTCCACCAAAAGCAATATTTCAAAAGATACTTCAAGCAAGCATAAAGTTGAAGCAATTTCACTAGTAAGTTCCATCCTCTCTATTTCCGTTTGAGGTTCTCATTTTTATCATGATGAAAAACAGTACCAAGCTTGAGGACAAGCTTAAAAGAGTCAAGAATTTCTAAGCATGGAATTATAGAGTGCTTATCATACTTGAAGAAGCATACCATGAAAAAATATGTCAAAGAAGAAGCTACAGATCCAAACAAAGATGAAGTCAAAGTAAAGAAGGATCTAGTCAAAACAAAGATGAGTATTTCCGTCTTCATTGGATCTCACATGTATCATCCTTGAAGAATCCCAAGGATATGTTTGATGCAATAAACAACATGTACAAAGATGAACTTTAGAACTAAACTCAATGATTACTTCACAAGAATATCTCATCTCAAGGAGAAATTAGAAACCGCTGAAGACAATGTCAAAGAAGCAGAAGCATAAATTACAATTTTTGAATGGTCTTCCAACTTCAGTCAAGAGAGTTTTTCTTGTAGGAATATCGCATATGGAGGAGTGCATGATTGAGTGATGGAAAAAGAAGAAGAGATGACAATCCATCCCTAACAACTGATGCCAAGCAGAGAAAGAACAAGAAGGAATAACATTCCCGCCAAGAATAGAAGGACATCTCACAACTCAATAGTTCAATTATGATGGAAGGATGATATGATCTAAAAGTACCAGTCGATAATACATAATGATGTTTGGATATGAGTTCAAGACATGAAGGGAATTTTTATGAAGTCTTCCAAGTAGATCTACAAGATCAAGTATACTGCAAATCAAAGCATCAAAAGATTCAAAGCAAGGTTAAATAGTAGATATTACATTAGGCAGTTGGTGTAATCAAAGTAGAAGAACAGATCGAGCAACATATATGGTTTGATACTCTCTATAGAGAACCACCAATGAACAAAAGGATTGATACAAGCTCAGTAGGCACCCATGGGACAACACATATAGTTACATTAGGAGATTAAGGACCAGCTAAAGTGATGTAGATACCAACCTTTATTACAAGGTTGAAGATAGAATCCTATAAAGGATGAAAAGCACATAGATGGATACAAAGAAGACTAGTAGCAGAGGAGGCTATTTGTCACTCCAATGTCCTAATACATATGCAGAGAGGGAGGATGGTGCTCCACCTTAGAGGGAGTGACTATGGTAGATCTCAAAGCTCAAGAACCTTGAGATGATTCTTAGGATTAGAGGTATGATGAAATCCAGAGGACATTTTACTTATCTAAGAAAAATATGCAGAGAAAATGGTGTGGAACTTAAAGGGTATACTACAGAGATATTATGACTTTATTTTATAGTGCTACGAACATAAATATCACTCCAACGTATTTCAGAAAGCAGAGTGTTTCTCTCAATACAACCAAGAATGAATATATTACAATTGAGAAGAAAGCAAGAAAAGATTCCTAAAAGTAATGAGGAATATGATCCAGAATATGAATATCGATGAATATGAATATTATACTCTTATCCATTTCATCATTGGATAAGAAGAGATGCACTTGTAGGAAACACAGACACAGTCTTATGTAATCTATGGTGTCAGAATACTTGCTTAATATTTCTGATCATGAGCAAGTCCTTAGAATAAGACGATGAAGTTGAACACATTGGCATAGACTCCAGTAATTCAAGAAGAAAGAGATCAAGATGGAGTCTACCAAACAAACAAATATAAGTATTTGAATTGTCATTTCCTATATATCTAGTTGTACAAGATGTGTACATAGACATGTTTCTAGATTCAAGAAATGTGTTAAGCATATTAGAATATTTGTAGTTACCGATAATATGCAGGTGATGGGTAAGTGGCTTATGTTGTTCCATTATTACTTATGAAACCTCCTTGCTGAAATAATGTATTGGAAAGATGGAAGGCATATAGAAAGTTACCGTATACAGGATATAGATGATTGTTGCATTAGTGAAAGTAGATGCATGATTATATATATTTTTATGCATGAGAAATTGTCATTTTGAATATGTTACAAAATGTTTCTAATCATACAATTGTATTTGAATTGTAGGAAGGATGGTATGCAATCACCTAAAATAGAAGAAATGATGAAGCTACAGATGTACGATACAGTTGCGGATGTACAAGAGAAGAATGATGCAAGTTGTAAATGTACGATGCAATTGCGGATGTACAAGAAGAGAAATTTAAAGAACAAGTTGCAGAAGGGAGTTTCAAATCTCAAGCATGTTCCTACAGAGGAACAAGTGGCAGATATGTTAACTAAGCCTCTGGCTCAATAATGGTGTAGTCCGAAAGAACCTTTCTCCAAAGAGGGGGTGGCAATAGATGGATGATGGATGCAATGGTGAGTAGATCAGTTTAGAGGAGGGTAAGTTTGGCTAGTCTTGTTTGGACCGAAAGGTTTAGTAAGTCAGACGAGCCTATTCAATCCTAAGGGGATCAGTATGTCTTGCTTTGATTGTTTGGACTGAAAGGTTAGTAAGCCAGACACAGCTTGTTTGGTCCCCATGGAGATCCATATGTCTAACTAGGCTTGTTTGGCTCGAAAGAGTTAGTAAGTTAGACAAAATTCCCGGATGGATCTACTAGATAACTCACCGTGATGCTGCTCCAAGACGTTGAAGGGAAAGATGTATCCTCAATATTGATATATTGTTAATAGTTAAAATGATTTCTTTAGTATTGTTATATTGATGTTTGCTGAGATGTTTGTTTAAATGTTTGCTTCAGGGTGATTCCATGAAGATGGGTAACACTTTTTGGCCAAATTTGGCGATGAAAACCTGATTTTTTACTCATGTGCTAGATAGAAGCCCTCAAAACGCATATATGCCATGTGAATTTTGACTTGTAGTAAAAAAACAAATTGTACAATATTATGTTGGCTTCATAGTGATATTTTTTAAAAATATTCCGATGTCATTTAATGTGTGAATTTTTGCATTTAATGAATTGTGTGACCTTAAAAATTTGAAGAAGCTAATAAGTGGCTCGTGTCCACGTAGAGTAATTCAATCTTGCATTAATAATTTAAAAAAAATAAATATATGAGCATGATCTACATAAAATGCAGTGTGATGTGCATATTTTTTTGTTAATTTTTTTCGCATTATACAACTATTTATTATTTTTCGAAAGTGACCACGTTCGATTTCAGCATCATTTTAAACACATATTTGTCCACGTAAAGGAATTTTTTCTATTTTTTGAAAAATTGAAAAACCAAAGATACCCTTTTGAAGAGGACACGTCGATATGTGATGTGTGCATTTTTAAGAATTTTTTGGCTGTGTAGTTTTAACTCTGTGGATTTTTCTTTGAGCTGCTTTGAAGTTGCAGTGTGGTTTTCTAAGTATAAGTTTTAGAAGTAATTAAAAAATAAATATCATATGAATGCCAAAATGCGTGTATGATACCTCAATGGATAGAAGATTCGTTGGTGAATTTATCGGTATCAACTCCGCTCAGTTATGTGCTAGGAATGGCAGGGTTTACACCTCTGCAAGGCACATGAAATTTTCCATTTGTTTGAATGAGGGATAAGTCTGTTTTTTTAAGCCCTCGACCGAGGTATGAACCTCGACCGAGGTATTTAAATACCTCGGTCGAGGTATTTAAATACCTCAACCGAGGTTTTGTAAAGCCCGCAATACCTCGGTCGAGGTATTTAAATACCTCGACCGAGGTATTTAGATACCTCGGTCGAGGGCTTAACAAGCCCTCGGTCGAGATATTAAGACCTCGGTCGAGGGCTTAACAAGCCCTCGACCGAGGTGCGTTTTTCTGTTTTTGCCGAAATTCACTTGCCAAAAAGTGTTACCCAGGTCCGTGGATTCACCCTTCAACATTGATGATTGTTGAGATGATTTCTTTAGTATTGTTATACTGATGATTGTTGAAATGTTTGCTTCAGTATTTTTATACTGATTGCTGAGATGTGTGCTTCAGTATTACTATATTGATGATTGTCGAGATAGTTTCAGTGTTGTTACATCGATGATTGATAATTGTTGAATTGATTGTTGAGATAGTTCTAGTATTCCTATACTGATGTAGTAGGATCAATATTTTCATACTGATGTTGTTTGGATGATTGTTGAGATAGTTTCAGTATTCCCATACCGATATGACAGGTTTGATATTTTTCATACTGATATTGATGTGGCAAGCTCAGTATTTTCATACTGATATGGTAGGTTCAGTATTTCCATACAGACGTTGATAAGACAATTTCAATATCTCTATACTGATAATGATGAGGTAGTTTCGGTATTTCTATATAGATGTTGATAAAATGGTTTTAGTATTTCTATACTGATGATGGTGAGGTACTTTTAGTATTTATATATTGATGTTGATAATGATGTTGCTTCAACATTTGTTTGTTGATGCTGATGATGTGGTTATGGTCCCAACACCTTATGTTGATGATGCTGATATGGTTGTGGTCCCAACACCCTGTGCTGATAATTTTAATGTGGTTGAAGTCAAAACACTTTGTGTTGATGATGATGATGTTTTCTCAACATTTTTATGTTGATGATGATGATGATGTTCCAACATCTCTATGTTGATATAGAATTTATTGATGATGTTTCTTTGGCACTAACATGCTAACCATGTTGTTGTTGTTTCGGTATTTACATACTGATGATGTACATGCTGATGTTTCATTATTTACATACAAATGATGCAGATAATGATGTTTTAGTATTTACATACTGATGATGTAGATGATGATGTTTCAGTATTTACACACTAATGATGTAGATGATGATGTTTCAGTATTTACATACCAATGTTGCAGATGATGTTTCAGTATTCGCATACTGATGTTGTAGAAGAAGATTCAATATTCACCTACTGATGTGGCATAAGAAGATTCAATAATCACATACTGATGTTACAAAAGAAGGTCCATAAGAGGACTCAATATTCACATATTGATGTGGCAGAAGATGATTCAGTATACACATACTAGTGTTACAGAAGAAGGTTTAGTATTCAGAATATGATTCAGTATTCACATACTGATGTTGCAGAAGACGATAAACTATCTAGAATATGATCCAATACTCACATAAGTTGATTTAGTATCAACATACTAATTTTGTGGAAGATGATAAAATACTCAGACAATTCAGTACTTACATACTGAGGTTGCATAACATGATCCAATACTCACAGAATATGATTCAGTATTTACATACTGAGGTTGCAGAAGAAAATCGAGTATTCTCATACTGAGTTTGATGATGAAGATGCATGATGTTGTTCCAAAAATTCCTATGACATATAGACATTCACCAGTCAGTTGTATAGTTGGGATGATGGTTATTGTTGATATAGAATACCTTCCTAGTTAAGAGGGAGTGTTAAAGTATTGTAACTTCGAAAGACATTCTATTGTACTTTTGTCGTCTTCTCCTTAGAAGTAGTTATTCCTCCATTTGGAGATGTACTTAATGTAATTGGTCATGTAAAAGTCATGAGGTAAACCCTCCATTGTAAGTCGGGCTAATAGTACCCACAAAAGTAAAATATAAAATGTATTTCGAGTCTCCCAAGGTAGGTCGACCCTAATTAGGGAAGTTGGCTGACTTAGTTAGTTATTTGATGCACTCACCTAATGAATATAAATAGGTGAGGTGCCTCTCTCATTCTTACACATATTACATATATGTATTGCACGAGAGAGAGAGAGAGAGAGAGAGAGAGAGAGTCTACTGTGGAAGATGAGCAACTATTCTTGTTGCTGGGGTTTTACAATGTACTTGGTCAAATTCTATACTGAGGAAGTTTTGCGTGGTTTTCTCCCTTGTGGTTTCCCTGAGGAAAATATTTGTGTTCTCTTGTGTTGCTGCACTTGTCTTTATTTCAGTGATCTATTGCTTATGGTTATGGTGTTAAATGTTTTTAGATCTTGTATAACTATTAAAAATCTAATAGAAGGAGGTTCGACTGCGGGGAAGGGAGGAGGGAGAAGGGATGAGTAGGGAAAGGGAGTGGGGAGGAGGAAGAAGGGATGGGAAGGGAGGTGGAGGGATGCATGAGGAGAGAGGAGGGAGGAGCGCGAGGGAAGGGATCTGCGAGGGGGAGGAGAAGGGAGTGGAGGGGAGGGGGTAGGGAGGAGGGATAAGAGATGGGAAGGGAGGGGGATGGTTGTGGGGGGATGGAGGAGGGAGAGGGGAGGGGAGAGGAGGTGGAGGGGTGCAAGGGAAAGGAGCCACGATAATTTCAAGCAAGATATTTTATTTCTAGAAGTTGTCACATGTAGTAGAGACAAACATATACTCCAGAAGGTGATGTTTCACTATCCAAAAATCCCATATTGCATAATGGAATAACAAATGGGGCTTCTAGTTTATTCTGTATTCAAATTCAACAATATCTATTTGCTTAGAAGGTCATCACAATGAACTTAACCAATCAAATTGGTTCAATAATTCCAACAAATACATCAGGAAACATTCGACGGGATGAAGATGGACTATGATGGAGTTTCATGTCTAATTTGACCTCAAACATAAATAAAAAATGCAATGGATATTTTCTTGTTGCAACAATTGATAAGTACATGCTCATGTGAAAATACAATTGTCTCATTTTTCGTCTTCTATGAAGTCATCGATGCACTTTCTAATGGTGTAATTCGAGATGGAATGTTGGAATCCATACATTCCAAACTTGACATTCCAACAAAACTAAGTGTTATTGACCTTGTAGACAACATTTTGATCATCCCAAGTTTCCCAAACATGGATTCAATAGATGACATGTTTTGAATGGGAAAATAAAAACATACATGTAATGTTACTTACATACCTTATGTAAATTGACATCTCACATTGCTACCTCATTATCATATCTATTAGATCTATTTCTTTCCAAAGGACTCTGTAAGAGTTGTGTAGTGTACATTCTCTTTGAAATAGAAATATGTTCTACATGTCATTTTGTTTTAATATTTCTTGAATAAAAATTTGAGTAGGATATTAGTTCACATATCAACATTCTTAGACAATAAAAACATTGTGACATATAATTTGAACAATGTTGATCACTTTTGTGTTTTTGTTTCCTTTTGCTATATGTATAACATGTATTCCTTCACTAATATGGTTTTAGAATAGCTATTTTTTGCATGTTCATGTAGGTATGTCATCAAAGAAAAATAATAATCACAGTAGTGAGAACAACTTGATGACAACTTGATGGAAACATTGTCTCACACAAAAAAATCAATCCCAGCAAAAATACTATCAAGAAAAAAAGAAGATATTAATAGTCAACATCATTTAAACTACAAAAAAGATTAATGAGCACATCAACAAACAAAGAAGAGAATATGACGGTCATTTGTCTGCAAACATCATGATTGATTCTCAAGACAAGCCCACTAAATTCCAGAGCATATATGATATAATAACCCTTGTGGAAGTAGGGATGACAATCTGAAAAATTTCACCTAGGAAATAACCCTTGTGGAAGTATTTCACTTGATAAATGAGCTGAAAAGAGGAAGAGCAGTCCACCACCCATGGATGCTTGGACTCTTCCTCTCACTTGCAAAGCTCCTCCTTCATTGCGGAGATGAGCTCGTCCAAAAGTGCGATGAATTAACGAGGGAGGGGGTGGGATCACCCCCCTTTTGTTTCTTTTATTATTTTATATTTGTCATAGCATTGTGGGACGACAGGGAAGGGCCACGTGGCCCTCATGTAGGTGGGTAGAGATTAGGGTTACGTACTTGTAATTATTTAAATTGTTAATAATTAAATTCTTTAAATTCTTTAAATATTTAAAACTCTTTAAATTTTGTAATTATAAAAATTAAATATTTATATTTTTTTAATTATTTAAATTTGGTTATTATAATATAAATTTTGTTTTTCTTATTTAAATATTATTATATTAGAGTTTTTGCTAATTCTTTAAATGTGTTATTATTTTTTTAATTTCACTATTTACATCTTGTATATAATTTAAATTAAATTACATTTTGTTGATTATATATATAAAAAATATGGGTTTACTAAAATTGTGTTTTAAAAATTTATGTTGATTTAAATATATAAATTAGATGTGGATCAATATAAAGTAAAGACTTAAACTTATAATTGCGATAAATTCGATTTAAGTTAATCAATGAGTTAATTTGAATTGAATCTGTTTAGAGGGTTAGGAGATTAAACGAGTTAACCAAGTTTAGGTCAACCTAAGTATTAGTGGGTCTCAAAGGAGGAATCATGACGGGTGTGACCTCGGTATTAGGTGTGGTATAGGTGACTACCTACGTCGCAAGAACGATGAAACGCCACACACTTAACCTGATACATAGTGTCTTACTTGGGAATTAGGATAGTGATGTCGATGTAGTATTTTTATTTATTATTATTTAATTATTTAATAATATACATCTATGAAGTAAATTGTTGGCACAAGGAATGTTGCATGGAATATAACTTGGGGGTATTTCTTCAGCTAGCAAGAAGGTGAGAGACCATGACTAACTAACCTAATCAATAGTAGGAAACTTTGTTGTATGTGTATATAACGTAGAGAATAAATGAGCATTGAGCCTAAAGTGTTAAAAATATGTTGTGCACCTAGTGAGGAGATGACATTAGCCATGCTAGGAGTTAAGGATCTGTCATCTGGGTAATAAATGATTAAAATTTTGGAAAGAGGGCAATAATTATCCCTGTCACCTTTAGTTGATTGCATGTGGATTACGTTAAAATTTACTTAAAGAATCCACACAAGTATTAGTGTTTAGCTAAGAGAAGTTGTATATTGAGCTTGGTTTATTGCATAAAGGGATAGAAGACATTATGGTTAGTGTGATGGAAGTATACTGTATAACTAACCATAATAAACCATATTATGGCAAGCAATGTGACGGTAAATTATTATTATAATTATTATAATTATTATAATTATTATATGCCTATATCTTGAAGGGTGGTGTATGTATAATACTTATCGAGTTAAAGTGATAATCAAATTCATGTAAAATTGGTTATGATTAATAATTGCTTGAATCAAGAGATAATACTCTACATAGTGGTTAAAAAAATGAATTATACAAAATAAATAAATAAATAAATACCTATGTAACGTAGGAAGAGTAATCATTAAAGAGAAAAATATTCACATGGGTTACCTCTGTACATGAGTACGAGCGGGTAGAAGCCTTAACGTTATGAAGATGCGACATCAAGTACAAAACAACTAGTGTTGTGAGCGAGTTGTATTGATTGTATTAGGATTTGTGTGATCAAGTGTTGGGTCTACTTCTTCTTGGTCAACATGATGGTGAACCTACTTATGTTCAATTATGATTTTATGTTGTTGAGTAATTGTATGTTGTGCTTTAGTAGCAAAAGGATGATAGTGTTTTTGTGTTGATAACTAAGTTTATGGTGTTTCCACCTAGTGTGTAGATGACTTTGACGTTAAGCTCAAATTTCAATAAGAGGTGCGTATTCAAAATAACAATTACGTTGAGATTTAAAAATGAAAATAGGATCTTGTACTCGATATTTACCTTGTTATGATCTAATTTAGATTATGTAGTGGGTAAATAAGAAGAATAATAATTACGTTGAGATTTAAATATGAAAATAGGATCGTGTACTTGATATTGACCTTGTTATGATCTAATCCACATTATGTAGTGGGTAAATAAGACTAATACTAGTAATCAAGGATCTATGAAGTAATTGCATATTCGCGTAGGTGTGAATTAATAATATCTTGGTAATGTACCTAATCTGAAGAACACTATGGTATACCAGCCTCTTCAGGAGTGGTGGCATAGATATAATTTAACTAAGGTGATAATCGAAATCCAAGTATAATAATTTACAATTTGGAAGGATTCCAAATGTGGAGTTAAGTTTCTTATTAATGATTAAAAATAATGAGTTGTACATCACATATAAGAATGATATATAGAGCTTAGGAAGAATATGTCATTGAAGGAATATGGTTTTACGATAAGTAAGTTGAACAAAATGGTGATGAATTAGAGAAATGACACAGTAAGGTGGTAAGGTGTCTAGTATTGTAGGTTAGTCATACCTAGTATAGTGATGACCTTGAGTAATAACAAGGAAGACATACACAACTTAACCAATTAACAATTGGACATGTTGAAAATAAATACTAACAAGAGATGTAATGAGACTATGTCGTAATCACCTTAATACATTCCTAGTTAGAATATGATTAGGTTAATTAAGAATGATCATGCATATTTCTTTTCTAGTCGTCTGTGTCGATGAGTATATGTTATTAATCGAGATAAATGAAGGTATTCCCTTCTCCTTGTATGAATATACTAGGGTCTAATTGATGATGTAGGATGCTTGTTGTATCATATGAGTTGTACAAAGTACCAATGTAAAAGTAGTATATTAAGGTTTGTAGTGTGAATGAGTTGATTGAACTATTGGAAAATTTAGTTGGTCCAAAGAATGGGCTTGATCTATGAGTTGAAATTTAAACTATAAACTAAGATTCATACTATGAATAGTGGTAATTTGAGAAAGTAATTAAAATGAAATTGGAAGAAAAACAAAACAAAACGAAGTAGTAGTAATTGGGTCATAACAGTAATTTTGAACCTAAAAAGATTTAATATGGAGACTAAGGTCTTCTTATGGATTGAGTTATAGAAAATAACCATAAAATTAATGGCATGTTAACTCTTTTGGAAGCAAGATATGCTAAATGAAATTTAAGAGGGATAGCCTAGCTATGTGTACAAGATATAAGAGTACGTTGTTTGTGATAACTAAATTTAAAACTCTAGATGGCATTGACATGTTTGATCAAATGAAGGTCCATTGGGACTAGTATAGTTAGGGTGTTCTAATAACACGAAATAAAGATTATGTTTCATAGAAATTCCCTATAATCATGAAGGACTATAACTTCAGGGAGAAGTTTCTGGAAGGGTGGGTATATGTAATGCCACATTTTTACCGAACCATATGAATTATCAATTGCTTTTCTGTATTTACTTATTATTGTGGAACTTCGTCACTTTAATGACATTGTAGACTTGTGGATCTATTATTTTGCGGAAATTATATATATGTGTGCGATGATTATATTATAAATTATGTTCATATTTTGATTATGTCTCTAGCATGAAATTTAATAGAGGATGTACGTGGATACTGATTTAAAGTCATGTGTCAAATACATGATTATGATTCCAAATGCACGATACGAAAATGATTACATTATTGTTGATATTAACGAAATATGTATACACATTTATGATTATATGATATTGCACAACATTTTTTTATGAGAATGAATCGTTATTGTTATGTATGATTATTGTTATTATCATCATGTGTAGGCTAGCATGGGGTTTTAGGAAACTCAACCGCACAAATTGTTCATTTGATGACAAAAAATGAATACAACAATCGCAATGTGGTCGCTATGTTGATGTAACATAGTCCCTATAGGGGTGGAGGCATTACCCATCGTTTATCCCCAAAACTGGAGTCATGGGAAGGTTGTGCTACAACATGCTCCCCAAGGTGTGTGATGATGACTAGTGGGTTCCTATTGGGGAATCTTGGTCGATGGAGTCAACAATTCTTCTTACAGGTTCTATCTAGAGTTAGGTCATGTAGTTGACACTCTAGGTTAGTCCAAGTAGTCTAACAGAGGAAGGATAGGATGCGGAAGTTAGTTGTGAATTAGATAGAAGGATGTAGGTAGATAGGAATGTCATGGAAATTTTAGCGGAAAACATAATTTATTGTATGTGTGGAAAAAATTGCTTGATTCTTATGTAGTGACTTGAGATATTATGTTTGTGTCACAAATTATTATGATCTCAGTTAGTGGCTACACATTGCAGATTCATGTTTAAGTATGCATTAACAAAATAGTAAATTNGCTTGTATAATTGTATGTCATGACGTTATGATTAGGTCTTGATGTTTTGTGATTGTGACTAGTTACATTCTACTTGTTGTTTATTAAGTTATAAAATGAAACTAATGCACCAAGTTATTACTGAAAAAGGGTTCAACTACGATAAGGTCAATTATTGATTATGGTCATTACTAAACAAAGGCTAGTTAATGTTTAGAAGGACTATTATTAACTTATCTAATAAATGTTAGATAAGTGTTACTAATGCTAATTGTTGTTCACAAGATTATTATTAACTTGAATAATAAATATTGAGTGTTAATGATGAATAATTAGTGCTACTATAAGGATAATATTAACTTGTTGATAAGTGTTAAATAAGTATTAGTTATATTAATTAAGTTTAACTATAATTAAAGATTTGAATGGTGAATGTGGTAAAAGTTCCATTAATGATCATTAAGATTAATTATAATTAATTGGCATGCGGTAATAAATACATATTAAAGAAAATTAATTATAATTAATGATCAATTGTTCAATGTGACACATACATGTGTAAACGATCTTTAAAGTTTAGGAGAGTATTAATTAGTCAATAAATAAATAAGTACCAGTCTTAAGTATAGCTACATTTGATTGTTGAATAGGGTAATGGATAAATAAATAACCATTGGAGTTGAAAGGATTATTGGTTAATTAATAAATAAACATTAATTAATTACACCGAAGGTGTTATATAAGGGGTTGCTCCTCTTCAGGTTCTCTTTGTATATCGACGACCTATATGAGGAGCCTCCCCATGTCCTCAAAAATTTGGTTTCCATCTATTTGGGTGAGAATTTCTCTCTACATCACCATATCATCTCGTCCTTTAGTTTCATGTTTGCGCAGCGCTTCACCGTATGGTCCATATTTATCAATGCAAGTCCACTAGCGCGGGCCAGAGCAGCACAACCAACAGCCAGCCAATCAGTGCATGCCGCCAATCAGTGCGAGTTGAAGGGTTAGATCAACACGACCAACAACCAGCCAATCAGTGCGGGTTGAAATGAGAGTAGCATGGCCAAAATCCATATGTGGGAGGGGTGCGTTCAGAAAAAGGTTAGCAACTGATTCCTAGGCAGGGGTGAGGCATAGGTGGAAGGGTGAAATGAATGGTTGAACCGAGAGATTTATTGGATGGAAGGAAATGAAATTGACGTGGGAGGCGTTTGATAGTAGGGTGGGACGAACAACTGGAGAATTCACTAGATATGCCTTTGGGATGGCTTTGAATGGAAAGAACAATCTCTCTCCTAGTTGGCTTATTATTTACATATCCATAACCTTAACCTATGGACTACCAGGTACGGTAGTATGTAAATGGTAGGGTGGGACGAACAATTAGAGAATTCACTAGATATTCCATTGGGATGGATTTGAAAATAAATAACAATCTCTCTCCTAGTTGGATTATTATTTCCATATCCATATCCATAAACTTAAACTATGGACTACTAGGTACAGTAGGGAACCTCCTCTTCAGACATGTATTCCATCTTGTCCAAAAAAAAAAAAAAATTCACCAGAAATTATCAAAGATTGACTGATCTATTGACTTACCATCTCGGTCATTTTTACGACAAACAAATTTACGATTAAAAGAAATTTATCAAAGAAGAGTACCTACACAAAATATAAAAACAAGACCATGTGGCAATCAAGATTTCAATTAAAGAAAACACTGAAGTTCTTTAAGCGTATATGAAACTAATCCACCTCGAATTCGGGTTTCTAAGAACTCTACATTCTGAATAATCATATTCATAGGAACCTCCATCACACACAAATAAAAAAACGAACCTTCAACTACGTCCCTCGACACAATATTCACTTAGTTCGTTCATAAATTTTGCAACTACGGTGAATGAAATGAAAAAGAACAAAAAACCAACATATCAACCAGAATTATTTGGAATGCACAAATTTTATCCCAGTAATGTTATATTTTCGATTTCTTCTTCTATAAATATTTTTTAACACATCATATCACCATTTACAATCCACCCCTGACTAGTGTGCTCTATGACTCGTCCATCATTCACTCTGACTCATCCATCATACACTTCAACTTCTTCAGAAATAAAGGGCGACCTTTGACTTTGAGTTCATTCGCTTCTGGTTCAATATGATATCAATAGCTATGGTGGTTTTTCTTGATATATATGTATGCTAAAGATTTTTCCTTGTCCACAAACAAAATTATAATTTCTACTTCTATGGACAATATTGGGTCAATGAAGTTCAGGAACAAATTTAATAGATCCATTATTTTTCCATAAGTAAAACTGAAGGACGAACTTAATGATCTAATATTTTCCATAAAAAATTGATCGAATTTAATTTGCAAATTTTTTTGTCATTAGAGCTAAAGGATGAATTTAATTGATCAAATATTGTTGTTAAAAGTTCAAGAACGAATTTAATAGATTAAATTTTCTGCAATAAAAAATTCAAGAACTAATTTATAATTATACATCAAAATTTTCTTCCATAAGAAATAATTTATTATGAAATGAATAGAAAAGACACCTAAAATGACAAATATTTTCAAGCACAAATTTAATCGATGAAATAATTAGACATAAACGGCTCAAGAACGAATTTAAGCACAATTTCTTTTAAATAGCAAGTTAAATTATACCTCGTCGTCTTTTGAGTGTCCAATTTCAAATTGAACAAATTGAGCATCCAGTGAACATTCCAGCTAGGGCTAAGTGCAACATTGAACAATTTAGACACAATTTTTAAAGAACCCGTTGAATTATAACTTATCAGCCTTTGAGTGTTGGTCAATTTCAAATTGAGAGTCTCATGAACATTCTAGCCAGGGTCAGGTGCAACATTGAACTATTTCTATCCAGGGTCGTGTGCAGTATTGAACGAATTTAAGCACATTTTATTGTAAATAACCCGCTAAATTCTAATGCACCCCGGGATTCCAATCTCCTTCTCATATATCTTGGAGTTATAGGTGCTCAAGTAATTGAAAACGTAGGAATGGGATTCATATTTGGATGCCATTGTCTGAACCCAGTCGAGTAACAGATCACGCACAATCACAATTCTATTTGAATTGGAGAAGCAGAGGCTCCCCATCCAAAATCATATCTACAAATTGAAATTTTCCTTCGACGGGATTTCTCTGGAGGCAAACTCATGGCGAATTTATTTAATAGATCTACTTTATAAATTTGTTGAAAATACATAGATGTAATTAGTTACTATGTTCGTGGAGAATGAAGGATAATAAACCCACTGCAAAATCATAAATAACACCACTACAAATTCAGAGTGAATTGATGTAAGAATCCAAGAAGATAGAGAAGAGTTCGGATGTTTGTTCAAGCAAATCCATATGAGATTCAGGGACTTGACTGTCATTATACTGCGTTCCAAGAGAGAAGCTTCAGTATTAACAAGTTGCAACCTCCTCATTTGAATACCGTCAGATGCATCGCCTTCATGATAATCAACAAGCACCATTATATTTCCCCACACAATAATTATGTATCCAATCATCAATACTTAAGACGATTACTGCAATAAATCATCAAAGGATCAAGGATGTTTGGAATTTTTTGCTCTGTAATATTCCATTGGCATTCAAAGGATCGAGGTGAAAACATTGACTTATTCATTGTTTTTTTCAAATTTAAAAATTTTATGTACAAAATCCTTTTGTAAGAAACTTATTTTCACTTATGTAACGATTTAGAAGTTTGATGTAACTTATTTTCACTTATTTTCCTAGACTTGATTTCATCACATAAAATTATATTATCTACACACACTGTAATATCCCCAAGTATTAAACTTTATTTGTAATAATTTTTAGAAGACTATTTTATTTAATGTGATTTCGAGACCTGTAAGATGCCAATCGGTCCTTGAAGGACAATTGTAACTGAAAACATTATGCTTGTAATAAACAAATATTAATGATAGGGAGAACCACGTTGAATGATAAATTATGCATCCGAGAGTGGGAGACGTGAAGGGTCATACTTAGGCAGTTGCACCAGGCGTGGTAAGGCCAATGTGGCGCTAGACCCACCCTGGGGAAACGAAAATGCAACAGAATAGAGATTTTGTGGGTTCCAAAAGACCTAGACAAAGAAAACTATAAAAGGGGAAGGATGTTGAAAGAAAGGCAGGGGGTGGGAAGGGGGGGGTGCTAGCTGAGCACTCTGTGTTGGGAAAGCTGAAGAAAACATTATCTGTGTAAGACAAGAGATTTCCTCACTGGAGAATTTGGTATGAGTTTGATTGTCACCAGTCTTGGCATGCATAATTATCTCGGGGGTGATTAAGGTCAGGGTAAACCTCTGTGCCTAATCTATGGGTGGGTGGAACATGGTTGTTGCCTCTTCATTGTGGATTGCATTACAAGAAGGTTTGAATATTGGGGATTTTTTCTGGCATTCTAATGAATTTAGAGTATATCTGCAGATGTGTGAATGTGTGTTTCCATGCTTTTGTTTTGATGATAAATGCCTTATTTAATGTATTGATAAAATGTGGCCTATGAGCCTGTGTGTTCATACTCTGTGTTGATTGTCTGTGAAAATGCCTTTGGCACTATGGTTGCGGTGTTGGATTAAAATGATTAAGGATTCTATGCTAGTGAATTTTAGATATAGAGGTTTGCATGCATTTGATAACAGGGATTGTTTTGTTAGGTTAAAATGTCAAGCCTCGCATGCTAACGAGTCATCATGGTCTGAGTTTGACTGTCACCACTCTTGGCATGCATAATTATCTCGGGGGTGATTAAGGACAGGGGAAACCTCTCTGTCTAATCTATGGGTGGGTGGAACATGGTTGTTGCCTCTTCATTGTGGATTGCATTACAAGCAGGTTTGAATATTGGGAATTTGTTCTTCCATTCTAGTGAATTCAGAGTATATCTGCAGATGTGTGAATGTGTGTTTCCGTGCTTCTGTTTTGATGATAAATTCCTTATTTAATGTATTGATAAAATGCTACTTACGAGCTTGTGTGTTCATACCCTGTGCTGATTGTCTGTGAAAATTCCTTCGGCACTATGGTTGCAATGTTGGATTAAAATGATTAAGGATTCTATGCTAGTGAATTTCAGGTACAGAGGTTTGCATGCATTCGGTAATAGGGATTGTTTTGTTAGGTTAAAACGTCAAGCCTCACATGCTAATGATTCCCCAAGATATCGATTATGTGCTCAGATGTGTTTGATGTATTATTTCATGTGGTTTTTGTACGATTGCCTATGTTTAATATTAGGGACATGTATTTGCTATTTGCATCTGGAACTTGTTGGTTTCCTATGATTGAAGAACTGGGCATGTATTGTTGCTAGAATGTTGGTTAGATGAAGCCAAAATATGTACCTTATAGCTTCTTGTTTCCTGTGTCAAAGGTCTGAAGTATGGGGAATGTATCAGACTAGTTATTGTGGCTATAGGGCTTAGAAGTTGACATGCTAGCTTTGGATTGAGGAGTGATTCTTATGAACTGGTGCCTTCTTGTTATGTGTGACTGATTGTGTTTTTCTTTGGAAAGATTGGCAACTCAAAAGGGGATTATTGCTATGCACAGAGTTACCAGTATGTTGCATGTTTTCCCTTGGAAAAAGTTAAGCTTGGATTTAGTTTTCCTGATTTTCGAGTTCCGCAGCGGAAGGCGTTCATTCGACGGTACAGAAAACTTTAGGTTCAGACTTAGTTTTCCCAATTTACGAGTTCCGCAGTGGACAGTGGAAGGAGGAAGGAGGAAGTCCATAAATGTTAAGGTTGGACTTAGTTTTCCCAATTTTCGAGTTCCGCAGCAGAAGGAGGAAGGCAGAAGTTGGAAGTCCAGAAAGGTTAAAGTTGGATTTGGTTTTCCCGATTTCTAAGTTTCGAAGTGCGGAAGGAGGAAAGTTGAGTGTGGAAGGAAGAAGGCGGAAAGGCCATTGAAAGTTCCTTCTCACTTTGAGTTTCCGATTTTAGAGTTCCAAAGTGTAGAAGGTGGAAAGTGGAGTGCAGAAGGAGACCCAGAACACACTGCACATAACATCATTTGGAGATGATGTCCTTTTTATACTCTGTCTATTGGCCTTCTGGAAGGTGGAAAGGTCGTTGAAAGTTCCTTGGCACTTTGAGTTTTTGATTTCTGAGTTTTGAAGTGAAGAAGGAGGGAAACAGTGCGAAAGGCCGTTGAAATTTCCTTCGCACTTTGAGTTTCTGATTTTCGAGTTTTGAAGTGCAGAAGGAGGAAAGATGAAAGTCTATTGAAAGTTCCTTTGCACTTTAAGTTTCTGATTTTCGAGTTTCGAAGTGCGGAAGGTGGACAGAAGAGTGTGGAAGGCGAAAAGGCCGTTAAAAGTTCCTTCGCACTTTGAGTTTCTGATTTCCAAGTTCCGTAGTGCAGAAGGTGGAAAGCGGAGTGTGGAAGGCGGAAGGAGGAAAGGCCGTTGATATTTCCTTCGCACTTTGAGTTTTCGATTTCCGAGTTCTGAAGTGAGGAAGGCGGAAAGCAGAGTGTGGAAGGAAAAAGGCGAAAAGGCTGTTGAAATTTCCTTCGCACATTTGAATTTCTGATTTCCAAGTTCCAAGGTGCGAAAGGCAGAAAGTGGAGTGTGGAAGGCTGATCTTCCTTGCAGAAAGTAGTTTTGGTTATTTTTCTTTAAGATTAAGATTGAATAATTATGAAAGTTATATCCAAAATGTCGTGAAAGAATTTTATATGGAAATGTTTTAATATGCTCATTTTCAGGTTATATGGGTATGTTACACACACAACTTTCTCTCATTTTTGAAACATATCGAAGTTCTCTTTGGTGTTTCATTTCCCCTGGTTTGGGGGTATGCTAGTTATTAATTATAAGTAAATATTTTTGTTAAATTGATGTTAAATACATTATTTAGATAATAATAGGTTATGTTATTATATTTTTTAAGTACATTCATTAATTCAATGTATGTTAAGTCAAAGATAACTAACCTGCACACAACAAGTTTGTGTAGTTAAAAAATAAAAATGCATATACTATTGTATTTGAAATTTAGAACAACTAAATAATAAACAAGACTTGTTTAAAATCTATTAAAAAATCAATTTTCATCTTGTTCAACAAATAAAAATAATAAAAGAGGAACAAAAAGAATGGGATGCATGTAGCCTCCTTTTTTGGAGGGTATACCGAGGAGAATCCATTCCAAACCCACCTCTGCATCCTTAACATGGATAAAAAATTGCAAGAAGAAATTTGTGTTGCACTCCATACCTACATCCTGCAAACCAAAGAAAAACAAACAGACATATATAGATATAATTCTTGTTATATGAAAATGATTATATATATATGCGTAACAACTAACTCTAAAAAAAATTACATCTATACACTAATCACAAGATCGACGCCGAAGAACACCAAGTAGGAGGTAGCTCGCAAGATGCCAGAGGGCCATTTGTCATTTATCCTTCTCTTCTGGAATCCTTTTGTCTTGCACTTGGAAATAATTTGAACTTGAATGCATTTTTCCCAGAGTGTAAACACAATTTTCCTTTTTCACTATAATGTGCTCAATATTCAATTTGAATTGAAACAGTTAACTGGTTTGTATGTTTGAATATTTTAAATTGTTGTATTTAAAATTTATTATTTATAATTTTATTTAACATCCAACAACATTTAAAGAAGGCCAGAATCATAATACCTTTGAAAAACGTTAGCAGTCAAACATCAAAAGGGTTGAAAAAAATCCTTGTACCAAACAATAGAAAGTTCCAAAACTCGAGTAATGTTACTCTTTTCTCAAGCAGGAATCTCTTTTCCTAAAGGAACACTAGAGTTAGACTTAAAGGATAATTGAACCTAGCCATTAGACCAAGCCCTATCATCAAGACTGAGGCGTAAGGATAATCTTATATTTAGGAGGCTCCATGAATTGGGTTGTGTTGAGGACCAAGGGGAAACATCTAAATAGTATATATGACAAAGTAAAACTTTCAGAAGTAGAGTATGACAGCTTCTTAGTATATGAAATGCGGGATTTAGAACTTAAGGAAGAAAACTTGAGTGGGGAAAGAACGACGGAAAAAGATTTGGAACGATGGCTAGGGTTAGGCCGTAACGACTATGTCTCTATACTCTATATATCTTACTCAACCCACGTACTAGAAAGGTTCTACAAACAATCCCTGAATGGCCACATGGAAGCATCAAAAGGAGGGGCGGTAGACCCCTCCCGCCCAGTCAATAACCAATCCGTAAAAAATAGTGTACTTGAACATATAACAATCAAAACCCTGCACATTGGTACCAAATAGATCACAATTTATGGTACGAGAACAAAACAAGACATCCAAAAGGACCACGACTAGCTGAACAACGGACCCCGAAGTACTAGCGCCTGCATAGCAAGAACCACTAAAAGACCCTGCAGAAAGAATCAGTGCAGGCTCATGAAGGACCATGCTCTAATTTTTCAAATTCATTGGCATCTGGCCCTCGGAAAAAGCACTGAGAGGCTAGATTGAATCGAAATGGAAGCCCAAAGCACACTACAACCTACAATTGGGATCTAAAAGATTCTTCACCATCATCTTCCATCGGTTAAAGGATAAATCTAGGTTCAAAGATGGAGGCCCTTATTTCTTCAATTCTGTAGGGTTGTACCTCAGAAACTAGACTGAACGTTTCAACCTAGACAAGGGACACTATACTTGGGCTCTGGTCTGGAATCACATGTACTCACTACCATAGGAATATTGGGATGAATAAACCCTCAAGGACATAGGAAATACATTGGGAATCTATGCTCGAGCGAAAAAAAAACAAGATAAAACACAGCAAATACACTTCATATGCCAGAATATGTGTTTACATGCACCTTGCAAAAGCACTCCCAGATTCAATCATCCTGATGCACGAAGACTTTGAATGGATCCAACCTCTTGATTATGAACATGTCCCTTTCAGATGCCACAAATGTCATGAAAACGACCACCTATACAGGAACTTCCCTCTTAATCAATACCATTCCAACCTCAAGCCCACTGTGGAGAAATATTAGGATGGTTTCCAAAAATATGAAAGAAAAAATTTACACAATCGTAAACACCCTCCATTGGAAAAAAAAGAAGATCATCCCACTACCAAGAACAACTTTGAGAACTTGGAAGAACTTCCTAAAGATCCAAACGACCTCGAAACTAAAGAAGGATGCAACCTAGATAAAAAAACGTTCAAAAGAATATGAAGAACCAACCTACAAGTTCCATGCAGTGGATTCAGCAGATCTACCAAGATGTAAGGCAAGATCTACACAACACACCTCTAGATCTCACAGCAGTAGAATGACAGCGTCCCTGAGATACTCATGAATGAATAAATGGTGGAGATAGAGATAGGGGGATCGATATTTTAGGAATGGAAGATGCATGCACCAAGAAAGATTTCAGATCCATTTCCCCAACACAGATCCAAACATTAAAGGAATCCCTGGAAAAATAAAAATCTCATAACAATCTTGGAGTCCAAAGCACACCTCAGAAAGACAAACAAAAAAACCAAAGAGACAACCGAAAGAAAGGTTGAAAGACGGATCTGCAAAGAATCAGCACTCTTGGCACAAGGTTAGTTGAATCTGGCCAATATGTCCAACTAACTGAATTCTCTCCTGCTTTAACCCCTAGTTCCCACTAAAGATCATATCCTAAAACATAAGAGGCCTCAATGGGAATTCCAAGAACAAGATGATCAGAAGGAAAATTCTTCAAGATAAGTCGACAGTTTTATTCTTACAAGAGACAAAATGTTCCAACCACACCTTTCAAACCTTGTTAGCCAAATTATGGAGAGGATTTCAAGGTATAGCTATAGATGCTCGTGGATCCTCTTGGGGAATTGATTTTTCCTAGAATCCCTCTTTAGTAGACTTGAACAATTTTCATCTACTACTAGCTCTTTTTCTACCTATTTCCACATTATGGGAACCAAGTTTCATGGTTATCTGTTGAATATTTATGGACCTCAAATCCCTGCTCTGAAATTATATTTGCTTAACTACATGGACTGGTTTGTGCAAAAGCATGCAAAATCCCCTATCATCTTCGGAGGAGACTTAAACATGATCATTTCTCTCGGTGACAAAAAAAGGAGGATGAAGAAATCTAACACCTGAGGCTCTCGTCTTCGAAGAACTCATAGACAACTCCAAACTGGTGGACCTCCCCACCTCAGAGGGTCTCTTTACTTGGAATACCAAAAGAGGAGGAGATAAGCTCATTGCCTCAAGGCTGGATAGAATCTTAGTTTCTGAAAACCTCATGGAATTTGGTGGACACTTGTCCACAAACGTGCTTCCCTCAGGAGGCTTCGATAACTGGCCCATTTCCCTTATGTGGTAAACTTTGGAAGCCCACAAATTTAAGCCATTCCGCTTTGAAAATTTTTGTCTCTGCCATCCGACCTTCCAAAATTTTGTTCATAGCTGGTGGGATAACATAAAGCCTATGGATGCTCCAAGATGGAATTAATACAGCAAAAGCTCAAAATTATAAAAATAAATATTAAAAGTTGGAACCACAACACCTTTGAAAATATTTTTAAAGACGACTGATCTAGAAAATATCTAGAAAAAATTCAGAAAATCATCATGGAAGAGGGACAAACCGTGGAAAACAAACTCAAGGAAAATAATTCATGGCATGACTTGATAAAATATGCGAATAGGAGGAAATGTTTTGGAAGAAAAATTCCAAGATTGGTTGGCTTAAAGAAGGGGAAAGGAACACATCCTTCTTCCACCACTCCATCATTCAGCACCATAGACATAGTCGCATTTCCAGGCTCAAAACTGAGGAAGGTGTCACATTGGAAACAGAGGAAGAAATTGAGCAAGAACTCATTCACTACTTCCAAGACCTACTTACTGAACATGTTCCTTCAATGGTGCATGCCATAAATAAAGTTACATACCACATTCCTAGGATCCTTACCCCATATCACAATTTTGCACTAATGAAGATTATATCTTTACAGGAAGTGGAGATTGTTGTTAATCAGATGGCGGAAGATAAAGAACCCGGAGCAGATGGTTTCACCATTAACTTATTCCATCACTATTGGGACCAAGTAAAGATATAAGTCTTGGAGTTGGTTTAATAATCACGTCAAAAAATATAGGTCCTGGCCACTCTCAATGTGAATTTTCTCGCCCTAATTCCAAAAGAGACAGGGGAAACAACTCCTAGTAAGTTTCGACCCATCTCTCTCTGTGATATGGTTTATAAGATCATCACTAAAGTGATTGCCAACATACTTAAAACCCTCCTACCTTTGTTGATCTCACTTGAGAAAATGGGCTATGTTGAAGGTAGACAAATCCTGGACGGAATCATCCTATCCCACAAGGTCATCCACTCATTGAAAATTACCAAAACGCCTAGAATGCTTATCAAAATTGACCATTCCAAAGCCTTCGACAAACAACTAGGAATTTATTGAAAAAATGATTCTTGCTTTTGGATTTTTTTAAGATTGGACCAAGTGTATCCTTTATCTCATCTCTTAAGCCTTCTTTTCCATCCTCGTCAATGGAGCAACCTCTGCCACCTTCTCCCCTACCAGAGGCATTCGCTAGGGATACCCGCTGTCACCCTTCATTTTTATCCGTATGGCTGAAGGCCTGGGCATACTTCTAAAATCCAAAGTTTCGGAAGGATCAATAAGAGGACTTACTCTGCATGACATGTCCCCCCACATCTACCAGCAATTTGTCAATGATAATATTTTCTTTGGCCATCCCTCTGTTTAGGAATCCCGCTACTTTTCAAAGGTCCTTCACACCTTCTCGGAGGCTTCAGGAACCATGATAAGCCTAGAGAAGTCTCAGATCTACTTCATTAATACTGTCCTAATCACTCAACACAATGTTTCTCACATTCTTGGCTTCTCCATCTCCTCCCTCCCCTCTAAGTATCTTGGTGCCCCCCTTTTTACTATGTCATTAAACATTCCTCTTGGAAGGATCTCGTAGATAAGCAAGAGAACAAAATTTCTTCCTAGACCTTAAACATTGCTAGTAGACTCACCCTTCTGAAATCCATTCTGCAGTCTATGCCCCTCTACCTCTTTTTGGTACTGGATGCTCCTAAATGGGTCCTCAAAGCTATCCACAATCGCCAACACAATTTCCTCTGGGGAGGGGAAGCTAATCAACACAAATGGGCCTTGGTCAAATGGCAAATAGTTACTCTACCCAAGCGAGAAGCATGTCTTGGAATTCAGGATCCTGAAATAAACAATGAGATCCTCTCTGCCAAAATATGGTGGAATTGGATAGAAAAAAATACCACCCCTTGGGCACCATTTTGGAATAAAAAATATGCACATGATTGGACCGTGTCCACTCTGGTCCACGATGACTTGGATCCGCCAGGATTGCCGATTTAGAGAGAATCCAGCTGCCAATGCGCATTAATTCAGAAACACAACTTCTAGGAAACCATAAATGGAGCCCACACTAATTTCTGACATGATTCCTGGAAACGGTTGCCCAAATTATCAGACCTCTTTAATTTGCAGGAGTTGTAGAACATCATGCAGAGAACCAATAGAACAATGGACGAGGAATTTTGGAAGGACACAACTCATGACCACTTACGAATCTGGAAAGAACCCAGCTTGTGGGGGTTGACGGAAGGTGATGCATCTTTGGATTCCATTTGGTCATAACTGTAGAAGAGATGTATTAAATCATAGAAAGGTGAAGACATCATCAAATGGGGACACAAAACAAAAGGAACCTTCTTTACTAAAGAATCCTACTTACTGCAAACTTAAAGACAAATGGAACCTCCTGATCCCCTTTGGATGAGAATATGGGAATCCAACTTTTGGCCCAAAATATCTACTTTTCTTTGGCTGCTCACTCATTGCAAGATCCTAACCCAGGATAACTTAGTCAAGAAAGGATTTCATGGTCCCTCCTTTTGTGTCACATGCGGAGAACATTCTGAAACTATTGACCACATCTTGGACTCTTGCGCACTAGCTAATACTATCTGAAACTTTGTGGAGGATAAATGAAAAACATCCAAGAGAGTCAAAAGTGACGTGATCCAAACTCTCCAATTGTGGGGTGAGCGTCCTTTTAAAAGCATGCTCCTCAACAGACTATGGGAGCTCGTTGCAGGATTTGTAGTATGGAACATCTGGAAGGAAAAAAACAACCATATCTTCAAAGGGAAACATAAAAATGTTGAGGAGGATTGGGTTGACATACAAAAAAATATTCAAGAAACTCTTCTAATTAGTAACTGGAATGGTAGTGATTACCCTAATCTTAATTCTGAACGGGACATTCTTCTTGGGTGGGGTGTTGATCCAAGAACCTTTACTCACCACAATCCCCCCCCCCAAAACACACATTTTCAGTCCTGAGAAATGGGAGACGTCGTCGATGGGATTCAACAAACTCAACTTTGACATCGAATCCAAAGGATTTCCAAGAGAAGCAGGTCTTAGGGGAGCTATACGGGATTGCACAGGGATTACACAACATGTTTACTAGGGCTACATGGAACACGACAACAATAATGCAGTTGAATAATCTGGGCTAATAGAAGGCATTCACATAGCCATGAAACTGAATTTCCTCCCACTGATTGCCGAAGGAGACTCTCAAATAATCCTCTCGCTAGCCACGCGTCTACATAACTGAGCACACAGGGAGAAGATTTCACCTATATGGAGAATGAAATTCTTAAGAACAACAAATCCATCACCTTCCACCATGTTAGAAGAAAAGCCAATTCACTGGCTAACCGACTAGCCAATTAGGGTGTTTGTTGTAACTTTGCACTAAACTATGGAAATCTTAATTCTATCAACTCGGAGGCATTACTTATAAACTATCAACAGATTGCTAGCCAGGACATGTCGACCACGGATGCGGGTGACACACGAGGACTTCACATCAGCCACCTGTCTCTCAGGACGCATGGCTTCGACACAGGAAACAGGGTAGACAATGGCATGGTAAATGAGATAGATGGAGGTGTGGTAGACTTAAATTGTCACGTCCCCACCCTTCTAATCTGTCACGTCCCCACCCTTCTACCGGGGAGAGGACGCAACTATAATGATAACAATATGGGCTATCTAGGCCCATGAACGTAAAATAAAATGCATTGCACTTAAACATACATGGATGCATAAATGATTATCAAACCGCGGAAGAAAAATTCATTCATTCACAACATTTGATATGTTCATATGGATTTATAAAGCAAACACAGTTACAAGGAATTAAACACATGAATACTTATCTTAGAGGAATCTTTTCCCGCAACCAGCTACGTCGATGCAACGTTCCGCCTAACCATAGGCTAGTGTGCTCATCAATCAATCAACAACACTGCCACCCCCAAGCTGGGCATGATTCCACAAGGAATAAGGGGAAAATAGCAAGCTCACACGTAGCCAAGGATACACAAAACTCAGCCAAGCCAACACAGTTGGGTTTATCAGGCTAACAGGGACCTGAAAAGGTTGGCTTATAAGCTAGTGAGCTCAATCCAAGAGCCATGGACACCTGCACAAGAACTAGCCAGACTTCTAAGACATCCACACACACACCCAACACAAGGAAGCATCCCCTTCTCTGCTATGCAGTCCCTCAGGCCATGCCTTCCCTTCCAGTGCTATTCAGGGGGTGTAGAGAAGAAATTCAGCCCTCTATCTCTGTCTGTGAGGCTCCTGCACACACTAGGTTTGTCAAGCAATCTCAGACCCCATTTCCACTCTAAAAACAGTTCAAATAAAAAAAGCAAAGGTATACATAGCGAGATGCACAGTTCTGGATTGGGGAAAACAGTTGGGCAACAAAAATGAAATTACCAAGAGGGTAAAAGACATCCCGTAGCAACAATTCGATTTTCAGAGATGTTTTGGCCCTAACATGTCCAAAACGGACTCAACAACTGCCAAATTCGTGGGTCTCTCCTCTACCAATCGATGTGCAATGAATAGAACGGGTTCTCTCCAACCGGGTGGTGAGAATAATAGCAGAAAACGTCAATGGATAATCCTAGCCATGGAGCATTTCCCAATCGACTTCCCATACATGGGAAAACTCCAAAAATCTACAAAAACATGAATGGGTACACACAGGAAGCTCTGAATTCCTGAGAGAGCTCACGTGAAGGAAAAAATGGTGAGAAAAACCATGATAACATGGAAGCATGGTAGAATGGAATACATTTTTGGGTTTTTACTTGCCCAAGGAGTCAAAACGCGTTTCCCAAAGACTGATGGCTTCTCCAGTTTGAATTTGGGTTGTCATACTTTGTCCATCCCATGCAATAACCAACTCAACCAACTTCTGACAATAATAAATGATTAGGTGAATGAGACAAGAAAGGTAGTTGACAATTTGATGGATTCTCCCTTTGACATTTGGCTTTTCCCCATTGGCCCCAAAGGTTAAATATCCCCCCCCCTTATTCTTAGGAAATAATTCCATTTTCATTATGGTTTCATTGACATAGCTGGTTGTGGGTATTTTAATTAAAATGCATATTTACATGGTGTTCAACATTATATAATGTCTGGATAGCACAAAATACTATCGGCATAGATTTTAATCGCCGAAACATGAAACGATAATCCATGGCAGGGATTTTTCCTTTATCTCCTCACCATGATTAATTACAATATATACATCATATACATTTTAATGCAGCCAGGGTCAAAACCGGGGTGTTACATAAATGACTAGGGTGGTGAAGTGTCTACCGACGGAACAAGTAGTTGGGACATCTAGTCAAACCTTGGCCATAACACAGAAGAGTTAACACCGACGCATTTGTGTTCATCGTTCGATGAAGCTAATATTTCACATCATGGAGCCTGCTAACCTCCATTCTCCCAGACTGCTTGTCTTCTTGCTTCTTCTAATCATTTCTTTCTCTAACAGCCTACCAGGAAAGTTGAAGGTGAAAATGTTTAAGCAACGCGACACTCCATGAAGAGGTAGTGTAGGTCGTGGAGGTGGACACCATAAGGTGAACCTCAGACCTACTGAAGGATATGCAACATAGGTCTCCATGCATACTAGATGTATGATTGATGATTGGGAATCTAAGGTGGTTTCGAAACATTTAGCCTCTAGAAGAAATTGTGGAAAAATTAATCACTACTGGATGATTAAAATCATGATGGCCATGTTGATGGAGGACTTAACGACTAAGTGGAATGGCACTAGGGACATCGTGTAGAGCATGCATACCTGTATCAACTAGACTGATGTGTAGCTGAGCACCCTGGAAGCGAATTTCAACTAGCGACACTACACAGTTTTTCGCAGTGAGGATATTGCACAAGGTGGTGGAAACATGGACCAGCAGGGGACGAGAGGTGAGACCTATGCAACTGCTGGAAAAACAAATGTTTTGGTGCAGGAGCACCTGGAGAACACCAAAATCATGATGCCAATAAAGAACGACCGCGAGGCTCCAAATAGTGCCATTGTTGCTCAGTCGCTTTAGGAGCTGCAACTTACTGCCCAGCCGAATCGTGAGGACGAGTATGAACCCTGCCTGATCCTGGAGGAGACGTCAGAGGTCTTTGCTGGTGATGCTAAACCCTAGATGATCCACCGCCATCCCTGGTACACTCTACGACTCACAACTTTTCAAGTTCTCTATGTTTTTAAAATGTGTAATTTTCATGTCTATCCACAATCATTTTCTAATTTGTAATATGTCAGTCAACCTATATATCTCTGGAAAAGAAGATTTTTCTATTTTTCAGAAAAAAACCCAACATAAACTATAGTTTTTTTTATAGAACGAGTGGGTGGATTCATAGTTTAAGGCCCGTAGCAAGATTTTGATGCTCTTTACTCTTTTTTTTCTCTGTTAATATGAATTTCTATTGTTGCTTACAAAAAAAAAACAGCTTCTTAGTATATAAATTTAGATTTACCCCAGCAGAGGAAAATAATATTTCTTAGCAAACCTTACATGTCAATATTTTAGGAAACTTCAGTTTAGGATACTCGTTGCTTCAAGTATCTAGTTTACCTAACATACAAGAGGAAGATCGCACCCTTGAGGGATGTGAGGATGGAAGGGGGAGGCCAGGCTGTGAGGCCACAGTTCTGTAACAATAATGACAAGTTGAGGCTACGACCATCAACCAACATGCCCACAAGCCCATGAATTTTGTTCGCTCATATTCAAAGCACCCAAGATGAGAATCAAGCCCAAACAAAACTTATTATAGAAGGCTCCATTGCTCTGTGTGTCTCATATTTCTGAGAGTTAAATACTAAATAAAAAACAAAGTTTAAAAGGAGATTGAATAAATAGTTCTTTGGCCTTTTAGTTCAAACAAGATCTCAAGTTTTATCCCAACATTCCAAGCATTAAACACAAGTGTAATATTTAATCCATAAGGACCAAAACTGTATTGTAAGACACGGAGGAGAAGGTGAATAAGGAGCCAAAGTTCCTGCACTATGCATTACAAGGTGCCAAAGTTCCCACACCAAAATCATCTTGTAAAGTGCCAAAGAAAATCCATAGGGCCAAAGAGCTTTGTGCTACGCATTCATACACAATCTCCCTCTGCATCCTTAAGAATTTATTTATTAATAGATACTACACGTTATGTGTCCGTGTGGTGAATGCACCTGACATTTGTGTTGTGTTAATGTGGTGAATGCACCAACCCTGTCATTTATCCTAGCAACCACCACAATTCCTAAGAGTCATGTTAGCACACATATGCAAGGAACCAGGGAGACCACCCACAAGGATTATGTGGCCCAATCTAGCCCATAAGCCACATCTAGTGTTCGCAAAGACTATTAGTGTGGTATGCAACCAGGACTCCACAATTTAGTCATTATTTGAATATAGGGACCTTGGAATGGTCCTTACAAAGTTCATGTTGCCGGGTCCTGTCTCAATCTGCATTGAATGATAACATCCATGTTGGAGATCATGGTTTCAATATGCATACATCAAGAAATATGTTTGATTTTTTCCAACAAATATCCCCTTTCCATCAAAGATTTTCTAACCAAATTGATAAATTATGAATTGTGCAAATGTATAATGTTTGTCATGAATCCTACACTAAAATCATTTTTTACAGACAAGATGAGGGACCTCTTTGTGGTATCCATTGTTTCTCTCAACTGAACCACGTGAAACCTGGCAAACAACCTCGTGTTTTATCGATTTTGAAACATTTTGAAGAAATGGTAATAACATGAGTGAATCCAATACTATAGGTCACACATGCTCGTGGAGGGTAATATAAATACAGTGGTCATAGAACCTTCCTCGTCGAATATAAGATTAGATATATTAATCGTCAAAAGAGAAGGGTCTCCATCCAAACACTATGATTGCATTGTTAATAGGCCACAAGTAATGACTGCATTGCATTACAAAATCCGAATGGACAAATATTACCGAGATGTTGAAATTGATATAGAATCAATCGTATGTCTCCTAGACCAACCAACATATATCTCTGCTAGATTGCAATACATCAACTCTAAGATAGCTAACTCAAAAGATAATGATGCTTACATTGGTGGATTTTCAATTCATCATATGGAAACTTATCCTTCGTCTTTTACAACTAGAATGCCAAATGCACAACGAAAAATAAAAGAGGTATGAAACTCTGTTTAAAAAAAACTTACTTGTCAGATTTACATATGGAATGGCCAGAGATAGGTTTGTCTCCAATAAATGAATACAACATAAAAGCTTTTTTTGACAAAGCATTTCCAACATCGTTTCACATGGGTATTGTTGATTGGTTGCAACCACGTTTGAAGACTTCCTGCTTACATGAATATGGGTTGCACCTACTAAAGCATTGCAATTAGAGGTTTGGAAAACATCTTAAGGTTTCGATATTTTCTATTGAACATGATTATGAGACATTGAATCCAAAGAACAATTGTTGTACATTGACGGATTTGCAATTCATCATATGGAAACTTATCCTTCGTATTTTACAACTAGAATTCCAAATGCAAAACGAGAAATAAAAGAGATATGAAACTTTGTTTTAAAAAAAAATTATTTGTCAGATTTACATATGAAATGGCCAGAGATAGGTTTGTCTCCAATAAATGAATACAACATAGAAGGTTTTTTTGACATGGTATTTCCAACATCGTTTCACATGGGTATCGTTGATTGGTTGCAACCACGTTTAAGATTGCCTGCTTACATGAATATGAGTTGTACCTACTCAAGTATTGCAATTAGAGGTTTGGAAAACATCCTAAGGTTTCGATTTTTTCTATTGAACATGATTATGAGACATTGAATCCAAGGAACAGTTGTTGTATTCACAAAAAAAAACATTGAAGATGGCATACCTATCACAATTGAATATTTACGTAAGGATATCAATGACTTTCAAGACACCAAATTAGTTGAACAGTTAATGTGTTTCAGTTCGGTCTTCGAGGAACAAAGGCATATTGAAACATATGTCGTAGTGATATTACCGACATGATAACACAAATCGGTTGCCAAACTTTGTTCTTCACTATAAGTGCAGCTGATACCAAGTGGCTAAACCTACATAAATTTATGCCCAATTTTGCACCTCTATCTACACAAAACAGAATTTTGCACCTTTATCTGCACAAAACAGAAATAAATGGAGGATCGATAACATTATAAACTATTCACCTATTGTTGCATCATATATACATCAGTGGTTCAATATTTTCCATTATTGTGAAATACATACATGCTAAAGACTATCAGTATAGGTACATCATTTCCTTACTCTAATTTATAATGTATTATTTTATATTATTAATTCAATTTTTGTTGTACACTCATATATTTATTACATTCTAAGTTTCATATGTATTAATGGAAACATAGGGGATCAACACATATCCATGGCTTTCTATGGTTAGAAGGTCTACCAGACATTGAACAACTCGATTAGAAAGACATGATACAAGTTGATGAAGCAAAAAGGTACTTTGACAAGTATGGAACAACATGGAATGTTCATGATTCCCACCACAGGAATATATATATTAATTGAATTCTACAAGAATATCTTTCTTATTAGATAGAATATCTATAAGCCATTGCTTTGTTTCATTTCATGTTAAACAAGAAAATATTCAAAATAATTTTTTCAAACTCGAATACCAACAAATTACTGACAAACTCTAGGTTTCTTGAGCTATACCAAAATATACCTCCATTCCTTTAGTGCATAGTGTAAGAAAGAACCATGGAATCCAAGAGATAATCATATGATAGAACGAGTATGACCACGGTTTTCTGAAGTTCCAAATCATTTATATAGCTTTGAATCATCTTGTCTTAGTGAATTACTTCTTTATACATCGTTCAGAAACATTCACATTAATAGCGGCGCCACCACCGAAATTATCATCCGGAATTGGAGAAACTTTGGATATTAACCTTGGCATTTCAATAGGATACCTTTGGCGTGAGAGACCATTCAAGAAGATAATTATACACATAAAGAGGAAATTAATAATGACAATGACATGGATGAGTGGGAAATGTTGTCTTTCCTTGCTTCTCCTAATACTGTTCAAATGTCATACATTGAAACTATTGGTCGTAAATTCTTTTGACTTGATCCATGTCTAAAATAATATTATACATTCAAATAACATTTTGGAAGACCCAACAGATTTCATTAAAAATGCACGTTCAAATGGATCCATACCAGATCTCTCCCATTTTACATCAGATTCTACATCCTCATTTTTTCAAGAAGCAATGTCTTTGTTTTGAATATGTTGTTGAACATTTCAATTAAGTACCAAATGGATAACCACTAAAAATGATCATTCAAGGGACCGCGGGAACTGGAAAGTCTTACCTTATACACTATATCTTGCAATAATTTTCAATGAATTCAAGAAATGGAAAAAACCCTCTGCTATTGCTAACACCTATTAAAGTAGTTTTCTTCAACATACAAGCTAAAATAATTCACTAGACCCTCAGAATTCCTTTTAAAGAATTCAAATATTTACACGGTGAATCACTCTTTGCATTCTAATAAGAAATGCAAGATTTTAAACATTTTAATTGATGAAATAAGCTTGATAGGGCCAAGGTTGTTCATACAAAGTGATTCATGTCTACATGAAGCATTTCCAGAAGAAAAAAAACAATTCCAATTGGTGGAAGATCATTTATCTAGTTTCCCTATCATAGATAAACTATTGTATGTAGGAAACACGATCGATAGAGTTTTGTGGAAAGTTTTCAAAAATGTTGTTACATTGGACACAATATCTTGTTAGCAAGGGACAAATCCAAATCAACTTAGTTTTAAAAGGTTGCTAATAAACATCAGAAATGCAAAACAAATAGTGAATGATTGAAAACTTATGATGTCACGAACATATGAAACTATGGACTTTGTTGAAATTAATAATTTCAAGTCAAAAATCCATTTGTTTCCAATTGGCACCTTAGTAAAGGTACATAATAGGTGCATGCTAAAATCACTTGGAACTCCTATAGCATGATGTATCATTGAACATACAAAGAATATAGATTTCAATGATGTTGATGATGAGTAACTAAAAACAGGAAGTCATTTTATGTCTTGATGAACAAGTCATGTTGACATGTAACTTGTGGGTTGAAGCAGAGTTAGTAAATGGAGCACTTTGGATAGTTCAAAACATATTTTTTCTCGAAAGGATCTAAACCACCAAAATTACCAATGTACACTACAGTCTCTTTTGATAATTACATTGGTTTTCCATGGGATATCAAATATCCAAATATTTTACCAATAACGCCTCTTTGTAGAGGAAATCACAAGAAAATCCCCTAGCGTATGGTTTGGTCTCTCACCACACACAAATCACAGGGTTTGACTTTACAAAAGGATAAAATTGATATCGGTAATGTAGAGAGGCAAATTTTAACTTTCACACCAATTTCAAGAGTCAAATCCATCTATGGTTTATGAATATCACAACAATTTACATTTAAAAGGTATCCAAAGATGGCCAAAAGTGCATATGCTACAATGAGGAAGAAATAATAACAACACTTGCAATCCATTTTAATATAACCATCACAACTATGAAGCAATTAGGTGATTTGATTGTCTTTTGTAGAAACACATCTATTTACATGTTTCATTATTATTACAGTTTAAGTGCACACAACTGCATTTTCATGCATAGTAACAACTGTGAATTACAGAACACCAATAGAAATGACAAACAAATAAGATTTAATCTCTATTTATTTAAGGTTGGTTCATACAACTATCGAAGAAGAAAAAAATTCTTCATATGTTAACCTACAATATTTCAATATGTTCAACGAAAATATCATTTTTAATCATCTTATCCCATTTGCAACCTACACCAATAATGATATTGTCTAAATGCACCAGAAAGATGATATCATCCATTGAAGTTTAATTAATATTGATGTTTAATCACTATTGATTGAAAATATTGACTACATTCATTTTACATTACGACTAAAAAAATATTTAATTATCATATTTTTCTAATTTATTAATTTAATTGATAAATTATCATTTTGCACAATATTCCGCTATGTATTTAAAGACGAAAGACAACAAGTCTGAAACAATGTATGAATTCATCTCAAACATTGTTATAATTTCCATGTGTTAAGAGAATCATATATATGTAGCACATAAATTTTCTACATCCCTATGTGTTGCAAGCATTATTTATTGGTGTTGCAAATGAGATGTCAAATTTAAACTTTTTGGAATCCATAATTCCATTGATATTGTGTCCATAAATGAAATGCTTGTAATATGTTAAAATTGTTAATACGTATAGTGCTTTAACCATTCATCAATTTTTTTACGCAAAGATCATATTGAAATGTATATCAAACATTTTTCCTTACCAGTAAATGTCTTTATTGAAAATTTTATTTCTATCGATTGAATATGAATGGAACAACGAACTATGCTAGATAAAAATTACAAAAGATTGTTTACTCTTAGTCTGTATATGGATTTACCTCTAAATTTGAAATCATTCCCATGACTTTACAGTATAAATCTTTATAGTTGTTATAATTCTATAGACAATTATTAACTTTTTACTATATATATTTATAATATATATTTTAAAAATATATTATTTAGTGGTAGTGTTGTAATGCAACATTTTAAACTTTTTTTTTTTCTGTATAATTGTAAAAAAAAATTGATGATAAAATATACATTTATTTTTTAAGTTTACCAATTAACATCAATTTGGAAAAATAAATAAATCACTGACATCATTCCAGTTAGAATTTTTTCAATTATATTTGTAAGATATTGATATATACATTTATTTATTATAAATATTTTGCTATGAATTTTTCTTTTTCTTTTCATTATATTAGATATTTATAAACATAAACTTAAAGTGTGTGTATTAAAAAAATTCATTTTTAATTTTAAAAAGAATACATTTAAATTATTAATAAATTCTAGATTATTAAAAACTTTTATTTTTGAGATAGATATGTCATGATGTTTGAAGTAAAAGGATGTGTGCTAAACAAATTGATGAGGCCTCCCTTGCATATCCATTATTGGATGTTATACTAATAGAGGACGTGACAGTAACCTCAACAACTGAAACCATAAATATAAATGCAATTGCCAAAAGATTTTTCTCTTTGAGGTACAGATGTGTCTGAATGTCAGGAGTCGAGGAACATGACCTCAACAATTAAAACTCTTAGTATCAATTCAATTATTAAATAAATCCTCTCTTTCAGAAAGACGAGTCTGAATGTTATAACTCAATGTACATGTTCTAAACCAATCAGTGATGCCTACCTTGCTCATCCATTATTGGATGTCAGATTGACAAAGGACATATTAATGATCTCAACAACTTAAACCCTGAGTAGAAATGCAACTCCTAAATGGGTTTTCTCTTTGAAATAGATGTGTCCCAATTTCAGCATCCAATGAGCATGTGCTAAAGCATTTCACAAAGCCCCATTTGTACATCCATTATTAGATGATAGATTGACAGAGGACATGACAATGATCTAAATAAATAAAACCATAAGTGTATATGTAACGCAACTTACATATTGTTATTCTGTATCATTTAATTATTATTAATATGTTCTACCTTTATTTGCAATGTCACATTTCTTCAATTGTTATTGATTGAATTATTTACTTATTTATTTTCAATGTCACATTTCTTCAATTGTTATTGATTGTATTATTTATTTATGATGATATTCAAATTCATGATAACATATATGTTTTTTTTCTAAAAACTTTGTTTTAAATTCAAAGAAAATTGGATGTTAAAAAATTTAACCACTGTCCAATTATGTGCATCAAACACCTTATAGATAAACCAAAATTGAAACGTCGACTTCAAATCAATGTTCTCCATCCGAGTAGAGAAAACATTTTCAAACTTGAAATTCAAAAGGAGATAAGGAAGAAATTCAACATCGGTGATACACAAAAAAAATCAATGGTTTTTGTACATATGGGAAAAGATCATCAGGTTTTTGTTTGATATATGACAAAGATAGAGGATGTAATAAAATTTGAACCTAATCATATGTTGTTGAAGAACGAAATTCGTGATTTTGGTACTAATACCAAAAAATATACTAAAAAAAAGAGCAAAAAAAATTCATGCGTCATGCCAAGAAAAAAAAGAGATTTGAGCCACACTTTTAATCCTCTACGAAGAAAAAAATAGTTGTAAAGTACATTTTGCTCATTTTCAAAAGGAGATAGGGAAGAAATTCAACATCAGTTATACACAAAAAAAAAATCAATGGTTTTTGTACATATGGGAAAAGATCATCAGGTTTTTGTTTGATATATGATAAAGATAGAGGATGTAATAAAATTTGAACCTAATCATATGTTGTTGAAGAACGAAATTCGTGATTTTGGTACTAATACCAAAAAATATACTGAAAAAAAGAGCAAAAAAAATTCATGCGTCATGCCAAGAAAAAAAAGAGATTTGAGCCACACTTTTAATCCTCTACGAAGAAAAAAATAGTTGTAAAGTACATTTTGCTCATTTTCATGTCATTGTATTTATTTCACAGTATTTAAATATGCAGTTATATAAATATGATAAACATATTTTATAAATAAATTCATTTTTATTTTTACTTAATTCATAAATAGTCAAATCTCGAATTACATTTCATTTGTAATTATTTTAAAGAGTTTTGTATATTAATTTAAATAATTTATTTAAAAAATATTATATAATGTTGATAATAACTATGCATTTTTAATATTTTTTTGTTATTTGAAAATAAATAAATAAATATTAAAAACAAATAATTATAGTTATTATTAATGTAATGATAAGATTTTTAAAGAATAAATTATTTAAATTAATATACAAAACTCTTTAAACTACTTAAAAACAAAGTACAATTTAAAAATGAATTTTTATGAATGAAGTAAAATTCAAAAATGAATTATAACTTATAAAATATGTTTAGCACATCTATATAGCTGCATGTTTAAACAAAATGTACTTTAAAACTATTTTTTCACTCACTGAGGATGAAAAGTGTGGTTCAAAACTTTTCATTTTTCTTGGTATGATGCCACAAATTTTCTTTACTCTTTTTTCAGTATTTTCCTTTTTTTTACCAAAATCACAAATTCCATTCTTCAACAACATATGGTTAGGTTCATATTTTATTGAATCCTCTAACTTGTCATATATCAAACCAAAACTTGAAGATCTTTGCCCATATATACAAAAACCATAAATAAATAATTTTTTTGTATCACTAGTGTTGAATTTCTTCCCTAACTCCTCTTAAATTCCATGGTTAGAAAGGTTGTTTATCTTAGGATGGAGAACATTGATTTGAAATAGACATTTCAACCTTGGTTCATCTATAAAGTGTTTAATTCACATAGTTAAGAAGTGGTTGAATTTTTTAACATTCATTTTTCTTTCGATTTAAGGTAAAGATTCTAGAAAAAAACATATATGCTACAATAAATTTGAACACCATCATAAATCAATAGCAATGAAGGAAATGTGACATTGCAAATAAAAGTAAAACATATTAATAACAATTAAGTGATACATAATAAAAAAAATGGAAGTTGCATAACATATACAATTGTAGACGTACACTTATTGTTTTGTTTATTCGGATCATTGTCATATCCTCTATTAATCTACCATCTAATAATGGATGTACAAAGTGGACCTCAGTAGCACACACCTCTTGGTTGTTAACATAAAGACACATCTATTTAAAATAAAAAAACTCATTTAGGAGTTGCATTTCTACTTGGTATTTTTGTTGTTAAGCTCATCGACATGTCCTTTATTAGTTTGACATCCAATAATGGATGTGCAAGGTAGGCCTATGAATTGGTTTAGCACATGTTCCTTGATTTCTAACATTTGGCCATGTCTATTTGAAAGAAATGATTAATTTAATAGTTGAATTTATGCTAAGAGTTTTAATTGTTGAGGTCATGTTCCTCTACTCCTCACATTGTGACAGATCTACCTCAAAAAAAAAATCATTTGGCATTTGCATTTATATTTAAGGTTTCAGTTGTTGAGGTCATTAACATGTCATTTTTCAATCTAACATCCAATAATATATGTGCAAAGGGGCCCTCACCAATTGCTTTAGCATNATATATATATATATATATATATATATATATATATATGTTTATGTTTATTAATATATCTAATATAATAAAATAAAAATAAAAATCCATAGCAAATGTAAATGTATATTTCAATATCTTACAAATATTATTGAAATGATGCCAAATTTTTTTTTTTTTTTTAAATGGTGCTAATTAGTAAACTTAACAAATAAATGTATATTTCACTCGCATTGTTACAATTGAACCAAAAACTATTTAAAATGACATATTACAAAATTACCACTAAAAATATATTTTTAAAATATATATTATAAGTATATGTAAAAAGTTAATAATTACCCCTATAGAATTCTAACTGTTATAAAAAAAGTTGCAAAGTCATGGGAATGAATTTAAATTTCAAAATAAATCCATATACATACTAAAAGTAACAATATTTTGTAATGTTTATGTAGCACAGTTCGTTTTTCCATTAACCTTCAATCGATAGAAATAAAAATTTGGATAAATGTATTTGGATAAAGACATTTATTGATCAGGGAAAATGCTTAATAGACATTTCAATATGATATTTATTTACGTAAAATAAATTTGATAAATGGTTAAAGCACTAAATAGCAATTACAATAACAAACATTTCATTTATGGATGCAATATCGATGGAAGTATCGATTTTGAAAAGTTCAAATTTGTCATCTTAATTGTCACACATTTCATCCATAAATGAAAAACTTGTTAATATATTGAAATTGCTAATAAGTATAGTGTTTTAACCATTTATCACATTTATTTTACGTAAAGACCATATTGAAATTTCTATGAAGCATTTCCCTTGACAAGTAAATGTAATATCGATGGAAGTATGGATTCCATAAAGTTTAAATTTGTCGTCTTAATTGTAACACTTATAAATCATGTTTAAAACACATGGAAATCTATGAATAATTTATGTATTACTTATATATAATGCTCCTAACACATGGAAATTCAAACAATGTTGGAGATGAATCCATACATAGTTTGAGAATTGTTGTCTTTGGTCTAATTGTGAAAAAAAGGATAATTTATCAATTCAATTAGTAAATTAAAAAAATATGGGAATTAAATTGTTTTCCCGTCACAAAGTAAAATAAATGTAGTCAAGATTTATAATCAATAGTAACTAAATATCAATATTAAATCAAATTCATTGAACAATCTCATATTTCTAGTGCATCTAAATGATCTCATTGTTGGTGTAAGCTGCAATTGAGGTAACATGATTAGAAATGAGATTTTCTTTGAACATATCAAAATAGTGTAGGTTAACATATGAAAGCAAAATATTTTTTGTGATAATTGTATGAACCAACCTTAAATAAATAGAGATTAAACCTTGTGTTTGTTGTCTCTATTCGTGTCCTACAATCCATAGTTGTTACTTCGGATGAAAATACAACCACATGCACTTAAACTGTAATAACAATAAAACATGTAAATAGATATGTTTCTAAAATAAAACAATAAAATCACTTAGTGGATTCATAGTTGTGATGGTTATATTAAAATGGATTGAAAGTATTGTTTTTCTTTTTTCTTGATTGTAGCATATGCACTTTTGGCCATCTTTTCATATCTTTCAAATGTAAACGATGGTGATATTCATAAACCATCGATGGATTTGACTTTTGAAATTATTGTGAAAGTTAAACATTGTCTCTCTGCATTACTGATATCAATTGTTTTCTTCTATAAAGTCAAACCTTGTGATTTGTTTATGGTGAGAGCCTAAGCCATACACAATGGAATTTGCTTGCGATTTCCTCTACAAATAAGTGTTATTCGTACAATATTTAGATACTTGATGTCCCATGGAAAACCAATTTAATTAACAAAAGAGATTGTAGTATACATTGGTAGTTGTAGTGGTTTATATCATTCTCAAGGAAAAAAATGTTTTGACCTATCCCAAGTACTTCATTTACTAACCCTGCTTCCACCCACAAGTTACATGTCAACATGACTCATTCACCAGGACATAACATGAATTCTTGTCGAAGTTGCTCATTATCAACATCATTGAAATTTTTATTCTTTATATGTTCAATAATGCATCATGTTTTAGGAGTTTCAAGTGATTTTATCTTGTATCTATTATGTACATTTACCAAGGTACTCATAGAAACAAATGGATTCTGACTTGGAAGAAACTAATTTCAACATAATCCATAGTTGCATCTGTTCGTAACATCATAAAATTTCAATCATCCATTGTTGGTTCTGCATTTCTGATGTTTTTTAGCACCCTTTCAAAAATTAGTTGTTTAGGATCTATCTCTTCCTAACATAATAGTGTTTCCAATTTAACAACTTTTTCGAAATCTCTTCACAAAACGCTACGGGTCATGTTTCCTACGTACAATGGTTTATCTCTAACAAGTGGAAACTGACGACGGTCTGCAACAAGAATCAATGATCTTCTACCAAATGAAACTAACTTCGTTTTTGAAAATGCTTCACGTAGAATTGAATCAATTTGTATGAACAACCTTGACCCTATGGAACTCATTTCATCAATTGAAAATGTGTGTAACATCTCGCATTTCTTCTTGGAATACCAAAAGTGCTTGGTCGTGTAAACCTTTAAAGTAATTAATAAGAATTATAAGGGTGGAGTGAATTGTTTTAGTTCGTGTGTTGAAAGCATTCGCTTGAGTAGGTGCTGGAAATAGCAGAGAGATTTTTCCATTTCTTGACTGCATTGAAAATTCTCGCGATATATAGTGTATAAGGTAAGACTTTCCAGTTATTTCAATTCATTGAATGATTATTTTTAGTGGTTCTGCATTTGGTCCTTGATTGAAATGTTCAACAATAGCTTCAAAACTAAGACTTTGCTTCTCGAAAAATGAGGATGGAGAAGAAGACATAGAATGGGAGAGATCTAGCATGGCTCCACTTGAATGTTCATTTTTAATGAAATATGATGAGTCTTCCAAAATGTTATTTGAATCTATAGTACTATTCCAAACATGGATCAAGTCAAAGTCTCTGCGACCAGAAGTTTCAATGTCCAACACTTGGAACAATATTAGGAGGAACGAAGCGAGATAATATTTGATAACATTTCCCACTCACCCATGGCATTATCATTATTGATTTCCTCTTGATGTGTGTCATCATCTTCTTCAATGGTATCTAACACCAAAGGTATCCTATTGACTTGATAAGGTCGATATATGAAGTTTCTCCAATTCTGAATGATAATTTCAATGGTGATGCCAATATCAATGTAAATGTTTTTAAAAGGTTTATAAAGAAGTAATTCAATGAGGAAAAATAATTCAAATCTACCTGAAATGTCCTTAGGAACTTCAAAAAACCATGGCCATACCCAAACTATCGCAAGTTTATCTCTAGGATTCCATTGTTCTTTCTTGCATTGTGCGCTAAAAAACCAAGAGCGTGCAAGTTCAATGAGAGACAAGTGTTCAAGGAATGGAGGTATATTTTGGCATAGCTCAAGAAACCCTGATTTCATCCTGAATTTGTCGGTACCTTAATTTCGAAGAAACCCATTTGAATATTTTCCTTCCAACATTAACTAAAACAAATCTACACCTAGAAATAACAAGGGGAAGCTTTAGCAACATATGACATGTTTCATGTGCTCCTATATCTCTGTCCACGTTTGTTTGGGCAATAAATTTTTTATATGCACATACAAAGAGATGTGCTCCTATATATCTATCCACGATTGTTTCGGTAATAAATTTTTTATGTGCACATACAAAGGGATCTTCAGAGTCAACAAAATTGGAAATTCTTGTCAACGTGTCTTAATATCTTTCTGATATCCTCTCATATTTTGAAGCATATTTTGCAATGTATTTCAAAATAGTGTGACGTTAGAGAACTAGTTGGCAATCAACATTAGCACACCAAATTCAAAGAAGAGGAATGTTATGAACATTTAACTTGTCATCATTACATACATGTTCATATTTTTTTGTTCTTTGTCATTGATAAATAATTTTGACTGGTCTTGAAGTTGTTAGTTTTTCAACATTAAGCTAACATTATTAGGATATTTAACTGAGAGAATAACAAGCACAGCAATCAAACACAAGAGACAAAGAACACAGTGTTTTTCCTCGGGGAAACCATAAAGGAGAAAACCCCGCAACTTCCTCAGAGATAGAATCGGCACCAAAATAGAAAAGCCCAAAACAGTAAGTGATATCCCGACAGTAGTAGTCTTCTTCTTGTCTAGCCCCAGTGTCTTCTCCTTCCTCAACTATGCGCTACACTTGAGTGTGTGTGAGTTGTGTGATAAATAGAGACTCCTGTTCTTTATTTATACTAATCCCATCATGACTAAAACCCTACTAGGGCCGACCTTTACTAGGAGAGTCTAATAACCCTAGTGCCCCGGAACTGCGGGGACTTTAACCGTTAGACAATCGGAGGGTTACCCACTATGACTTGACATGACTTGTTTACATAATAGATCCTCCCGATCGGAACATCGGAGCATGACAACATGACTTGATTACATAATAGATACATCACAGAATAAACATCGGGTTACAAGACATAAGATACATAGATGAATACATTCCGAAGTTACAAATACATCAACACTCCCTCTTAACTAGGAAGGTATTCTTTCGACACAATTTTCGGCACTGGTCTTCTTCTCTGCATCAACTGGATCATCTCGTTATCTTCAAGTCTTCTTAGTCTTCAAGTCTTCTTCGTCTTTGAGTCTTCAAGTCTTCTTCGTCTTCGAGTCTTCAATCATCTTCTTCTTCTTTATCACGGGATCTGCATCATCATGACTACTGGCTCATCACTGCTGGATCATCACTCGATCTGGATCATCATCAAGTCTGGATCATCTCATCTAGATCACTTGACCTGGATCATCAGCACAACTGGATCGTCACTTGATCTGCATCGTCATCAAGTCTGGATCATCTCATCTGGATCACTTGATCTGGATCATCATCATATGCTATCTCATAATGGTGCTATCTTAATTCTTCTCGTCACAGGAAGTTCTATAGAGTCAATCCTGTAGGCCTACCCTTCATCAGCGCTTATATCTAACACTTAAGTCAGAATGGCCCGCCCATCCCTTACATCTGACCTCATCTTGTCAGAAAGGCACGCCCAGCACTCACATCTGACCTCATCCTGTCAGAAAGGCCCAGCACTCACATCTGACCTCATATTGTCAGAAAGGCTCAACACTTATATCCGACCATGTGCAAGCACACCGCATCGAAAAGGCCCTGCACTTACATCCGAACTCATCCTGTCAAAAAGGCACAGCACTTACAATCGACCATGCTCGAAAGCACTGCATCGAAAGGGCTCAGCACTTACAATTTGACCATGCACGAAGCACCACATCACAAAGGGCTCAGCACTTACAATCTGACAATACATGAAGCACCGCATTAGAAAGAGCATGCACTCACATCTGATCATGGAGGAACTAATCCTACCATCGCATCAGAATGGCCCCCAGTCCCAGACTGAGCTACCTGGTAACTGACCAGGTGCCTCCATTCCTAGAATGGCAGTTGCCCTTACATCTGACCTACTCGTTAGAATGGCCAACACTCACATCTGACATGGAAGGAACCTAATCCTTTAGCCATGACAGAGTGGTTCAGCCCTTACATCTGATCAAGTGGGAACACATCCCTCTATCACATCAGAATGGCTTCTCAGTCCTAGACTCAATTTTCCTGGTAACTGACCAAGTGCCTCCATTCCCAGAATGGCAGTTTCCCTTATATCTGTCTTGCTCGACATAATGGCCAGCACTCATATCTGACATGGAAGGAACCACTCCTCTCACCATGATAGAATGGCTCAGCCCTTACATCTGACCATGGAAGGAACCAATCCTCTCACCATGTCAGAATGGCTATGGGTCTCATCACTTTCTCTTGGAGGAAACCTCGATCTAGAGAACACCAAGATTCTCCCTGAAGTACTCGAACTTCAGCCTAGCTAATGGCTTCATCAATACATCAGTTATATGTTCCTCTGTCGCAACATACTGGAGCTTCACTGCTCCCCTCTACACCATATCCCTGATATAGTGATATTTGATCTCGATATGCTTCGACTTGTCATGGAACACTGGATTCTCTGACAACTTCACACAACTCTGGTTGTCACACTGTATACAAGTAGCATCCAACTGGAGATCAAATATATCAGACAGTAGCTTCTGTAGCCATACTGCCTCACAACTAGCTGAACAAGCTGCGACATACTCTGCTTCAGTTGTACTCAGTGCCACACAAGATTGCTTCATGCTAAACCAAGAGATCACACCTGATCCCATACTGAAGCAACATCCTGAAGTGCTCTTCCTATCAATGGCACTGCCTGCCCAATCTGAATTGACATAACCCTCTAGGTTAATCTTCTAATTCGACTCATACTTGAGCCCATAATCAACTGTACCCCTCAGGTACCTCAGAATATGCTTTGCAGCAATCAAGTGAACATTTCTCGGATCTATCAAGAACTAGCTCAAGGTGTTCACAGCAAAGAAAATGTCTGGTCTTGTGTTCGTCATGTACATCAATGACCCAATCATCTGACGATACATCATAGCATCAACCGACTCTGATGAAGCATCACTCAATAGCTTCAGGTTTGATGCCATAGGTGTGGCCATGGCTTTGCAGTCCATCATCCCAAACCTCTTCAGGATCTCTACTGTATACTTCCCTTGTCCAAGGAAGATTCCTTCTGAACTCTGCCACACCTCCATACCTAGAAAGTAGTGCATCATACCTAAGTCCTTCATCTCGAACTCGGCAGCAAGATTTCTCTTCATATCAGTAATCAACCCATCCGTACCTGTCACAAATAGATCATCTACATATAGTAGAAGCATTACTGGGTTTCCATCCTCAACCTTGTAGTAAAGGTTGGAATCTGCTTTACTCTTGGTAAAGCCCAAACTGGATAGAAAGCTGTCAATTCTGCCGTACCAGGTCCTGGGTGCTTGTTTCAAACCATACAGGGCTTTCTTCAATCTGCACACATGAGACTCCCTGTCATGTGTCTCAAAACCGAGTGGCTGCTCCACATACACTTCCTCTTCTACTACACCATTCAAGAAAGCAGTCTTGACATCCATCTGGTGTATCTTCCATTTCATCACTGCAGCCAGAACAAGTACTGATCTGATGGAAGTGTATCTGGCTACAGGTGCAAAGGTTTCTTCATAATCAATTCCTTCTTTCTGAGAGAAACCTCGAGCCACAAATATTGCTTTATATTTTTCAATGCTACCGTCTGCAACATGTTTGATCTTGTAGATCCATTTGGAAATCACAACTGACTTCTCTTTTGGTCTTGGGACAACATCCCAAACATCATTCTTCATGATCGACTGATACTCTTCGATCATAGTATCCTTCCATTCTTTCCGTTCTGTTGCTTCTTCAAAACTGGAAGGTTCTTTATCAATGAAATCACATAGTAAAGCTACATACCCGGAGCAGGATCTGGTCATTTTTCTTTCTTTATGATTCTCTTCTGGAGCCCCACATATCTTTCCACACCTTGGATAAGTTCTCGTACCCAAGCAGGTTTCCTCTTATGAGGATTCTTCTCCAGAAGTGGATCTACAGGTCTTTGTGGTTCTTCAGATTCTCGATCTTCTTCTTGAATTTCTTCATTCATGGTTGTTCCATGAATTTTGGGTGCTTCTGCTTCTTCGGGTTCTTCAACAGGTCTCTTTCTGGATTTGTTGTAAGCTGTGTCTTCATCAAATATCACATCCCTGCTGATGTCAATCTTCTTGTATCCTGGGAAATAGATTCTGTAAGCCTTCGAGCTTTCAGAGTATCCCACAAATATACCTTTCTTTCCTGAAGGATCTAATTTTGTTCTCTTCTCTTTTGGAATGTGTATGTATACAGGACAGCCAAATATTCTGAGATGGTTGACTTTTGGTTTTTTGCCGGAGAAAACTTCTTCAGGAGTCTTGTTCTCAAGTACTCTATGTGGAGTACGGTTCTGTACATACACCACTGTTCTAACAGCTTCCGCCCAAAGATGCATAGGAAGATCTTAATCATGAAGCATTGCTTTTGCAACTTCCATGATAGTTCTGTTCTTCCGTTCCGCAATCCCATTCTGTTGAAGATTGTAAGGAGTGGACAACTCCCTCTTAATCCCTGATTCTTCACATATCTTTTTGAATTCATTTGAAGTGAATTCTATGCCATTATCTGATCGTAAAGTCTTGATATTCTTTTCAGTATGGTTCTCGATCAAGGCTTTGAATTCCTTAAATTTGCTGAATACTTCGTCTTTATTCTTCATGAAGTAAACCCATGTCTTCCTAGAAAAATCATCAATAAAAGAAACGTAATATGCATACCCGCTTAGTGAGTTTGATGACATCGGACCGCATACATCAGAGTGGATGATTTCCAAGATTTCTTTTGCTTTACTTTCACTACTTGGAAATGTATTCTTTGTATTCTTTCCTTTCGCACATCCTTTGCAAACTCCATCATGTTTTGCTTGCATTTCTGGAAGACCTTCAACAGCTTTGCTTGCAAGAGGTAGTACTCTGTAATGCACATGTGCAAGCCTTCTATGCCAAAGTTCACTTGGCTCTACTGTGTCATGAACCAAAGCTTGTTCTGAATGGCTCTTCAATTTGTACAAACCTCCTTCGTGTTCACCAATTACTATTGCATCATCAATAGTCTTTCCTTTTGGCCACATGATGACTTGACCATCTATGAATGCAACCCTCATTCCTTTTGCATCTAATGATGATATGGAGAGAAGGTTCTTCTTGAGTCCTGGCACAAACAATACTTCCTTTATTGTTAGATACTTACCAGAGTCTAGTTTATAGGAAGATTCCCCACTACCTTTTATTGGATATTGGTAGTCATCTCCTAGCTTCACCTTGTGAGGTGATTCATGTTCTGAGAGCTTCACAAAGGATTCTTTGAATCCAGTCATATGTTTGGAGGACCCACTATCAATAAGCCAATCATCACTTCCATGAGTAATGTTACGTGTGAGAGCGGAGATCAGAACATATTCATCCTCGCTTGAAGAATCTTCACTTTCATATCTGGATCTCTTCTTGGATGGTTCATCATCCTCTGCAGCATGAGCATGATGTCTTTTCTTGCTTCCCTTCTTCTTGTGAGAGCTACTTTTGTTCTTAGGACAATCTCTAGCAAAGTGTCATTTTTCATCACATGTATAGAAAATGTATTTAGACCTATCTCTAGGCTTTCTAGAGTTATTCATGTGATGAGAGTACTTACTTCTGTGATAGCTGGATCTAGATTTCTTGGATTGTACTGTGAGAGCTTGATCTTCACTTCCCATCTTCTGTTCTCGAGCTGCTATCCGAGTTTCTTCTTGAGAACATTCTTTCCGTAGTCTGCTGAACTTGACTAACTTCTTTCTAGCACAGATCCCTTGAATGAAAGAGTCCCATGTCCTAGGGAGACCATTCAAGGTGGTCATCCCAATTTCTGCATTCTCCACTTCTTCATCTACTGCTTCCAATTGTTCCTTAATATGAGAAACCCTTGTGAAGTAAGACTAGATAGTCTCTACATTCTGGATCTTCACATTCTTCAGTTGATTTCTCAGAGTCATCTTCCGGTTTATGTTTTTCCCTTCAAACAATTTGGTTAGGGCATCAAACATAGCTTTATGTGTCTTGAGAGAGGACACCTGTGGGATAAGGTGATGATTAATAGAATCAGCAATGATCCTCTTTGCCATAACCATCTTCTTCTTATGTAAGGCCTTTGCCTCATCTCCCTCTGAAACTGGAAACTCCTCATGGATGTAGGAGTCTAGTTCATTCTCTTCCAGGACCAAGGAGATCCTATACTTCCAGGCTCGGAAGTTATCAGCTCCTTCAAGCTTTTCATTAAGCTTGGTATGATGAGACATCTTAACTGAGAACCTCAAATGGAAATACAAAAGATTTTAGATCATACCAAGTTCAAGATGTCGGATCTGAAACTTGAGCTGAAATCCTGCAGTATTGAATTAGGAGCAAATTAGGGTTTTGCTTTTCCGGAGTTCTGTCTACCCAAATGCCTTGAAATTTGTCCCTAACTTTGATTTTGGGGAGGAGATCAATCCAGGCCTGGGCTCACTAAAAAATTCATCTTCTGTGAAAAACCCTAATTTCCGACAACAGTGACAGGTCCAAAACTAAAAAACCTCGGAATTGGATTCTGCTTCGACAGAAAGATGCGCCCTAGGGAGGAGAGTTATTCCAGCTTACTTTTGCTAAAAATCTGTAGAGGAAGATCCACAAACTAGGAAGCCCTAGTTCCAGCAGCTGCATAGTGTCTTCTTCTCACGTTAGCTCTGATTCCATGTTAGTTTTTCAACATTAAGCTAGCATTATTATGATCTTTAACTGAGAGAATAAAAAGCAAAACAATCAACCACAAGAGACAAAGAACACAGTATTTTTCCTCAGGAAAACCATAAAGGAGAAAACCCTGAACTTCCTCAGAGATAGAATCAGCACCAAAATAGAAAATCCCAAAACAGTAAGTGATATCTCGACAGCAGTAATCTTCTTCTTGTCTAGCCCCAGTGTCTTCTCCTTCCTCAACTATGCGCTACACTTGAGTGTGTGTGAGTTGTGTGATAAATGGAGACTCGTGTTCTCTATTTATACTAATCCCGGCATGACTTAAACCCTACTAGGGCCGACTTAATGTGAGTGTACACAGTGTACTCTAAGAGGAAGTGATTTTCATCTTCAATGTTTTTCTTATGTTTATTTCTTTCTTTTATATCTTTTATATATTTTTGTTATAGTATTATTTGTTTAGTTTATTTTGTTTTAGTTTAGATTTTAAAAATCATTTATATATTTTTTTAATTTTTTTTAAATTCATTATTAGTTTTATTATTAGTTTTAGTAGAGGTTTTTTTATTTTTAAATATTGTCAACGTTTTAATATTTTATGTATATATTAAATTGGTTATTTTTCATTATTTTTGTTTTAAATTTTATGTATATACTAAATTGGTTATTTTTCATTATTTTTGTTTTAAATTTTATGTATATACTAAATTGGTTATTTTTCATTATTTTTGTTTTATATTTTTTGTTTTCCTATCATTCATATATATATATTAAATTGGTTATTTTTCATTATTTTTGTTTTATATTTTTTGTTTTCCTATCATTCATATATATATACTAAATTGGTTATTTTTCATTATTTTTGTTTTATATTTTTTTGTTTTCCTATCATTCATATATATATACTAAATTGGTTATTTTTCATTATTTTTGTTTTATTGGTTTTATATTTTTTTGTTTTTTTACATTTTTTGTTTGCCTATTTTATTTTTTTATATCTTTTATATATTTTATGTTTGTTTTATTTTTTTATATTTTTTGTTTATCTATCTTATTTTTTATATATTTTACGTTTTTTATATCTTTTAAATATTTTTTTTGTTTTTATATCTTTTAAATATTTTTTTATGTCTTTTAAATATTTTTTTGTTTTTATATCTTTTAAATATTTTTTTATATCTTTTAAATATTTTTTGTTTTCCTATGTTTTTTTTACATTAATTTTGTTTGTCTATCTTATTTTTTATATCTTTTAAATATCTTTTGTTTTCAGTTTTTTATGTTTTTTACATTATTTTTGTTTGTATCTTATTTTATATATTTTTTTATGTTTTTTACATTATTTTTGTTTGTATCTTATTTTATATATTTCTTTTGTTTTCAGTTTTTTACATTATTTTTGTTTGTTTTCCTATGTTTTTTTACATTATTTTTGTTTATGTATCTTATTTTATATATTTATGTTTTTTACATTATTTTTGTTTGTTTTACATTATTTTTGTTTATGTATCTTATTTTATATATTTTTTGTTTTCTATATCTTTTCTATATTTTTTGTTTTCTATTTTCGTATTTTTTTTACATTATTTTTGTTTCTTTTCTATATCTTTTAAATATTTTTTGTATTCCATTTTCGTATGTTTTTTACATTATTTTTGTTTCTTTCTTTTATTTTTTTGTTTGTTACATTATTTTTGTTTCTTTCTTTTATTTTTTTATTTTTTTCATTATTTTTGTTTGTTTGTTTTCTTTTTTTATATTTTTATCATTATTTTTGTTTTTTTTATATCTTTTATATATTTTTTGTTTTCGGTTATATATATATTGTTTTCGGTTTTCGTATATATATTTTTTTCATTATTTTTTTGTTTGTTTATTTTTTTTGTTTGTTTTCGGTTTTCGTATATTGTTTAAATTATTTTTATTTCTTTTTATATTTTTTTCCATTATTTTTGTTTGTTTGTTTTATTTTTTATTGTTTTATTTTTTATATTTTTTTTTATATATATTATTTTTGTTGTTTATATTATTTTTGTTTCTTTTTTATATTTTTTTCATTATTTTTGTTTGTTTGTTTTATTTTTTATATCTTTCTTTTTATATATATTATTTTTTGTTTTCGATTTTCGTATATTTTTTTATATCTTTCTTTTTATATATATTATTTTTTGTTTTCGATTTTCGTATATTTTTTATATTATTTTTGTTTTTTTTTTTATTTTTTAAATCTTTAATATATATTTGTTATAGAAAAGTAGCTCCACCAATGATTTATTTTTTAGTTATATTGAAAATATAACTCTTTAATTTATTTTTTAGTTATATTGAAAATATAACTTTTTAATTTATTTTTTAGTTATATTGAAAATATAACTCTTTAATTTGGAGAAAAGATGCATGGACAAAGATAGGTCTCTTAAGAGTTTCAATGCTGGACCAAAGTGTCTCATTGATGGTAAAATCATGAAAAGATAGGTCTCTTAAGAGTTTCAATGCTGGACCAAAGTGTCTCATTGATGGTAAAATCATGAATGAAAAGGTGGATAAAGGTCACTGAAAGGATATTCCAAAAACAACGAAGATGGGAAATTTTTGAGTGCAAAGGTGACGTGTAAACAACAAGGTAAATTCTGTACTTAAAGGTCATAATATGAAAATGATAAAGATAGTATGAACCCCCGGTCTTCCCATAAGTGGGAATTTCACGAATGAAAAGGTGGCATGGGGTAGATCCAACAGAGAAGAGCCCGAAGACAACGTGTTACTTAGTCTAAATTTATATGAATTTGGGCTTCAGACTTGGATGGGTAAATTCGCTAGAGAAAAGGTGGCCTATGCAAGACCTATTGGACCTTCTTAGAATTGGTAAATCCAAGAGCGAAAAGGTGGCCTACCTAAAGTAATGGGCAGAAGCGTTCATGTATCTGTTTTAATAAATGAAAAATAATTAGGAAAAATATAGTGAGATGCCGACTTATAATGTCGTGGTTAACAAATTAACATAAAAAAATGAATTTAAAAGTAGTGACTGTAAAAATCTATAAAAACCACAAATTGATTGATTATCGCATCTATACATATACATTTTCAAGATAAGAAGATATGAAAGCATATTTCAAGTTTTATTATTTTTTTATTTTTTATTAAATTCTTTTTTAAGCATGCTTATTTATGTTATTTGACTAAACTATTTTTTTTGTTTTTGGTAATTAGGTACAACAATAATATGATCCTTATAGAAAGAAATAGATTAAAAGCAATACTCCATATCCTATTCTCCTTATCGAAGTAAGTCTTCTCCCTATCAAGAGCCTAACTATGACTAGGCTCCTGTTGCACAAGCATAAGGATGATAACATGGGAAACAATAGACTTCCTAAGTTATCTTTTAATTCCACCCAAAACCAACTAAGGCTCAAGCAAGGTTGAGTTAGTATAAAGATACCAGGGTTTGGTTAAACCTTTAGAAGATCAACAAAAATATTGCAATGCAAGATATTAATAACATTAAAAATATTGTTACTTCTAAGTTTAAAGAAAAACTGTGGTGTGAGAAATATTAATAACATTAAAAGTATTGTTACTTCTAAGTAGCTCTTTGTTTTAACTAGTTCAAAGAAAAAAACTAATATAACCAAAATAAGAACTCTCACGAGATCCATAGTGAAAGAGTTCGTTGGACAGTTCTTAAATTCCACCCAAAACCAACTAAGGCCCAAGCAAGGTTGAGTTGGTATAAAGATACCAAGGTTTGGTTAAACCTCTAGGAGATCGACAAAAATATTGCAATGCAAGATATTAATAACATTAAAAATATTGTTACTTCTAAGTTTAAAGAAAAACTGTGGTTTGAGAAATATTTATAACATTAAAAATATTGTTACTTTTAAGTAGCTCTCTGTTTTAACTAGTTCAAAGAAAAAAATTAATATAGCCGAAATAAGAACGAACTCTCATGAGATCCATAGTGAAAGAGTTCGTTGAACAGTTCTTAAAACACCATGGATGGAAAGGATCTACCATCTCTGTGAGAATAGGAACATTGAAGATGAAAATCACTTCCTCTTAGAGTACACTGCGTACACTCACATTAAGTCTCAGTTTCCTAATCTTTGTTGCATTGCCCTTTAACTGGTCAAAATTATAGTGAGCTCGGGATGCTTCTCACCAAGCTCTTTGAGCATAGAAATACAATTTTAAAACAAACTAATTAATTGGTTTTTTTAAGTTCGATAGACCAAATTTTGGTCTCAGTGGACGTTAACCACCATCATCATCAATGATCCACTATAATGCAATTACATCAAACAAAGAAATAATGTCATTCAAGTTATTACAGTTGAATTACAAGAAGTGAGTGTGAAGAAATGAGAGTTTAGTGAAACACTTGTGACAAATATGTCAAAAGAGCCTCAACCCCCATTAGGAGAGATGTTTGGAAAAAAAAGACTTTGAACATCTTATAGACATAGAAGACCCAATGGAAAAAAACATTGATGTCCCTGCAAAAATCCAAGCTCTATAAAATTCCAATTTGGATGAAGAATTTGGCGAGATATTGTTGATTAGTTTCATGTATTGAAGAAAATGATAATTTTGACAACTTTTTGATAAGATATATTAGTAATGTTTTGACTTTTGGACTTTATTTTAAAAATAAAATTTCTATATGATACATTTTTAGTATGTCATTTACAAATATATGGCATAGTTTTTCTTAAATTTATGTGAAACGCCATTTTTTGAAAATAATATGAAATGGTATCATTTTTATACAAAATCCATTGAAAATAGTTTTAAATGCATTGAAAATAGTTTTAAATGTATTTATTTTTTGGATTTTTTTACAATTTTGTCAATAAAAATGTCTTATTTTGTACATAAAATGTCTTATTTTAAAGAAAAAATTGCAAAATGCATATGTTTTACATATGTTTTTCATTATGCTTCTACATATGTTTTTCATTATGCTTCTAAATGTATGTTATTTTATTTAAATTTCTAAAAAATGCACTTGAAAATATAAATAAAAATATTTTATGACAAAGATAATTCCAAAGCCAAAAAAAAATGCCTCAAATTGAAAATGTGTGATACTGGTATCAACCCTTTTAAAAAAAAAAGTAAACATAGCTACTAAAATTAAGAGAGAAAAACAAGAACCCTCTCGAGTTCTGGTTTCATAGTATAAGTGGTTAATATCACTACAACATATATTCTAGTATTCCTTTGTTCTTCGAATACATGAACCAAAATGCACTAACCGTTCAACTAATTTAGTGTATGGGAAGTCACTAAGCTCCTTATGTAAATATTCAATTATAGTAGGGTGTCACCTTCAATGTTTTTTTTTATGAATACAGCAACTATTCCTTGGCTTCGATGTCTCATAATCATATAGAAAATACTGAAACCTTGGACATTTTCTAAACCTCCCGGTTGTCATAATACCAATCCTCCAGTTCCGTTGTCTCCATTCTTTGCACTCCTCTGCTACAAAAAAGGGTTGTGATAGGAAACGCTCAATTTTTCTTGCTCTTGCTACGATTAAACAATCTTCCTAGAAAATACTGAAACCTTGGACGTTTTCTAAACCTTTTATCGCAATACTTGAGTAGGTGCAACCCATATTCATGTAAACAAACATTGCAACCAATCAGCAATACCCATGGGAAACAATGTTGAAAATGCCATGTCAAACAAACGTTTTCTAAACCTTTTATCGCAATACTTGAGTAGGTGCAACCCATATTCATGTAAACAAACATTGCAACCAATCAGCAATACCAATGGGAAACAATGTTGGAAATGCCATGTCAAACATGTCAAACAAACATTATGTGTTGTAATCATGTATTGGAAACAACCCTATCTATGGCCATTCCATCTGCAAATATGTCAAATAATATTATTTTTCAATGAAGTTTCGTATCTCTTCTATTTCTCGTTGGTATTTTAGAAGAAGAAGAAGAAGAATATATCAATAAAAAATATAAAATATAGATAGATAGATAGGAGGAAGAATAATAACACCTTGAAATTAGTTAATAAAGTCTAAATTGGTCAACCCATTTGGTGTTTGGGGAAGTGAAATTGATTAACATTGCATACCAACAAAAGAATAAGCATAAGAGGAAACAAAATATTAACACATGACGAGTCATTTTGTCAACAAACTTAATGTGTTGGTGCAAAGTAAACGGATTCAATGTTACACAGCAATACTGAATTTTAAATAAAGGAAGGACGTGTCCTACCCTAACGTCTCGAGGCAAAGGGATAATGGATGTTATTCCCCCTTTTGGGTCAAAGGTGATAATTACCCCCCCTCATGAGGAACAACATAGGATTCCTGAATGTCTCCTTCGAGGGTAGGCATTTCAAGCATAGGTGATATAACAGAGTCACATGATACAACATCAAATAGAATATCACTCTTCACTCTTCCCCTCTTACACTTAGTTACGCTTAGATTTCAAACATAGAATAAGACTAGCCCCTTGACCAAGTTAGTTTCCCACTGTCAACCAATGGGAGACCCTCCTATACATTATTTTGTATAATTAAAACCTCATCAAAGAAATATTTGTTTTTTTAACTTACGCGTAGCTAGAGAGCCTTTGAAATTAGAGGTCTGCACACAGCGGATTGTTATATTCAAAAATAGTCCAAGTCTAACAACCAGCCTCGAGCTCTTGCACATATCCATCACCTTCACTTGTCATCAAGTGTGATCTATCAATTAAAGTAATTATAACCAACCTCCACCTTTAAGCTTTTATCCTTCAAATTCCCCTCCATTAACTAAGTCGAAACTACCTCCTCTAAACTCCTCCTGACATCAACCTTCTCCATGGATTTAGTTAAAGAAACATTCTTTTCAACACAACTCTCCCCACAACAAATGTATTTCTCAAGACTTTCTTAATCATAGGTTTTTCACAATCCTTAAAGATATGACCATATTAATGACATCTTCAGTTCAATACAAGAAGGGGATATTCACTTAAATCCCGAATTTATTAATCATAGGTTTTTCACAATCCTTGAATATATGGCCATATTGATGACAAGAAGGGGATATTCACTTAAATCCAGACTTTCTTAATCATAGGTTTTTCACAATCCTTGAATATATGGCCATATTGATGACAACTTCAGTACTAGAAGGGGATATTCACTTGAATCCGGTACCTGAGAATACCTATAACCCTCGATAACCAGATCGACAGTCTCAAATAAAACTTCAGTAAAATCGACCTCCACCAACAATCTAGCCACATAAAGGAAACTTGACTCACATCAACCCTCACCAACAGTCTAGCCACATAGAGAAAGTTACTGAATTTGAAATTGTCATCAACAAAAATCATCTGACCTAGGAAGTCCCCTCTATCTCTAATCACCTACTCAGTCCATAACAAACTCCACCAACAATCTAGCCACATAGATGAAGTTACTAAATTTGAAATTGACATCAACCAAAATCATCTTACCTAAGAATTCCTCTCTATCTCTAATCGCCTACTTAGTCCACAACTCCATAGAAGCTTCAATTGAACCATGGTTTTACAACAAGCGTTCTGATAAAAACATTGTAACAACTCCACCCAAACCATGGTTTTCTGAAGAATTTTTAATAAACCTATGTTAAAAAAACAATACCAAACATAATCTAAAACACAAACATTAATAATGGCTCACACACTACACACTACACAAAGAGTTACTAGAAACCCAACTTTCATGAAAGTTTCTCCACTCTTTCTATTATCTTTTCTATTCACAATATAAAATCCAAAACCTTAAAACAAAAACATTAATAATGGTTCACACACTACACACTACACAGAGAGTTACTCTAGAAACTCAAAATTGGAAAAACCATTTGGGAAAACCAACTTTCATGAAAGTTTCTCCACTTTTTCTATTATCTTTTCTATTCACAATAGAAAATCCAAAAGTTACTCTAGAAACCCAAAATTGGAAAAACCATTTGGGAAAATCAACTTTCATGAAAGTTTCTCCACTCTTTCTATTATCTTTTCTATTCACAATAGAAAATCCAAAACCCAAATTGGATTACAACCCCAATTTCTTAACCAGAAATAAATTGGATTACAACCCCAATTTATTAACCAGAACAATTTCTTAACCGAAATTAGTTTAAGAATGACTAAATAGTAAAAACAACTTAGAAAACAAAAACAAAAACGAACCCGAAATATTACAACATCCAAAACCCAAATTGGATTACAACCCCAATTTCTTAACTGGAATTAGGTTAAGATGTACTAAAAACAACTTTAAATACAAAAACAAGCCCCAAAAAATTATTTAAGGGATATTGGAACACCCCTTCCTTTCGGAAGCTACAAAGAGATGCAACTTTTTAGAATTGTCATTTCAAATGAAATAGATGCATGCATGTGAGTAGAGACGCGGCCCAGTGTTTACAATTTATATAATGTTACTAGGAATCGGTCCTCAATTTATATAATGTTGCTAGGGATCAGTCTGGTTTTATTTTTGCTAATTCTTATGGTTTTGTTGCCGCAAATAATTGCATAGTTTTCGGTAATTGATATAGTTTTACCTGGTCTTTAATATACATATGATACCTTAATCTTTCCTTAGAATCAAATAAGGAGAACATCCAAGGCTTCACGGATAATAAAGAAGTGTCCATAAAATAAGCACCCTTCGGAATCAGCAAAGCAGAAGTGTCCATAAAACAAGCACCCTTCGGAATCAGCATAGCCTGATCCTCTATCTCTTTCTATTATCTTTTCTATACACAATAGAACATCCAAAACCCAAACTGGATTACAACCCCAATTTCTTAACCAGAACAATTTCTTAACCGGAAATAGTTTAAGAATGACTAAATAGTAAAAACAACTTAGAAAACAAAAACGAACGCAAAATATTACAACATCCAAAACCAATTGGATTACAACCCCAATTTCTTAACTGGAATTAGGTTGAGATGTACTAAAAACAACTTTAAATACAAAAACAAGCCCCAAAAAATTATTTAAGGGATATTGGAACACCCATTTGGGAAGCTACAAAGAGATGCAGCGTTTTAGAATTGGCATTTCAAATGAGATAGATGCATGCATGTGACTAGAGATGCGGCCTAGTGTTTACAATTTATATAATGTTGCTAGGAATCAGTCCTCAATCTATACAATGTTGCTAGGGATCAGTCTGGTTTTATTTTTGCTAATTCTTATGGTTTTGTTGCCGCGGTCCTCAATTTATATAATGTTGCTAGGGATCAGTCTGGTTTTATTTTTTCTAATTCTTATGGTTATCTTGCCGCAAATAATTGCATAGTTTTCGGTAATTTATATAATGTTGCTAGGAATCAGTCCTCAATTTATATAATGTTGCTAGGGATCAGTCTGCTTTTATTTTTGCTAATTCTTATGGTTTTGTTGCCGCAGTCCTCAATTTATATAATGTTGCTAGGGATCAGTCTGGTTTTATTTTTTCTAATTCTTATGGTTATCTTGCCGCAAATAATTGCATAGTTTTCGGTAATTGATATAGTTTTATCTGCTCTTTAATATACATATGATGCCTTAATCTTTCCTTAGAATCAAATAAGGAGAACATCCAAGGCTTCACGGATAATAAAGAAGTGTCCATAAACCAAGCACCCTTCAGAATCAACATAGCCTCATCCTTTGGGTGGAAAAGGAACCCAAACTAACCATTACCAAGTACTTGAGTACTTCAATGGTACGTTCCCAGCCATACTTAAATCCAGCCTCATGTACTAGGTACTTTGTTTATGAAAACAAGGTACCTCCATGAATTTCAGTACATCATACTGTGTGTTTGGGTAAGCGTGTGGTACAATCGTTGGGCAATTTACCTTAGCTCGTTGGTCGGGGTCGATTGTCAATGTTTGAAGTTAAAATTTTAAAAATTAAAGATTAAAACACTAAAATGCATGTTATGTGGGCCCTTGCCCCTTACCTAAACTCGCACAACACTCCAATTCTCACTGCCAGTGCTCTGTGCTCACTACTCCAACGATAGTGTGGTAGAGAACCTTACAAATTATGACATTGATTCTGAGGATGCTGATGACATGGCTTGAGGAAGTCGAATCAGCTATCTTGTTCATTGTTCAATGTGGGAATTTTACCTTAGCTCGTCGGTCGGGGTCGATTGTCAATGTTTGAAGTTAAAATTTTAAAAATTAAAAATTAAAACACTAAAATGCATGTTATGTGGGCCCTTGCCCCTTACCTAAACTTGCACAACACTCCAATTCTCACTGCGAGTGCTCCGTGCTCACTAGTCCAGCGACAGTGTGGTAGAGGACCTTACAAATTATGACATTGTTCCTGAGGATGTTGATGACATGGCTTGAGGAAGTCAAATCAGCTATCTTGTTCATTGTTCAATGTTTATTGTTTTAAACTTTGAAATGCTATTAGGAAAAATTTTAAAAAAATTTAAATGTAGTATGTCAATGAAGTTTGAACTCATGGTGTCATGGACATATAATATTTTATGTTATTAATTATATTAATATAACTTCAATATTCCAGTCTTCCACTTGATATCTACTATGAGTCTACGTCATATGATTTATCAAATTTATTATTTGAAACTAATGAAGTTTAAACTCATGGTGTCATGGACATATAATATTTTATGTTATTGATTATATCAATATAACTTCAATATTCCAGTCTTCCACTTGATATCTACTATGAGTCTATGCCATATGATTTATCAAATTTATTATTTTATGTTTCAAATTTTCCANTGTGAATGTTTATATGAATCATTGAATCTAGAAATATCATATATATATATATATATATATATATATATATATATGATTGTGACATGTTATATATATACTACTAGTACCCTCGATGTACCGAAGGTACTTGATATATTATGAGTCTATGTCATATGATTTATCAAATTTATTATTTTATGTTTCAAATTTTCAATGTGAATGTTCATATGAATCACTGAATCTAGAAATATCAGGTGGAATGGGGATCGTAATTCTTTCTACTTCCCAAGGAATTTTGATGGATCGAGAAGCTCGACAGAAAAAAAATTGGAGGAGAAATATCATATATATATATGATATTTCTAGATTCAATGATTCATATGAACATATATATATATATATGATTGTGACATGTTGTATAGAGTACCCTCAACGTACGGAGGGTACTTGATATCTACTAAGCCTATGTCATATGATTTATCAAAATTATTATTTTATGTTTCAAATTTTCAATGTAAATGTTTATATGAATCATTGAATATATATATATATATGATTGTGACATGTTATATATAGTACCCTCGACATACCCAAGTACCCTGTTTCAAAAACTGCCATCCCCATCCTCTTCCTCGTACCAATACCCATCCCCATCCTCTTCCTCGTACCCCATCCTCTTCCTCGTACCAATACCCATCCCCATATTGACATTTCCTGGAAAATTAAATAAATACCCTAGCAACGGAAACCAATTCTTTTGTATTCAAAAGGTTTAGCTTCAAAAGGTTTAGCTTCTCCATGGACAAACTTCACCTCAGGAATTTTCAGGAATTTTCCTACTAATGTTCATCCGTTTTAAATCAAGAATTTTCTCAACTCTAAGGTCATCACCCACCACTAATGCCGCACCTCCCCACAACTTATTACAACTCTTCACCTCTTCCTCCTTTTAACCTCTGTTAACTTAAGGATGGTATGCACCATGAAAATGTTGAAAATCAACTAGATTCCTACAAAACCAAAGACACTCATAGTTGCATCACTAGTATTGAAACCTAAACCTCCTTGGCATGAAGAACTCTCAGAATAAAGATCGTGAGATTGCTCTGATCCACGAACAAATACTACCGTGATGTGAACCTTGGGACTGTATCAACATTGAAACCAAAAATTCATCCGAGTATGCTTTCCCTACCACATCTAGGTAGGGTATTGGAAATGGATAACTTGATTGTTGGTGACATGTAGCAATCTTGGTTAGAAAAGGAGAGGAGTAACACATATAACTGGTGACTCTAATCTTGGTTAGACAAGGAGAGGAGTAACGCATATAACTGGTGACAACTCTTCACCTCTTCCTCCTTTTCACCTCTGTTAAATAAGGATGGTATGCACCATGAAAATGTTGAAAATCAACTAGATTCCTACAAGACCAAAGACACCCATAGTTGCATCACTAATCTTGAAACCTAAACCTCCTTGGCATGAAGAACTCTCAAAATAAGGATCGTGCGATTGCTCTGATCCACGAACAAATACTACCGTGATGTGAACCTTGGGACTATATCAACATTGAAACCCAAAACTTCATCCTAGTATGCTTTCCCTACCACATCTAGGTAGGGTATTGGAAATGGATAACTTGATTGTTGTGGTGATACGTAGCAATCTTGGTTAGACAAGGAGAGGAGTAACACATATAACTGGTGCCTCCATCTGACATGTGGGAAAGCCCTTTCACTGTAGACTTTATCATCTTCATAATAATGAAACTATACCCCATATCATCCTCCACGTAGTCCATCAATTCCTTTTCAATGTCCATGATAGTTAAATACGACAAATATCAAAGGGAGAATCAAGAAAAAGCCCCTACCCCATTATTCTCATAATTTATCATTTCTCCAAGGAATCCTTAGCAACCTATAGACTACAAGGCCAATCAATTGAAATTTGAGATGAAGAAGCTCCAACCCCTTGATAGGATAATGTTTCATGACGAACCCCCCACTCTTTCTCTCTCTATATATATATTTATATATTAAAACGTTTCTCTAAATATATTCAAAGATGAAAACATATGGGATGGAGGAGAATGAAGGTGACGGTAAAAGGAAAAGAGTAGCTAGGATTTCTTTAGAGTGGAAGAAGTGTATTCTTTCTTTTGGTTCAATTATGAACACCCATTCTGGGTGAATGGTCGATGGACAATGTCAAAGATTTGGCAACGAGCATTCTCATAAGGTATTTTTGCAAGCCCAAACCTCAACTCTACAAATGGTAGAATGAATCAATTCTTCCTTGATTTCGAAATGAGCATTCTCATAAGGTATTTTTGCAAGCCCAAACCTCAACTCTACAAATGGTAGAATGGATCAATTCTTCCTTGATTTAGAAATGATCATTTTCATAAGGTATTTTTGCAAGCCCAAACCTCAACTGTACAAATGGTAGAATGGATCAATTCTTCCTTGATACCAGTAGCCAATGGTATGGTTTAAATATTCCCATTCTATAGTGGGTTGTTTAAAGTTTAGATCTTCCCATTCTAGGAGGGTTCTTCATTTCTCTTTGATAACTATGTTGATAAGGATGTCATTCTAGTAGTGGGGGTGGGGCTTGAAGCTGTGCATCTTCTACATTGATTTTAATGCCTTAGTATAAGTTTTGGGCCTAAATTGGGCTACAAAATAAAAGGTTCTTCTCTGGGTCCAAGATGGACAAAGATGACCACATAATCTCCATTTTATACGTGGCAACACTTCTCCATGGAGAGACCATAGATAAACACCTAGATATGCTAGTAGAGTATGATGTGAAAATGTAGAGATGTAGTTATAACGTATCTATGCAAGCATAAGATATAAATAGATTTATTGTTACAATGTACGTCTCTATGCAATTATATATATATATATATATATATATATATTAAAAGTAGTAAACATATCTCTAGAGAGAGCAGTTTTCACTCACCAGCGTAAACAACATGGCCCACCAAGCTTCAACCAATGTCTTCCGATTTTAATTAAAAGTTCTCCTAAACAACGAACTTTCTTCGACGATAACTAGCAACCCAAAATGACATAACGTAGAGAAGCAATTCTCATTGATGATTGTAGCAACACTTGGCAAGGGCTGTCAGAGAAAAACGTGAAGACAAGGCTTAGTTTTCTTAGCCATAATCTCCAGTTTAAATCCCCGATGGCCCTATAGTTCCTCCATTGGGATCCATCAAAATAGGGGGTTTTGAATCAGGCAAAATGCGAAATGAGAATACTTTGTGATGAATTCTGTTCCAGCTCAACAATTCACGCTAGAGTTCAGAAGTGTGGGTTCAACTACCTGGTTTGTCATTCCACCACTGGGATCAAAGAAGTTTGCAATCAGTTGGTGATAAGATTTATTCTTTCGGGAGCTTCACTCAATAAAACCTTAATAGACAAGAAATCCTTTGCATGATGGTTTTGGCCTTTGTCAAGTGGTCTCTCTAAACTAATAATCTTTGAATGAGGTGAGGAGATTTGGGTTCAAATGTTAGACAATGAAACTATTCCATTTGATGTTGATACTATCATGTCCATAGTCCTTTGGATCATGGATGTCTTAGGAATGTTTTGAAAAAAGAGGAAACCACACAAGTCAAAAGATGGACGAGTGCCAAAGCGAGAGGTTGCACCATCTGGAGACCTAATGGGTCAACCCCAATTTGGTATTTAAGTACATCAATGTCTAGAAAACCCCAATTTGGTATTTAAGTCCATCATTTATCTGAAGGTCAAGGACTCGTACCCTTGATATGGTGAGCTAGGTTTTTTAGGATTGGAGGTGTAATTTAAAGGCAATTTGATTTGGAGTATAATTTTTCAAGTATTATTGGATGTTTATGAGGGTCATTGTTTGGCTCAATCTCCTTTGGTTGAGGTACAATTTGGGGCAGAGTTGGGAGGTAATGCAATTTTTAGTGACTCTACTCCCAAAAAATGATATCATAAAGAAGCATTGATTACTCAAATTTACTCAAATCCAAGGCTTGTAGGTTTTCCTATCTTAATTGTGTAGAAATTTTGAAAATTTGTCTAATCTGAAATTTCCACCTCAGCTCTATAACGCCATGGATAGATACTTCATCGACTTTTCAGCGTTAGTGTTGAAAATAATTTCTTCAACACTCCTACAAGAAACTTCAAATCTGTTGAACACTACTTCTAGGAAAAATCATGAACATAGATGATGTTGCGAAGACTTCAAGCATTAATCATTTCACAACCCTTAAGGCAAGATCTATCTCGATAAAATTTCTTCAATTACATAAAAGGATATTGACAATAAATCAGCTCTGAATGTTTCATTAATCATACTAAAACAGCATAGCATTCAACCCTCTTGCTCAATACATGAAAAAAGACAAATATGAAAAGCAGAGTTGAAATAAGAAATTTAGAAGAACAATGGTACACTACATATTATTATCACATAGTTGAAAATAATAAACAGTAGCTATACAAAAGAGTTGGAATTGTTAATTCTTTTTTCATTCACTGTGAAAAAATAAAAAGTATGGGCTCATTTCTAAAATCAGTTGTGTTCAAGTAGAAATATCCACATAAAATGTAAAGCTACGCAAATATACATACTAGTTCCTTCCAGTCTTTTTCTTCTTTCCGATTCTACCCATTCCATACAAACCGCTCTGTACCGCTCTGTAGAGCACCTTTTTTCGACATCTTTGCATCCTCCAACTGTACAAAGATAGTAATTCTCTGTTACAAGAAGACAGAAGAATCCTATTGGTTTTACAAATAAAAACCCAAATAAGAAATTGAAAAAGAGTATCTGTTAGAGGAAAACAGGAGAATCCCAATTGGTTTTACAAATAAAAAACCAAATAAGAAATTGAAGAAAACAGGAGAATCCCAATTGGTTTTACAAATAAAAACCCAAATAAGAAATTTAAGAAAACAGGAGAATCCCAATTGGTTTTACAAATAAAAACCCAAATAAGAAATTGAAGAAAACAGGAGAATCCCAAATGGTTTTACAAATAAAATCTGTTAGAGGAAAACAGGAGAATCCCAATTGGTTTTACAAATAAAAAACCAAATAAGAAATTGAAGAAAACAGGAGAATCCCAATTGGTTTTACAAATAAAAACCAAAATAAGAATTGAAGCATTTTACCTGGATAAACCGCCGTGGAGCAATGGAATTAAGAAGTAGATGCACGCAGTGAAGGATTTGGGCCTTCGGCATAATGAAAATGCAAGGCGTTGGTGGAAAATAAAATATAATTAGGGTTAAATTTTAGCGAGCAGCTCAAAGCCGACGGCTGTTTGGTTTATGTGTCGTCCATCGACAGACACAACACTTCGCATTCCACACCGCATGACGCTTCGCTTGCATGCGTGCTTTTAGAGATTTCGGAGACTCATAGACCTACAGCCTTGCAAAATTCGAAAACACACTTTATAAGTGGCTTTGAAAAGTTAAAAAACATTAAATTTGGATTTCTTGTTTTTTTGTTTTTGGAAAGAACGTTCGAGTTTATCTCTTATTTATAAAAAATAAAAAATGAACCATCATGTGGTTAATCCTTGCTTTAGTTTTCATAAAGAAATGACAATAGTTGTGAGAGCAATTTAGTAACAAATGTCTATTTGACTTTCACTAATAAAAAGCGCATAGCCCTAAGGGTTAGCTCAATTGGTAAGACGTGCGCACGGTTCGGGGGAGGTCACGAGTTCGAGCCTTGAGTCTTCTAGGGTTAGGCCTTTGCTAGGATGGCCGACGGTTTACCACCTCTACCATCTCATTTGGAAAAAAAAAGGCATCTCTCACATGAGTTAGAAAAAGTAAGAAAGCTAAAGCTTAATTCAAATATAAAAAACCAAGAAAAATAAGTTTAATTATAATATGAAAATCATTACAATGACTCAAATGGAAAAAGAAACTTACAAAAAGTATATTTTGTGCATTGTAGGGATTTGGAATAAATCTCATTCATAAAAAATTATGGTTGGGACACTATATACATTTTTTTTTAATGATGTAACATTGATAGTACATATTATTTTTAATTGTTTTTTGGTTTTTTCATGTTTTAATGATATAATATTGATATAATATTGATAGTGCAGATTATTTTTAAATGTTTTTTGGTTTTTTTTATGTTTTTTTCGTTTTTGCTCGACGGACTTTTTTTAATTAAATTCCAACCCTCGTGTATTCTTATATATTGAATCTCGTGTTAACTGTAACATTCAAAGTTTGTATTTGAATTAGATAAGAAATGTCACTAAGATTTTTTTGTGTTAATTGTAACATTTAAAGTTTGTGCCTAAAATAGGCTATCATAAATGTCACTTGGATTTTTATTTGTGTAATTTGGTCACTACAGTATTATCATTTTTTTTTAAGTGTGACAATCAAATCTAAACAAGGTAGAGAAGCTAGTATCGTACTCAAAACATTGCTATCAAATTTAAACTTGTTATAAACGTGGTTAGAAATTGCAAATTTTAATGAGTTATAACCTGGTTTTTTTTCACTGAAAAAATAAATTCGCAGCTCTTTTTATTTAAAATAAAGTGAACCACATTGTTCATATGACCTATCAATATCACATCTATAAGTGCAAAGAGCAAAACCAAAAACGGTTTTTCAACGTCAAATTAATTATGAGTAAAAAATACCATAAAATCATCTTTACAAAAAAAGTCACTATTATTGGAAGAGAAAAACACACTTTAAATAAACAAAAATAAACATGATTTGAGCCCAATTGATCGGCTTACTAATCTTTATTTAAAGAAGGAGATACTAGATTGCTAGTAGGTTGGCTTATCTTATTCATCGACCAAATGGTGCACAGAAAATACACTTCTTTAGGTTCAACGAGATATGGTATTGTTTGCATCTCTCCAACGTCAATCTTAACTTCTCAACATGGTTTCTCAACAAACTAAAGACTATCCAATCGCATAACTATCTTCTCCAATAGGCTACCACAAAAAAAAATAGTACAAAGAAACTCATAAAGGGAAGAGAATAAAGGAATATAACAGTACCCTTATCTACGAAAAGGGCTCGGATCTAGCTCTTGTAGGTTGTTATTGTTCATTTCCCAAACATGCCAAGAGTCATCACCTACGTGTAATCCCCTTTTGGAGAGAGAGTATGTGTTTCCATTCCTCCCCCTATAGATATGATGGAAAGACGTCTCCTAAAACAACCCCAAAATCATGATGATATCTACAAAGAGAGGCTTAAGAAAAATATTTTTGGGGCCTTTTTTCAATTGCATCCATTCCATAACCAGGAGAGAATCCCCAAAAATATGAAGTTGGTGTATGCCTTTGGATAAAGAAGGATGAATCACTAGTTTTAAAGCAATAAGCTCCACCATGTTGTTGGTAGCACTCCCAACACTTGCAGTGAACTGAAACCATGAGAATCAAACAAATGAAGGACACCCTCGATTGCCCCCATCATAGGCCTGCCCTAAGGGATAGACTGTTGGATACAATGACACACTGAGAGGGGGGGTGAATCAGTGTGTCAGCACATTTAACAATTTTCAACTTCTTTAAAAAATGAAACAGATATCAACATTTGCATGCTTCCAAATAGATTAACATCAAACATATCACCAACACAGATCATAAGAGACACTTCATAAGATAATCTTTCTAAACTTTATTATATCCAATTTGATAAGGATTACAATGGAATACTGCAATATTCTCGATTACACCAACTCCAACTGACTAAGAAGCACCAACTTCTATTCCAAGACCTAACCTAGTTTTCTTAGCACCAAATAAGAAGATGTGAGGTATCCAAACCTCAAGATGCAAGACTTAGATTGCCGTTACATATTGATCATTGTCCAGTGTCAACAACTCAGTTCACTAATGATCAATTATTGTCATGTCAAGGTGTGTCACTTTCATAAAATTAACTATCAGTGTTGTAACTATGTAATCATGAATGAGTTGAGCATCTCACTGAGTAAACATCATATCACCGTATATTCTTCACGGAGCATACAATTCATCATTGTACATCATCATATCACTGCCTAATGTACGAGTGTAGACATCATCGTCGGTTTTGTCATACTGTGCAAAATCACTGTGTATATATCATATCACTCTCAATCATATGACAAGTATATCATTGTGTAAAGTTCTCTTAGCACATCATTGTGTATCCCTGAGCATATATGTCGTCACTGTGCATTGCTAATCATTTACTACGTAAACATCATACATTACATCACTATGCATATATTTCTATCATCATCATTCCATTGAGCATACAAACTGCCATGCATACCAAAATTTCATTCTTCTGACTGTTTCAACAATTCATACTATGTATCACTGAGTTGACTGTGCAAGAATTCATACTGTGTATATTGTTGCAATAGATAGACAATAGCCTGAATTTCTAAGTTGTTTTCCACTTTTGCTGCTACCATTCTTCTCCAATGGCTGCCTCTCATTGATCTGAAAATTTCAGACAAAAAATTCATAAAAAAACTCCAAAAACTCCGGACTGCATTAATGACTGATTTCGGATGCCTTTAGTTGATATATTGCGGCTATCTCAAACCCCACCCGAAATTCCTCAGAGCTAGTCGAAAATCATAGTTGTGTATTCATGTTTAAATGAGGTATCACAATATATTTATATTGGTTTTTTCATGAATTTATACCTATTGTTTGTGTTTTGTCATCATCATAGTTAAGAGCTTCAATTTCCATATCATTAATTAATTATTTCAAGGTGTAATGGCCATGTCATCAATTAATTTGTTCAAGGTGTAATGATTTTTCCATGTCATTATTCAAGTAGTTAGTTGAACATTTTTTTTTTGCCAAGCCACCAAATACATATGTGATCATCAAGGGTTAGAGGACTTTTTTATCAGGGGATTCTAAGTGGGCATGGGATTCAACATCAAGAGGATGTAAATACCAATCAACTTCTTATCAAACCATTAATGAGGGAATTAAGCCTTACCAAAATGTGCCCTAAGAATTCATCAGCATCATTATTATAGAAAGAGAGATTCAAAAACTTCGTCACCATCATAGTGGAAACAAAGACCATCAAACCACCAAGTGTGTGGGATTCATGGCCTCATCAAGCCACAAATGACCACAGAATGGGTCATTTGGACCATGTGAACCACCTAGTGTTCCAATGCCCAAACTATCATTGCCTCCTTGCCATGTCATCAACCTTTGTTACTCCTTTGTCATTAATAGCTTGTCATCACAGACAACCATGCTCAACAAACTACCCATTCGTCCTTGATGGAAACACTTTAACAAATACTCTCCCCCTTTGACATTAATGACAAAGGGTCAAAGACTTGTCGATCAAAGGCTTCAATTCCCAAAAAACAATTATTCTTGAATACTGCTTGACATCATGCTGAAGTGTTTGCTCCCCCTTTCATGTGGGCTTCTTCATTTGTTGATATCATCTATCCCATTGACTGAGTTTGGTTTTGTCTCTTGTTCCATCTAGTCATTTTATTGAACTTTTACTGAATATATACTCCCCCTTCCAAGTATGTTGGTGGAGTTGTTTTGAGCATTTCAATATCTCCCTAACAAAATACATCCAACATGTATTTGCACTACTTTAGAGACTTCTTAAGTCACTATTTCAAACACAACTTAAACTAAGCATCCTAACAATGTATTCATTGTTTAGTAAAAACATACTTGGTATTTCTTTCAAACTGAGGTTTTCACTGCAAGTTACTTTCAATCATCTGTGAACTTCCAATGATTCAATGTGACATTACGTTGTCTTATCCAACCCTTAGACTCTATTGAGGTGAAATCTAAACATCTATGTCATTTTGCAGCAAATTTATAGTGTTTTGTAGACTTCTAGTATTTAGTATCAAAAGAACTTTCCACCTACTATGTTCTGAAACCAAGTGGGCATGCATAATTGAGTCTGGTGGGCATTTATTTAAGCCTTGTTGGCATTTACTCCTAGTGCTTGCATTTTTCTCCAAGTGCTCGCATTCTTGCTTCATAAAGATGCTTCCTAATATTGACTAGATAGTGTTGTACTGTTTAGATAGAAGATGATTGAAATGGTTGCCTTATCTTCAAAACATAGATTGAGATGGTTCTTTCAACTTAGAGTATGGTACTTGTCGACGTCGTGTCTTTAAGATTGAATATTTATACCTGCGGATTCTTAGTACCCGAGCTAAGTGTTGAGACTTGTGCTCATGAAATCAAAGATTCATCTTTAGCTTGGTCCGACATATTTACACTTGTGGCTTTGAACAAGTGCTTGTGGTTGCCTTCTAATTACACCTTGGCATCATATATGCCTTCAAGAACTCAGAACTTTCAATGATGAACTCTGGATCCTTTCTCAAGTTCAGTTTTTAATCATGTGACCATTAAGACAAAAGCATAAGAATGACTTCAGTATATCTTCATTGTTGTGGTTTCCTCTTCATCAAAAATTCGATCTACTTTGGTTTCCTGAGGTTTGAATCAGTGTTTTGAGGAAAGATATGACTTCATGAGTCTTGTCAACATTGACCTTAGAGGTGCTTCATTTGAATTTTAAACCGTGCAACACCTTGCACTTGAACTGTATTCTTAAACTTCATAGTGTTGTGACCTCCTTGATATATCTTGCTACTGCATGAACTCAGATCATTATTTAAAACATGTGGTTTCCTTTTGAACAATCAAACCTTACTATAGCAGCATTATACTTCATCAAAACCAACTCAACTATATTCCCAATATAAGTCATACAATCATATACCAACAACAAGTGTTTGTTGAAGACATCCTTTCCAATCATATCCAAAACTAGAGAGATTTATCGGTACACGTAATGGATTCTATAATCATCTAGTAAATTCATAAAAGGTAAGCATGCATCAATCACCATGTTGATTCACTATATTTACTTCAACTATATGTATCGAGAGAATTCGTGAGATCATTGCAAATTAATCTTGCTCCCCCTATCGACATGCCAATTGCAACTATGATCCTTGGACCTGTTCCACTGCTTGGAGAAACCATCATTTTCCTTTGAGTCCATCCTCCAAACTTCTTGAACTCAAGGTGTACTAAGGTCTTTGAAAGACCTCAAGCTTGGCTTGCCATATGGAAGCCATCTTCTTCATTTACATTCAACAAACCATTCTTTTTCATCTATACCTTAGATTGTCCTTGATTGTGATCACTTGTCTTTTGGGATTCAAATCTTCCTGCATAATTTTTCTTCCAATATTCGTCGGCTTTCCTTGTTGATGTGTATGAAGGACTCTTCATAGATTTTCCTCTTAGACTTGCATAGTTTTGTGTTTTATGACCAAACCCACTACATTAGTAGCATCTCATGGTGTGGCAATTTTCAAGAATGTGACCAACACATTTACATGTCCAACATCTAACCATATTGTTGGAAGGCCCAACACGTCTTGCATGAGATCTGCAATCCAATATCTTATGACCAAATTTAGTACAAGAAACGTAATAACCGTTGAAGTTATTTTCATACCTAGATGCATGATTCCACCTTAAGGATGCATCTTTTATGAACTTGCTTTTAGGAGTGGGACTAACTCCTAGATGATTTTCTGATCTTTTGAGTTCTTTTTTATTCTGTGCAGGTACATGAGGAGCAACATTGCTTTCATTTTTGGAGAATGAGGGGCTCACCTCATACTTTTTAGGTGTCGATGTGTCTGCTATTGACTTTTCTTTTCCCGAGTTGTATCCAAGGCCAGATTTATTAAAAGGTTATCTTTGACAGTTCAAGATCTCATCCAAGAAGATTGAATTGTTCCTAAAATTCACACATGCATTAGAATTTTCACTTTTCTTTCTGAGACCAAGTACTTCCATCTGAATATTTTGACATTGCTCCTCCTTCTCATCCAATTTGTCCTTCAATACTTCCTTTATCCTTTTGGCTTCTTCCAGCTGAGTCTTCAGATCAACATCTGCCTTCCTTGTTTCTTCAAGTTCTTCACCAGACTCTTCTTGTTCTTCCATTTGACTAATCAATTCAGTCTTTAGTCTTTCAACTTCATCTTATTTGTCTTCCAGCTCATCCTGTAAACTTGTCTTCTTGTGATTGACTTTCTTGAATAGATCCATAGACTTCTCATGCCAACTTTTCGAAGGACCCCAAAATCTTCCTTTTAAGTCTCAAATTGTATATGAGATCAATGTATTATATAAGGTGTGTTAGGACATCGTTCTTAGCATCTTTAAGATCATTTTCAATGTTATCACAATCTCTGCTACTCTAATAAGAAAGATTATTACCTTCATCGGTGTCTAATGTGTGCTCTTCCTTTTCTTCTTACTTTTCATCTTCAGTGGGATTGACTTTGGTTTCCTCTTTTGTGTCTTGGTTTCCATTTTGGTATTCACTTTCTAGCTTAAACCATAGGTCTGTGGTTGAAGTGTGTTCTCCTACACTCTCTTTGACAGAGCTTGAGAGTCCATACACAAGAAATTTCAATGCAATGGTGTAGTCCTTATTGGAATACTTTTGAGAAGTTGTCTTGGTACTCTTGTTGGATGGAATAGGTGGATGGATCAAAATCTCCTAGACACCAAACTTCTTCAGATAAGCTTTCATCTTGCTTCTCCATCCAAAGTAATATGTCCTGAAACTTCATCGCTGGGAAACTCTGCTAATCCTTCCATTGTGTGTCGACGAATTTCCTTCAAGCTAGTAAGGCTTGTGTTGAAGACCGACTCTGATACCAATTGTTGGACACAATGACACACTAAGAGGGGAGATGAATCAGTGTGTCAACACATTTAACAATTTTCAACTTCTTTAAAAAAACAAACAGACATCAACATTTGTATGCTTCCAAATAGATCAACATCAAACATATCATCAACACAGATCATAAGAGACACTTCATAAGATAATCTTTGTAAACTTTATTATATCAATTTGATAAGAATTACAACGAAAGACTGCAATCTTCTCAATTACAATAGCTCCAACTAAATAAGAAGCACCAACTTCTATTCCAAGACTCAACCTGGTTTTCTTAGCACCAACTAAGAAGATGTGAGGTATCTAAACATCAAGGTGCAAGACTTAGCTTTCCATTACATACTGACCATTTTTCAATGTCAACAACTCAATGCACTACCAATCAACTGTTGTCATGTCAAGATGTCTCACTTGTCAATCTATCACTTTCATAAAATCAACTATCATTATTGTAACTGTGTAATCATGACTAACCTGAGCATCTCACTGTGTAAACATCATATCGTTGTGTATTCTTCACTGATAATACAATTCATCTGTGTACATCATCATATCATTTCCTAATGTTTAAGTCTAAGCACCATCATCATTTTTGTCATATTGTGCATAATTGTTGTGCATATATCATCTCACTCTCATTCATATGACAAGTATATCACTGTGTAAACTTCTCTTCGCACATCATTGTGTATCCATAAGAATATATGTCATCACTGTGCATTGTTGATCATTTAATGTGTAAAAATCATACATTACATCACTATGCTAAATGGAATGATAATGATAACAATACATGCATACAAACTATCACGCATAACAAAATTTTATTCTTCCGACTATTTCAACAGTTCAGACTGTGTATTTGGTAGGGAATATTCTTTGAATTGTTCTTCAATTCATTGTGTCGACATAGCACATTATTCTTGTTCTCTATTTTTCTTGTACAATCTATGTGAAGATTTTTTTTTCATAAGATATGTATGTCAGCATATAATAGTATGAAGCATTGCAATGTTCAAGAAAACAAGAAACTATAATTTGTGTTAGAAAAACATGATCACAAAGCAATAACAATAAACAATAAACAAGATGAAAATATTAAAACACATTAACATATTACAAGAGAGGCACCAATATAACGTGGTTCAACCAAGATGGTGTAAAATACCAAACACATATTACATTTATTAATAAATTATTAATTATTAGATTGGGTTATTAATTATCTAATTATTAAGATGTCGTGTATCCTAATGAGAAGACACAACTATTCGAATTAAGGTCATATAAAACATTTGACCATTGCATTGTAAACATCATCAATTGAATTATAAAAATATATTTATTTATCTAATAAGATAAATATGTAAGGTGTTACCTTACAAGTGGTATCCAAGCTTCAGGCTCTCGCTCACACTTAGCGCTTGCACTCGTTCCTCAAAGAAATCTATCATTTCATTGCACTCATTTTCTCGCAGCTTCCACCCTCGTCTTTGTACAAGCTCTCATTCCCTCCAGCATCCTACATTCCTTCACTCCATCCCTTCTCCACAACCACGATTCACACACCTCACCTCACACCGCGACCATTATACGTAACCTGCCCCTTCACCCACTACACTCCTCCACTGTGTCCTCTCTATATCCCCCATTCCTGCGTCAACCCTCATAATCCCTCAACGCACTACCATTTCTCCCCCTACCTACTACCTCCAGTAAACGCTCTTCCACACTCATCTCCCAATCCCAATTGTTTCGCTTACCTTCCATACACTGCACTCCAATCCATTGCTCAAAACCCAGCCACGTAGACCTTTGCACCCATCTCCAACACCATATTCCTCATCCCATTCTCCTCTCCCATTCATCACTCCCTATCCACTCATCCTACACTACCACAACCCTCCTTTCCTCCTCTTCAAGAAACTTCCACTCATGCCTCAACACTTCATGCCTCCCCCATTCTCTGCACCAACTCCCACCAAAACACCATCTCTCCATGCTCAACCCTCCTCCCCGTTCCCTCTAGATCTGGTTCTCCCTCATCCCGCTGGCTAACACATCCCACCCGACTCTCCGACTTAAACCCTAAATCCCATTATTTTCAAAAAAAAAAAATCAAATTATTCTTAAATAATTATTATTATTATTATAACATTTCAAAATCTCAAAAAAATTATATATGAAACTATATATATAGTTTATAAAAACAACAACAACAATATTAATTAATTATTGTTATTATTATTAAAAAAAATCAAATTCTCAAGACTTCGAAGGTAGACATGTTGTCATCGCGAGATAAATTTTTTGAATGAATCAAGAAAGTAAATAAAAAGTGGGAAAAGTATGAAGAAGACTTTAAAATTCTGAAGGAAATGACAAAAAATCATTTGAAGCAAGAATGTGAAACAAAAAACGAAAAATGAAAAGACACAAGAAATCAACCAAGAAGAAATGGGTGACGCAATTGGAATCAAGGTTGAACTCATAGTATGATTAGACCCCAAATAATGTATTGCTCAAACCGAGCCAATGTTGTGAGAAGATGATGAAGAAGGGTATAAAGAAAAAGCGACTATGAAATCTCACTTCTCAAGCGAGGGAAAGAAGGAAACTGCTATGACACCTACGATAGCAGAAGTGGTTACACCCCCGAAATTTCCAAATAAGGAAGAGCTGGAAATTGATTTTTCACCCACGATAGAAGAAGATGGAGTTAAGGAAGAACTTATAGCAATATCATACCCAAAGAATTTATTGCTCAAACCAAGACAATGTTGAGAGAAAATGATGAAAAATCCTATGAAGAAGAAGCTGGTACGAAATCTCACTTCTCAAGTGAGGGAAAGCAGGAAAATGCTGTGGCACCTACGATAGCAGAAGAAGTTACACCCTCTAAATTTCCAAATAAGGAAGATCTGGAAACTAAATTTGTAGCCACAACAGAAAAAGGTGGAATCAAGGAAGAACTTGTAGCAATATCAGATCCTGAAGAATTTATTGCTCAAACCAAGAAAATGTTGAGAGAAAATGATGAAGAATCCTATGGAGAAGTGGTTATGGTCTCCAAAGTCTAAAGTAAGGGAAAGTTGGAAACTGCATTTGCACACACAATAGAAGAAGCAATTGTGACTCCCAAGTTCCTAAGTAAAAAGGAACAAGGTACGAAGACAACTCCTAAATATTCAAGTAGGGTAGAGTCTGAAGTCACTACTTCAACCAGAAAGGAAGGGATGCCACTATGATCGCCTCCTTATATTCCTCCTCACAAAATATTGAAGCCACCAGACTCCAGGAGGGATAAAAAAATACACACCAACTACAAACCTCAAAATACGTTACTAAGTCAAAAAATATGTTCATCAACTAGAATTTCGTTGCGAATTATTACAAGGTAGGGAAGTAAGGCACATTAATATGCCATCTGAAAAATCTATAAAATTGTCTTTTGAAACTCCAGAACAGGGACTTGTTAAGGAAGACAATAACAAAGATGATGAAACAAAAGAGGTAGAAGACAGGGATATGAAAGGTCAAGATGATATTGACAATCACAATGTCAATATCAATTGTAAAGAAAACGACGATGGCGTAGATTGTAATAATAAAATACAAAATACAATTAAAAATGAAGTCATTGTTAACAACAATTATAAGGAAATTTAAAGTTGTAGAAGAATGCAATAATGAAAATAAAAGCGTCAAGGATGACCTTAATCAGGATAACATAGAAGAACGAAACCCGGAAGATGTTGTGACAAATGAAGAGATGAACATTCTACGAATGGTCGTAACTCAAGATGTTCTAGAATCTCAATATCGAAAGGTTCTTCAGGAACAACTAAAGACAAGTTCGTTAGACATGGAATTAAGTACATTATTAGTAGTTGTCACTACAGATAAGAAAACCATATCAAAGCATGCGGAAATATCATAAATCTACATCAAATTAGAAGATCAAAACAACACCATCATATTAGAAGCCCAAAAGAATACTCCATATAGTTGTTATTTGTTTATCTACAGAATCATATGCATGAAAATATTTGAATAGAAATGCAGCCAATTATTTCAAGAACTGCTAAACCATGGCACCATTATTCTTGGCAAAAAATTCCAATTGCAGCATGCTCATAGAAGATTCATGGACGAATCTTTTCAGACCAGGATGAATTGTAATATACCAAATGTATATTACATTTATTAATAAATTCTTAATTATTAGATTAGGTTATTAATTTTCTAATTATTAATATTTTGTGTCTCTTAATGAGAAGACACAACTATTCGACTTATGGTCATATAAAACATTTGACCATTGCACTGTAAACATCATCAATTCAATTATAAAAATATATTTATTTATCTAATAAGATAAATATATAAGGTGTTACCTTATAGATGGGTTACGCCCACATAGAAATTTCCATTTCTTTATTATTATACCATCCAACAAAATGAAGGGATACAACCTGCAACACACCCACTGCACTTCCTCTTCACTCTTTGACAGTCTCTCTTGCACAACCACATATATCATTTTATAATGATACAATGTAAATCACCCATTATTGACGAAGTCATGACTCTGAAATTACAACATTTTACAAGGCATTTTTTCTCAAATTTTTGCTACGGGGGCATTGTCCTTGAACCCCTTCCAGGGTGGCTCCCAAAATACTCACCTCCCCCATGGGCCCCCCTAACGACTATAGTGGGGGGAATTCCCCCCCCACACCCCCCCATTAGGTGCTGGGATCCAAAAACAAATGAAATAATAACATCTCTAAATCAGGAAGATCAGGCTCCACAAATAACAATTTGCATCTAGAAATATCAGGCTTATAGATATAAATATATAAAATTATACATCTATCATTATCATTGCAATCTAAATACAAGTGTTTTTTTTCCAAAAAAAAAAAATACAAAAGGTTTATAAGTTAAAAGAGACTCTGCCTTCCATAGGTTCAGTAACATAGATACATAGTTCGAGCTCTAGTAATAACAAAACTTTGTAAACAAGCCTAACTATTTGCAAAAGTAGTTGTAGGTGACTGGTTAAGAAAAACACATAACATCCAACTAAACTCCCTTGGAGGGTTCTCATCTTCATGAGGGTACTTGGCCCTTGGGTTATTGTTGCGTGAGAGTTCTCTTAACTATCCCCCACACCTTCATTAGTTGGACTTGGGCCCGAATCATCCCAAGCTAGCCTCTAAAGGCCCTTTTATCTTACTCTTCATCGATCCAGATTCAAGTCCTAACCACGCTGGACGAGAGCTTCTAGAGATTTTATGTATCACTACAGTACAATAAAATTATGTGATTTTCGTGGAAAAGAAAAAAACCATAGCTCAATATCCTTCGTGTCTAGCATGTCCCGAAAACAATGACCTACAATGACCATTAAAGTACTGAAAACAATAACAATAATAACGGTAGCAATATATATCAGATCTCAACCAATTATAAACTCAACATTAGATATTAGGGAAAACCTCCCTTATCCTCGGAGTTAGGTTACTTGCATGAGACTAAACTAGACCAATTTACCTGTGAAAGGATAGAACCCAGAACTAGAAAAGACCCTAAAATAGATCTTACAACCCTCACAAATAAAAAATAGTATAAACACAACAATACAACCAACTCACAATAAAAAAATGACAGCAAGTACTCCAAGAAAGTCATATAAGATAGCATTATGGTGGATGGCACCTAAGGAGGGATATTAAGGTTAACTCAATGGTGGATAGCAATCCTAAGGCATCACATTAGTTATCAACAAGATGGAAATCAAAATTTCAGGGTTGTATAGCTCAACGTTACCATACAAGGGTCAATCATGAGTCACCACAAGGCTAAACATCAATCGAAGTCAGCATGCAATTCAATGTAACATAACAAGGCAACATGACGCCATACTAGGATGATGCACATCAAGTCAATGTGAGGGTAGGTCACCTAACCTTCTCAACTGTATGTGGTCATAAGTATTGTTATAAATGATTTTACCACACATGGTTGAACACATATTTATGGCCTTCCTAGTCCCTATGCAGACTCTCTAGACCCCATGGACTGATATTATACTTTGATGTTTCCAAGTTCATCCCTAAAAACCCATGTTTATTGTTGAACGCGACTTTTAATTCCATACTTGCGTGTACACGTGACTTTTGACCTCAAACCCACATACATCGGGATGTGTGCATAAATCCAAATACTTTTGGAGTTTTCCTTCATGTGTGTCCGAACCACTTGACTCTTGGCCTTCCATATGCCTTGAGATCGTTCGGATTCAACCCTCTATTACCGATTTGGAGTGCTATATAAGGAAACCCTTGAATACAGTGAAGAGGAGGAATTGAAGAGCAATGAAACTATAGTCCATTGTTGCCATAGCTTGCATATACTTGAGTCTGCATCCCTTTGTCCCTTTGGAGCACTTTGTGTTCTTCCCAAGCTATCTTTTTCTTGTGAGGTTGCTATCGAGAGATGGAGGGTTGAGGTGGTGGAGGCCAGGTGGAGGACTCGATTTCCCCGGTTCATAAACGTGCCGACAGAGGTTGTCACTTGTGTAATCTCTGATTTGATTAATAGAAATATCTTTTCCTGTCCAATACTGTGCATTTGAATGTAAATATTGAATCCATGGATATGTTTAATTGCTTATACATTGTTGGTCATATATCCTAGAGTAGATCTAACACCATATTATACAACATGCTTGTCTTGTTTGCTGTTGTTGAGAGAAAATTGTTAGCGCAAGCGGGATTGGAAAAAGCTCAATGGGGATCTACTTCAACCATCCGGAATAAGGTGCGATCTGAGGTCCCTTAGTGTTAGATGTTTGGTTTCTCTTGCATATTGGGAAATGATTGATTTCTCGCATCTAGTTATCTGTTGTGGCACACCCCAAGCCATAGGAAGTTTCTCTCTGTAACAGAATCGACGATCGTAGTGGGGACGTTCCTAGTTGTTTGTATTTGTGGTTTTTTTTGTATTCAATGCACTTGAATTGCTTTGATTTCTCTGTTTCTGTGTCGAATCTGGGGGTATGTTTGCCCAGTAGGGTCCTAAAGGAGTAAATTTTGTCTTAGCTTGTCTATTTGCCCTATTTTTCTTCCTATACGCGGGTTTAGCTTTCATAGTCGTGTATACACATGGGATTTCCTTGAACAGTCGCATATGTATGCTAGTTTACTGAGAACAATCACATATTCTTTGATTTTGAGCCTTAGTGGGAGGATTAAGTGTTGCTGGGTGAGTTTGGATGATTGCTGAGTCTTCTTAGATGCTTCTGGAGTCTGTATACACCCTATGTTTCTGACCAGAGACTGCTTTTAGTTTGATTTTTTCGAAATGTTCTTGTCATTCATTTTCTATGTTTTTTTTTTAGATTAGTGCATTAGGTCTCTTTTACATTTGTGCTTTGCTTGGCTGTTGTTTGTGAGTGGTTGCAGAGGCCAAGGGTTGTAGAGTCACATTTTTACTTTCATATCTCATTTAATTCAAAAATACGAAAATATTTTGCTTTTTGCATAGTTATGCATTGCTTGCATTTTGCATTGGCACGGTACTTGCATTAGGTTTTCTTGGTGAATTATAGTCATATTTTCATATAGGAATTATTGCACTTACATTTGAAGGAAAAAATCTTACATTTCATTTAGTTGCATACCTTGTTTTTCATTCTACAAGATTGCACTTGGCATTGCTTGTTAAGTGTGCATATTTATTTTATTGCTGAGTCATAACTTCATAAGTTGCACGACCATTTCCCTTTGAGTAATCACAGCCAAATAAAATTAACGCTTAATAAAATGTATTATAGGGTGCATCAGCAAGATTAGGTTTTAGGGTCTTGGAATAGTTCATTGTGAGTCAATTCTCCAAGACCACTAAACAAAACAATTAGGTGTCTGTCAATGTGAGAGTGTGAAACCCTTGGTATAATTAGTGTTTCTTAGGACGCTCATGTTACACGTGAGTTAAGAATGAAGCAGTGCACGCGATTCTGAATGGGATGACCCCTGGTCACTTTCTGTGAGCACCAAAGGTATTTCCAAGATTGTATTCGTATCTAGGGGCCTTTGAGGTACGCTTGGTGCACCCCTAGGGTACCAGTTTGTGCTTTTAGGATTTGGGCTTTGCTACCTTACCTATAGACTCGATCCCACCTGCGATTATCCACTTGAGCATTGGTTATATTGAGGTGACCTTAGTTGCCTTACCTATGTTATCTAGGGGGTATTTACAGAGGTTATTTTGCAGGTGTCCTGGACAGGTAAGGGTCGGACAACATAGTTTCTATATGCATTGAAGTTGAGAGTCACTATAATTGGTTACGAACCTCCGTTTGTTGTGTATGGGAGTCTCAAGCCTCTCCTAGGCGAGGCATAGCTGCTTCATTCGGGAGCTCATATATCCTACCCTTGGTTTGCTTGATTTTTTGCTATAGTTTTTCTTAGGTGTATGCTATGTGCACACAAGATTACTTTTAGTTGCGTAGTTAGATCGAGTCTTTTTATTTGTTGAGTCATTGTGGATCCAGGTGCGGCTCCTCAGAAGTAGCAATGAACCTTTGTGGCCCAAAGGCAGCCTGTGATGCTGCTTCCATCCCAAACCATATGAAGGTTGCAAAGACACCAAAGGGTCAGCACTGAAGCCTTAAAGCATCAAGGTAAAGTGTGATGACAATTTTGATTAAAGTTTTAAAACAAACTTTTTGGTGGCTTAGGCGAATACCGCAGTTGTTCATTAGCCACCGAAAACACAGCTTTTGGCAACTTGCAGGCCTAGAGTTTTGCTTCCTTAGCCACCGAAAGCACAGAACAGTGCAGAAAAGCATATTTTTGCACATAACCGACTTTTGTTGATCCAAACACTTCATGGATGATTTATAAGGTTGGAAAATAATGAAAGGCATCAGTTTCTGGCTTTGTTTCAGTTTTGAAGGTGCCAGGGAGGTCAATTAGGTCACATATCCTACCTACTCTGACAAAGGGTGACTTGTCTACCAAATGGCAAGTTTGAGTTCTACTTCAGTGTCTACTACATCTATCAAAGAGTTCGAGGAGTAGGAAGATTTTTGGAGTTAGATATATTGGCAATCAAAGATAGGATGTTTACCTATTTTTAGCAAATAGTTATTACTGTCTATTTCTAGTAAATTCGATCCAATTATTTAGGATCTGGAATAAATTTTGTAAAGGCTATAAATCCTGTGACTACTGACTACTGTAGAAGAAAAGGTTCAACTTCGGAGATTTTTAGACACTTATTGTATTCAAGCTTCTCATGTTCTTTGTCATTTAATATAAGATCTTTTTCCATTACAGGTTTAGGTTTCATCTTCTTTATGTTCTATACTTGTGCTTGGATGTTTAATTCAGGTTTATTCTATTTACCTAATACAAGATAGTTGTCATCCTATCTCTGTGTGGATAATTGGAATTGCAAGTATCTTTCCTTGTTATTATTAGCAATTCATATGTAAGTGCCTTATGTGTGAATCTGCCAGCATAGTGAGAATTCTTCACCTATTCACCTTTATTACAAACCCTCTGAACATTGATGCTTAGAAGCCTTGTCTATTTGGTTGAGTTTATGCATGTCTTGAGTGAGTGAGGTCTTATTTGTCATCTAACTTGATCCATTTATTAAACCATTTTAAGAATATTGAAGTTACCAGGCATCTTCGAGCTGCAACCTAGAAGAGTTTCCTGGAGAGCTAACAAGCCGCGCATTTCGTATTTAACCAGATTATCACCCGGTTTGGCATTCTGAGAGAGCTTGTCACTCACCATGGAAGACACTTTCAGAACAAAATAATGGAAGATTTTTTTTTGAAGTTAGGATATAAGCAAGAGAAATCCTCTTCTTATTACCCTCAAGCGAATGGATAGGTTGAAGCACTGAACAAGTCACTTAAGTCCATTCTCCAATGAACCATCGCACAAAGCAAGAAAAATTGGCATATTATGTTGTATCCTGCTTTGTGGGACTATAGAACCGTGGTCAAGAATGCCACAGGTTTTTCTACCTATTAGCTTGTGCATGGGGTGGAGTCAATATTACCGGTTGAATGCAAAATTCCTTCGTTGAAGCTAGCTGTGGAGATTTTACCAGAGACTTCCGCATTGGAAGTGTTTTTTGTCCACTTGGAGCAGCTTGATGAGAAGCGTCGAGATGCTTTAGTGGCTCTTGCGGTTAACAAGCGTCGCTTTAAGGTCTAGTACGATAAGTTTGTCTGTCCTAGGAGGTTTAGTGAAGGTGACTTGGTCCTTTTGTGTGATAAAGTGAAGGAACCCTTGGGGGCCGGAAAGTTCAATCCTATGTGGCATGGTCCTTACGTGGTTAAGCGTGTCTTAGAGAAAGGCGTCGATGAGTTGGTGTATTATGAAGGGACAACCTTGGAGGAGCCTAAAAATGGGCTCTATCTTAAAAATTACTATGCATGATCTTCATCCAAGGCTGGTTTTTTGTATATTATTGTACAGTTTTGCATTGCATAGTTAGGTCTTATTATGGTGATCAAGTTTGTTGATTAGTTTTCATTTTTTATGGAATATGCCGATGGAGTCTTCCGTTTACATAGGAAAAATTTCTTTATACAACCTTTTGGCACCATAGGCCATTATATTACGCTCAAAAGAAACTTGTCCATGTTGAAGCACATCATGGACTATTATGACAATATTTGCACACAAATATTTAGTCACATGGTTTTGTATATAGTTCTACATCCAAATTCATCTTTTAAGTAGCTATTGGGCTTGGAACGAGGTTTTCATATCTTATTGATCTTCTAGGTACCCTATGGTATGTGTTTCACGCTGTTTGTAGGACCTTTCTTCTCCTCGATGTGAACCAATGGTGAACATGTAATCCATCGGTATAAATCCATCCACATAGTTGCAAATCAAGAAAGTTTCATATAATCTACACCACTAAATAATAAACATTTAACACCAAAAAATCATATTACTTGTTAGTTGGCACTAACACTCACCTCCAAACCCAAACCTTATGGTGGATCATCGTACTATGAGTCCCATGCATTGTAAGATTTTCCATATACTACATAAGATTTCTCATATAAAGTTGTGTTGAATCCAAGTTTTCTACATCATTTTGGATCATTTTGGGTTCTTGATCATTTGGACCTGGAACTATACAAATTCCTGCCTAGGGAGTTGTTATTACTCCATGTGTCTTTAGAGAAGGTCTCGATTCCATCATTTCTTACTTGTACTCTTTTTGTAAATCCAGTTTTCTTTATGAATTTTTTACTTAATTTTGTCTAGGAATCTCTACTCTAATAGCAATGGAATTTGTAGCACCATATGAAGAACCGTCAACATATGGTTCTCCAATAATTACAGTGCTAGTGAAATCAGAATTATTTCTAGGAACTCCTTTTATGCGATAATTCTTACTTTTCTTAGGCCCTAAAACAAAAAAAGTAATTTTGAGTAAATATATAATTTATATATGATCCTACAAGAACAAGTCCTCCCAAACTGCATTAAGTAAAAAATATGGAAAATATTGAAGTTCAAACCCTCTAAAAAAGATTTACCCTCTCTCAAAAACGATTTACCCTCTCTCAAACCCCAATGGTTTAGTTCATATTTAGTGGGTGAAGGATCACAACCTGACATTTAGAAATTTTACAAAGAAATTCAGGTACTGAAGAAATACCAAAGTACTGAAGAAATACTGAATTTCTGTATCTCATCAAAGTACTGAAGAAATACCATGTTATACGAGGCAATCTAACATGCAAGGAGGTTTAGAGTTTCCTAACTCCTACCTTAACGCCTTATTAAAGAAAGTGACTAAGCTAAAAGAAGAGTGTCATATGATTAGGGATCATACTATATGATACCTAAAAGTTAAAATGTTAACAAATGGTATATATATATACACACATGATATTTATAAAGAGTAAGCATAGTAATAATATTAGTAACTATAAGTAATAAAGAAATGATCCACATGTTATTATTATTACTAATGATAATTAAATATTAAAATACCTACAAGAGTCAATGTAGGAACTAGTCAAAAGTTACTAGGTTTAATATTAAAATTACATAAATTAGTTAAAAATGGTTATTTCAAGAAATCAAATGATTCTTGATTTAACTACCCTTTTTCCTGAAAAGTCTGTCTATAAAGACCTAAGCCAAACAGAGGCCTGGGGATCTATCTATCTTTGGAGGATTCCGTAATTCTGCCTGATAATATTCAAGAGAGTTCTTGGATAACATCTTTCCTAAGAGGGAAAAGGAAAACTGATACAGAACTTGACATCCCAAATAGGGAAGCTTTACATTAGGATCTCTAAGCTACTTGCATGTCGGAACCATCTCGAGGGGATCCAGATTGAAACTAAGAATGGTTCAAGGTCATGGTTCGGTGGAACGTGGTAGTTCTCAAGTTATTCAGTTATCTAAAAAGAGGTCCGATATGTCTATGAATTTATTGATGTTGGGTATTTGAGTGTGCGGGATTTTCATCCATTAAAACAACTTCAACTTTTAGGTATGAGGTTCGGGATTTTTCCCTTGCAAGCTACACAAGTTTTCATATTAAATGAGGATATTGTATTCTGAATGGATAATTTGTATCTGTTTGATATAAGCTAGGTTATTTTCTGTATTACTTTTTTCTTCACTTACAGGTTAAATTCATTATTCCCTACCAAATGTATTTCTTTAAACAAAGTTTAGATGTTTAAAGTAAGTTATATTTCTTGTTTATTATTTCATGTTCAAAACATAAAAATAATACCAGAGATTTTGTACCTGAATCTTATTAACCCTAACTGAGGAACTTATCAACCTAGAACTACTTAAAAATAGGTTTATATCTTTTCTTTGCTCGCAGATTTCATATTGCCAACAGGATTGTAGTAATTATAATCAACAAAAATTGTACGTATAGCCTTAGCATAAATTCTATGCATAAAATTATAAGCTTAAACATCAGCGCTGAACCTTTATATATTATAACCAAACATAATATAAATACATTTAAATCTATTTTAAAAACATACAAAATATCATAACCACTTTTCAAGCAAATAATTTCAATTTCATAACTTTATCGCATCGTATGCCAAGCATCAAGACCTATTGAGGTATGTAGGCATGATTTGTAAACAAAAAATCATACTATCTACCATCAACACAAGAATAAACCATAAACCTAATACAAAATCATTATCACATATCGTATCCATTAAAAGGTTTCAGGATCGAATCATGTCAGGACTTATGCCAAAACCAAAATCCATGCATACATCATTGAACTATAAACCCACGCAGCCCAGGATCGAATCCTGTGGGCTCATGGCCTAAAAACAGAGGTTACATTAAAACAACGACATGCATCGAATCTTGTAGGATTCAATTTGCAACATTTATCAATGTTGTAAGAATTTACAAATTACCACATAATCTTTGATAATGAAATTAAAATGCAAGAAGGGTTAACCATAATCGTTTCCCTGTCAACGTTCCACAGTAATATAAACAAAATATACATGCTACATTCATTATCGAGGCTCACGACCGAGAAATAAAAGAAACCCATTACATAATCCATGTAAAAGAACTATTGTCTACACTATCACAACTACGACATCCACATTTCGCAATGATAAGCCAATCGTACAACCATCCCGAAATTAAATCATAGGTAAGTAAAATACATCACGTTTCCCCATTAAAATAAACATTGCCATTAAGAAACTACACAGTCGTGATTCAACAAAGGAACCTTTGCAAGCAATGGTACTGCCATAATTTAAGACCCATCATTAAAACTAAAATGCAAAAGTTTCCATTAACCATCAAACTCACACGATTAAACTATCAACTCAAAATAAATTATAGAGTTGAATCGTGACATTCATGGCCCGAAGGCGCCATAATCCAAAACATCTTAAAAAGACAGATCTAGGACCTTCTCGGATAGCTGAGGAAATAAAATATTAACAGAAGCAAAGACAGATTTAGGACCTTCTCAGACAACCGCAAACTGGATTTCAACCCACCACCTTACAGAAAACAGAACAACAATTTTCAAGCCAATAAGAACTTCAACAAAACAAGTACAAAGCTATATGTACCAGCACCGAATACTAACAAACCAGAAGCAAATGGGGGAGCTAATGTTTCCCCACTGTATATCAAATGATGGAAATGCCAAGGGCCCCACTATGCCCGAGACTATCAGAACAATACCAATGGATTCTTGCACAACTTAGAAGAAGAACCCGCAATAGAGGACATAGCTGGAACACCATGGATTTATGCAGCCTTGGATGGTCGACAGGAAGACCATCGGGATACCATGGTCGAGATAGAAAATAAGGTTTCCAACACTTCTATTTCAATATTGATTGATCTCAGTGCTTGTTGAAGCTATGTATCTCCCAAAATTGTTGATGTATGTAAACTAGACAAGGTTAAACATGAAAAACCCTAGCTAGTGCAATTAGCCACGGGTACAAACCGAAAGGTTTATGAAATAGTTAAAGACTGTGAGGTAAACCTGAATGGTTTTCCTTCTAGAATAAACATGAAAATCCTACCCTTAGGATCGTATGATGTACTTATCGACATGGAATGGTTAGAACAACACCATGTCATGCTCAATTCCTTACACAAGTCCATCTTATGTACATATAGCCAACGAAATCCGGTAAAGATTCAAGGCATACCTAAGAAAGTTTATGTAAGGAAGATATCCGCTTTACAAGCAAAGAACTGCTTTAGGAAAGGCTGCAAACTATTTGCAGTAAACATCCAAGACATAGACGCTGAAAGAAAACAACACATTGAGGACTTTCCAGTTCTCGAATACTTCAAGGACGTATTTTCTAAGGAAATCCCAATATTACCACCAAAACAAGACTTAGATTTTTTCATAAAATTGGCACCAGGGTCAGTTCCGGCTTCAAAAGCCCCTTATCGCATGAGCGCACCAAAGTTGGTGGAACTTAAACTATAGTTGCAAGAGTTGATTGAGAAGGGATATATCCGACCGAGTGTGTCCCCTTGGGGAGCACCGATACTTTACGTAAAGAAGAAGGATGGTACGTCGCGGATGTGCATTGATTACCGTCAGCTTAACAAGATGACCATCAAGAATCGATACCCACTCCTTAGGATCGATGACTTGTTCGATCAAGTAGGAGGATCCAAGATATTTTTGAAGGTCGACCTACGATCCGGGTGCCATCAAGTACAAAGTCACGACGAGGATATTCACAAAACTGTCTTTCGTACGAGGTACAACCACTACGAGTTTGTAGTGATTCCATTCGGGTTGACCAATGCACCCACGAACCTTATATGTATGATGAACAATATCTTTAGTAAATACCTGGATAAATTTGTTTTTTTCTTTATAGACGACATCCTCGTTTACACTAAGAGTAAATAGGAACACGAGGAACATCTTTGCATAGTGCTACGGGTTTTATGGGAACACCAGCTCTACGCCAAGTTTAGTAAATGTGATTTTTACAAACCACAAATACTGTACTTGGGTCACATCATCTCCAAAAAGGGGATAGTTGTGGACCCGGAAAATATTAAAACCATAGAAGATTGGCCTACCCCTACTAGTGTCATTGACATTAGATCCTTTTTGGGATTAGCCAGTTACTACCGAAATTTCATTGAGAACTTCTCGAGGATAGCTTGTCCCATGATCGCTTTGCAAAAGAAGGAAAACAAGTTCTTATGGACGACCAAGTGCAAGGAAAGTTTTCAAAATCTTAATCAGCTTTTGACAACTGCCCCAATACTAGGAATTGCGGATCCCGATGGGGATTTCATTGTTTGCACAGATGCAAGCAAGGAAGGGCTCGGAGGATTCCTCTTGTAGAATGATTACGTGATCTATTATGAGTTGCAGAAGTTAAAAGAACATGAATATAACTACCCCACCCATGATCTTGAGTTAGCGGCCATCATCCACGCTTTGAAGATGTGCAGGCACTACCTCATGGGAAAGAAATTTCTTCTGAAAACAGACAATATGAGTATGAAATATCTATTTGAGAAACCGGATCTGAATGCTATGCAATCCAGATGGTTGGCTTTCCTCAGCAAGTACCATTTTGAGCTAAATCATATAAAGGGCGAGGAAAACAAAATTGATGATGCTTTCAGCCAACGAGCTCATATGATATATGAGGTGACTTTAAGTCAAACTGATTCGTATTTACACGAGAGGATTATAAGGACCAACAGAGTTGACCCTTTCTATGTTGAAATCCTGAAGAAGGTCCAAGAGGACAAGTTGTTTCGGCAACAAAAATAGTACAAGGTAAACGAAACGGGACTGCTATGGTCCAAAGAGAGATTGTACGTTCCGAAAGGAGGGGAAATATGGTCTAGTATCCTCATGAAATTTCATTGGACACCCCACTAGGGGCATTTGGGATACCGAAATATGATATCCGCACTAAAGAAACACTTTTTCTGGCCTAAGGTAAAGGCCGACATAGCGTTGTTTATCGCAGAATGTAAAGAATGTAAGCTGGTCAAAGCTGAGCACGAGCATCCATCGAGGTTGCGGCAGCCATTACCCAATCCGAAATGGAGCTGATTGGTCATTAGTATGGATTTTATCATGGGTCTACCTAAGAGTAAGACACAAAATGATTCTATCTTTGTAGTAGTTGACAAATTTTCAAAAGCAACACAATTCATTCCAGTGAAGTCAACCTACAAGGCAGTACACATTGTCGACATATTCTTAAAGGAGATATTTAGATTGCATGGGAAATGACAAACGTCCTGATGAACAATTCTTTTTTCGTCGAACCATGGTCTTTACCTATCTTTTATTTTATCGCTAAATTTTTTACTGCCATCGAACCATTTTTTTGACAGCGGTCAGAGGTCTAGTCCTCTACGACGCCGACGTTTCGGAGGTTTAGTCTTCTATGTCGCCGACACTATGAAGAATCTTGTGGTTTGAAGCACCAACGCATTAGTGGTTAGAGATTCCGATCGTTGATGCTTAATTGTCGCGACATTAGTGGTTTGTATTGCCGACACTGCAACAGCGTTCAGGTTTGAGGTTTCGATCGTTCAGGTTAGAGCTTCCGATCACCAATGCTTAACCATCATGGCGTTAGTGGTTTGAATCGCCGACACTGCGACAACATTTAGGTTTGAGGTTTTGATCGTTCAGGTTAGAGCTTACGACCGCCGATGCTTAACCATCGCGACGTAGTGGTTTGAATCGCCCACACTGAGGCAGCGTTCAGGGATTCACCTCGGTGACGGGGTAAAAATTCGGGCTGATTAAACGAGAAAGATCACGTCAGTTGACCGCCGAAACGCTAGCTTTTGGCGGCTAGTTTACAGTGCGCCAGCAGCAGTGATCATTACCAACTACTTCAGTTATTTAATGTTCAGTCAGTGAACTAAATCTTCATCATAGTTAGACCAATAGTTAGGTAGGGTTTCAAACCCTAATTTGCAAAAACTTTTACTTTTGATTATTTTTGTAAAAAACAGATCCAAGTTTTAGGATCTGTCCATTTTGTAGAAGGCTATAAAGCCTAAGATCATTTTTATAATAAGGGTTCGCCTTCAGGGATTTATAAGCCTATTCTATTGCCAGCTTCTCATCTTGTTCATTCTCATATATAAGTTCTTTTGTTATGATTTGTTCAGCCATTATCTCCATCTTTACTATACTTATGCATGAATGTGTATTTAAGTTATTTTCAAGTTGATTAATAGCTAATAGCTGTCATCATATTGGTGAGTTAATGTGATTTGATTTATAAGTACCATCCTTGTCAAGATTTAGCCATTTATATGCATTTGTTTTGTATATAAGTCTGCCAGCTTGATAAGTTCTCCATCCCTGCAACTTATTGTCAAACTACTGAACAAGTTGTAAATAAAAGCCTTGTAATCGAGTGATCTTCATGCATGTCTTGAGAGTGGGAGATTATATAGGTCACCTTACTTGATCATATCAGAAAACCCTAAAAACATTGTAAGTTACCAGGCATCCTCAATCTATAACCTAGAGGAGTTTCCTGGAGTGATAACACCTCGAAAACCATACGTATTCACATAATCTTGCACGCTAAGCGGATCACCCCTAGGGCCAGTGCCACCCAAGTTAACTTGTTCCCATCTATGAGATAATCCGATGATGAAATATATGTCCTCGACAATCATTTCCAGTGTCTCCACCCGAAGGTCAAACATACCCAGCAAAAGATCCCATTACCGCACTAACACCTCTAACAATCAAACTTGGGATCGCATATATGATGTTCGGTAAAATTTTAATAACCCACATCTTCAGAGGGAATTTAACATCATTGGATCCCCCATTGCTAACCTATCCATGTCTTCGTGCTCCCTTTCCCTCCATTATAGAACCATTTTTTCCTGCAAAATGAATTTTTTGGCAATTAAATTCATGAAAATACGTTATCAACAGGACTCACGACTATCTAGTAGGGGCAATCTGTGGCTCTCGCGAGTTCCCCATTGCATACTCGCAATTACATTGCGAAATTTTGAGTTTGTAAAGGGCTACCCCTGAGTCCTGCGTAGTGCCCTTATAACTTGCCAAAAGACCTCAAATGGGAATAAAAATTAAAAATTGAAGGCATGAATTGAAAGATGATGGATATGTGAGTTACCTACAACTTGCGATTTTGAAATATGTCCACCGGTTTAAACACACAAATTGTTTGAATATTAGAGGTAAAACTTGCACTATTTGTGTTAAAAACCAAATGAAATGTTTTTTGAACCAATTCTCACTATTTATACTAAAAAATTCAAAACTTTTACCAACTTTAAAATAGTTTTGGTCAAATTCTTTTACTTGGACTAATGTTTATTGTTTTTTGCTAGCTTTCCAATTATGGATGAATTTCCAATATATTTCCTCATCATATAGGATAGGATTTGGTCCCCTTTTGCATCTTGCATTTATACCTCATCCCCTTGCGAACCTTATGATCTCTTTTTATACCCATGTACTGCGATCTATAACCACTTCTTACCCTTCAAACATCGTTGTTCTTCCATGGTTAGAGGTTACCTCACATGGGTTACCCTAGCTAGAACACTTGCCGATTCTGTTACCCATGCCGCATATTGTTAGGTTGTGGGAACATTCGTAATTGTTTTTCACACAAAAATGAGTCTCATTTTTCCTCTTTTGCTAAACTACCCTTGGTTATAAGGCTCTCGACATATGGAGTTATATTCCAACCCTGGTGTGACTCCTTAAACATAACTAGATAGTCGACTCGCTTGTTCTTTCAGACTCGTTAAAGGAAATCAAGGATCATCCATAATGGTATAAGTTTAACCTTTTTTCCAAACTCTATAAATTATTTACGAAATAGAAATACTCTATTTTCTTCGGAAACTAGAAGAGTTTTTTCAGGTAAAGATTTATTTTATTTTCAGATCTGGAGGACTAAACTTACGGAAAAAAAACCTATTTGACCTTAATTTTCTCTTTTTCATGCTTTGGACTAAACCATGACAAAAATTATGAGTGTTTTTTATGTAATTGTCATACTCATTAAACTTTAGTACAAAGCATTGAGTTTACTCATTTTCAAATCTGGAGGACTAAACTTATAGAAAAAGAACCTGTTTGACCTTAATTTTCTCTTTTTCGTGCTTTGGACTAAACCATGACAAAAATTCTGAGTGTTCTTTATGTAATTGTCATACTCATTAAACTTCAGTACAAAGCATTGAGTTTACTATTGTTTCTCACATTCTCGTAAATAAATGGAAAATTTAGAGTGATCTTGCCTTCCTTCACACTCGTTAAACTAAGACTATATGGGTGCTTTTAAAGGAGTGTCGGTTCGGTGATAGTTTACCCATTTTTTCAGACCTGGTCGACTAAATACGAAAAATCTATACCTTAGTTCTTCGTAAGCTAAGAGAGTTCTCTTTTTATTTGTTTTATACTTTTTCGGGCTCAGGAAACTAAAGTTTTGAAAAAACACCCCCCCAGAGTACTCTTTGGAGTTTTCAGAGTCTCGAAAATATGAAAACACCGATAAGCATATACTAATTCTGGCTAGTGAAATCCGCGAATCAATTTCATATCAAGCATTATTCTCTCTTTTCTTCAAGTTTCCTCAAAAATGAAGAAACACTATATTTTACTTTCTTGGACTCATTAAAATTTAACAAGAAAGGAAGGAAGGAAATACACTTTTTGATTATGAGTTTCCTGGTAGCAAGTCATCCTTGAACAAAGCACTAGTTTGAGTCTCTCGATACTCATGTCTTAGTTTTTCACTTCTAAGTTTAACTAATATTTTGAGTTACTACTCCTCCACTTGTCCTGAATACATGTGGAATATTTCAATCTCCCCTCCATGGGAGATAGGTCTAGTTGTTCCATTAAAAGTCTAAAGTTTCCTTGGGTCATCTCTATGTTGTGCTCATTGTTCAAAGATCTTTACCCCCTGTCTGTTCGTCCCGATCCCTATCACTTTCATCGATGAGATAATCCTACATACATCTTCCCTTATCTAGTCTACCATTTACTCATGTGACCTGTTGAATGATTCATTGCCTTCCTCTTCGCAAAATGGCTTCCACACAGTACCTCCTGCAGAAGAAGACCTAAAGTTTCCAAGATAGTACCTTTGGATCCACTACCTCTATTGGTTGACTCCTCTGCATTGGTGGTCAGTACAACTTTCGAATTGGCACTACGATGGTATGTTTCCATGTTCGACTTCAACTCATTGCGCCGAGAGGCGCTCTACAGCCCAGTATGGGGGAGATCTTGTAACGTGATGTAACGTTAGTAACGTTTGTAACATGTCGGCAAAAAATAATAGTGATAATGAATATTAAGGGAGAGATCTTGTAACATGATGTAACGTTTGTAAATGTTAGCAAAAAATAATAGTGATAGTGAATATTATGGGAGATATTTTGTTACACAAAATAAAAAAATAATATCACTTTCGTAAAGTTATTTTTATTAATAAAAAATAAATTTTCTTATAGGCCAAAATAAATGTCGGCAACAAAAACAATCTAATATGGGGGAGATGTTGTAATCTTCTTACCTAACAAAACAATAAAAAAGTAAAAATTTAATTAACCGTAAAAAAAATATGTGCGTCAACAAAAAAACACACAAAATTGAATTATTCCGAAAAAAATGTTGGCCTTGCACATGGTTTTAAAACCATGTGCAAGGAATTCTAAACAACCCATAGTTTTATTGTACATGGTTTAGGAGGCTTTGCACATGGTTTGGTTTTATTGTACATGGTTTAGGAGGCTTTGCACATGGTTTTTGAACCATGTGCAAGGCCTCCTAAACAACCCATGGTTTTATTGTACATGGTTTAGGAGGGCCTTGGAAATGGTTTTAAGACCATGTGCAAGGCCTCCTAAACAACCCATGTTTGTAGGAGGGCCTTGCATACGGTTTTTAAACCATGTGTGGAGAAATGATGCAATGTTTGTTCCTAACAACATAAAAATTAATAAAAAATATTATATGTCGGCCATAAATAATATTAAATATTAATAATAATAAAATTATATGTGCACCTTAAATAAAAAGATGTGCCTTTTGGTTTGAATCAAATCAATGGATGCCTACTAAGAGGTTTGCACCTCGAGAGATTTGATCCATCTTGGTGCTTGATAGAACCTAGGATTTTGATCTACGCTCGTGTATGCACATGGTAGGATTTGTATTGGTTTCTATGGATTTGGATGAGTACCTTGCTTTACAACCTATATAACCTAAGTTGCACAAGTTTGTAGCATGCCTTGTGACACTCATTCCAACTATTGAAAATCTATTATTGTAATCATGTGACTATGATCCACTTTTATAAAACATGCATGGCCTCATTCCCCGTACATATGTATTAATTTGTCACAATGGTCTAGGAACTGAAAACACAGTCTCACAAAGAATATAGACAAATATGCATAAAATTGGCAAAATGGTGCTGCAATGAAAGCAGAAGCTCTGTATAATCAAATGAAAGAATGATGATACAATACAATAATCATGCAAGATGCATGAATGCCAAGACGATTCAAATTCTCAAGGAGGTCATTCGAATTGAATGAGTGAGCCTACCTTAACTGAATGTAAGCCTCAGTAAACACTCAAGTTAACCACTGATCAAAACCCTAATTAACTCAACTGAGTCCTAACTGAAGTTGAACTGCAATAAATGACTGAGTCTAACTGAAAGTAGCTCAAACACATGTCACTGCAAGCCAACCAACAAGTGGTAGCACATCAATAACTCTAGTGAACCCCGATGAGGTTAACTGAAGTCTAACTAACCATCAGAAGTGGTTGGAGGTGACCCTATTGACTCCAATTCATTAAATATTAATTAAATAATCAATTTAATGAAAGGAGGCAAATTAATTACTCTGTTTAATTGATTGTTACCATCAGTTATCAATTAAGTGCATTTATGACACTCAGATCACCCCTAGAGTGCTCTAGTTAGCCTCCCCGAATGAAGAAGAAAGCTTAGTTGGACTCCTCGACTGAAGGTAGTGGTGGGTGTGCTCATGCTAATGTCATACAGTGCTCCTCTGATGTCAATTAAGTTAATAAAACCAAGGATAGTGGTTTAACTAGGCCAAATTGACCAAAATGAGTATGTATGGTGGTAAATGTCTCCAACACCCCCCCTTAAGCTATACTCAGGAGAAGTAGAAAACATAAAGTGCATAAGAATGCTAGGGCCCCGACAACAAGGCCATACGTCACCCTGTACAATACTGAAGCTCAAACAATGCTCAAAACAAACTAAGTGCGAAAAAGAGGGAAAACCCAGTGAGAAAAAACCCCCGTCAAGCTGAACACTGAAAGTAGTTGGATCACCCTAATGAAATCACCCTCAACAATGAACGCAGGTAAGTGAACTTATTTCCTGAAAAGCTCTTGGTGAAAATGTCTGCAATCTACTCATCAATCAGACAGTATTGCAAAATGATGGTCCTGTCATGCACTAGCTCCCTGATATAGTGCATGTGTATCTCTACATGCTTGGTCCTCTTCCTGGTAAATGGATCTGTGGATATCTTAATAGCACTTTGATTGTCACAAAAGAGGACAGTGGACAAAGTGCTACCAAGATCAAATTCTAAAAGAATGCCTTGCAACCAAACAGCTTGGATGCAAGCATTCACCACTCCTCAATACTCGGCCTCTACTGAAGACAATGCTATGGCGGCCTACTTTTTGCTAGACCAACAAATGGAGCCACCACCAAACATGAAGACATATCCGGAAGTAGACTTCCGAAGAATAGAATAACCCGCCCAATTGAAATCTGTGTATCCAACCAGCTCTAGCTCGGATTCTGCAGCATAGTGAATGTCGTAGGTCTTGGTTCCCTGAATGTACTGGAGGATCCTCTTGGCTGCCTTCCAATGAAGATCATGGGGTTGATACATGCATCTTAATACAGCATTCACGACATAACAGATATCAAACCGAGAATGAGTCAAGTACAACAAGCTACCAATCAATTGTTGATAACTAGTGCAGTCCATGGGAGGTGTGCTTTTTTCTTTATCAAGGCTGATCCCTAAAAAGAAACGGAATGGAACAGCTCTACATTCAGCCATGTTAAACTTGACTAATAGGTCTGATATGTATTTGGATTGAGTGACCATTATCCCATCAAAATTTTCTCAATTTTGAGGCCCAAAAAATGTTTTAAGAGCCCCAAATCGCTCATTTCAAATGCATTGTGGAGAACAGTTTTGATGACCGAAATAAAATCAACTGTGCTACATGTGATCAGTAAGTCATCAACATATAAAACAATAATAATCAAATGATGATCAGACTACTGTATATACACATTTGGATCTGATTTACACATTTGAAAGTTTTTCGAGAGAAGGAAGACATCCATCTTGGAATACCACTCTCTTGGGGTCTGTTTTAACTCGTATAGTGACTTCTTTAGCTTGCAAACCAAAGATGGACCAGAAATGTAGCCCTCAAGTTGCTTCATGTATATCTCCTCATGAATATCTCCATGCAAAAAGGTTGACTTAACATCCATATGATGCACTTCCCAGTGCTTAGATGCTGAAAGCCCTATAATCCCTATCAACCCTCATTCCAAACAGAAAGCCTACATCTTGGTCTGTACCGATTATATGACCAAATGAGTAGAAGTTGTAGCTCTGGCGAAGGCCAATGACCAGGTTGTGATCGAATTTCTATATAGTGAAATCTTTACCCGTTTTAGAGTACCTAAGGAAGTAGTTACTGATGGGAGACCGCAGTTCATGTCGCATCAATTTGAAGCTCTGCTACGAAAGTATCATGTTCAGCATAGGGTAGCTTCACCTTACCATCCCCAAGCCAATGGCCAGGTGGAAAGCACTAATAAATTTATTGAGGCCATCCTTACCAAGACAGTTAAGAGCCATCGTAGAGATTGGGCTGGCAGGCTTCCCGAAGCACTATGGGAATATCGCACCACTTGGCGTAACACCACGGGTTTCTCTCCTTACGATTTAGTGTATGAAAAAAGTGCCATCTTCTCAGTTGAATTTGAAATCAAAACCCTGAAGACGGCCACAAAAGTAAACCTGGATGTAACTGAAGCCTAGAAAAGAAGATTGAACCAACTGAATGAATTGGACAAGAATCGGTTAGCTGCAATGGACCAGATAGTGTTAATTCAACAACAGAGATCCAATTGGCATGACCGATTCATTAAAAGAAGGTCTTTTGTGAAGGAGACTGGGCATTATTATACGATTCCAGATTCAAAAGAGATTTCAAGGGCAAATTGCGAATGAATCATTGTACATAAATAATTACTATTTTTTTTTATCGTTATGTTATCTTTTCTTTTTGCACTTGATCTTTCTTTCTTGTTGTTTTTCCAAAATTTGAAGGGATGCGCCCAAGGATGAGGGTCAGATCGGGCCTGTCGACTAGAAGTCATTTTTCTATGCCTTCCCGCACCACGAATTTTTTTTTCCTTAAATAAATTTGTCGCAGCTGCGACACCTTTTTGGGGGGCTGCGACACCTTTTTCCTGCAGCTGCAACCCATTCTCGGGTAGCTGCAACACCTTTTCCCGGCTGCTGCAACACCCATTTCCCGGCAGCTACGACACCCATTTTCCGGCAACTGCGAGACCATTTTTCGATGGCTGCAACACCGTTTCCGGTAGCTGCTGCATCATGAAACTCCGCCTTCTTCCATTTCCACATGCTGTGACCCCTTTTCACTTTTGACCATAAAATCTGTTTCCTGTCGCTCCAACGCAGTCACTTTCCGTCCGCTTAACATTTTCTTCCCTCTTTTCCGGCAGCTACAACATCTTTTCCGACAGCTGCAACTCCATTATATTTAGCTGATTTTTCTAGCATTGAAGGCCGCGTCTCTGCTTCGATTTCTTTATGACCTGCGGCCGTGACTCCTATGTTATTAGCATATATTTTTGCACGCCATCAACTCCTCTAGATATGGCTCTAATTCCTGATGTCGAAAATATGACCCATAATGTGATATTTCTCATATTTCTGACCATTTTGACACGATGGTTTTTACTTCACCAACGGAAAGAATTATTCCAGTACCTCCGTAATAATGATTATATTTAATGACTACACAGCGCACAAGTTCAGCTTCCGCAATGTTTGCAACCACACATTCTATGAATCTCCGAAGGACATCCAGCGCGCATTTTCGAAAGTATGGCTTTGATTAACCACTTGATTAAGTATCAATATGATTTAACAATATCAATGTTACCTCCCTTTTTATGCCCATTATTGCATTGATTAACTATCTGCCCGTGCGACGTAAAGACTAATTATGCTACCTAATAACCACCCCCTTTCCCAATTCGGAATAAAATTTCAAATAATCCGGTGCGCTGAAACTTTCCAAATTTGCATAACTCTCCTCTCAACGGTCCATGCATACTCTGTGCTATAACCTCCATTGTCAAAGTCTGTAATCAGTTGAACTGCAAACTAATTCCGAAGTCAGAACCATGGAGATTCCGACTCGATATGAACGTTCAAACACACGAGAACTTAGGAGAAGCGTTGTAGTCTTCGCTATCTTTCAAGCTGCCGGTTGGATGGAATTTTTCGAACGTCTGAAAGGATTTCACCGTGAAGCAGCCTTACAGTTTGCTCTGAACCTCACAGAAACTCACTCAAAGGTTTGGGGATTGCGAATTTAAGTTTCTAAAGCCATTATGGCTGAGGTCACTGGTATTCCTCAGGTGGGAAGGGTTTGATTTGGACGTTGAGTCCCCACTACTGCAGCAGTACAAGACTTTCTAATAGAGGAGGAGCAGGTTCAAACGACAAAAATGGGGATAATATTACAATCATTGCCACAGTCATGGAATCAAGTCGTTGTTTTCCTCAAGAAATATATCACCTGTGAAGATAGGTACCAAACAGTCTATAATTCTGAATTCCCTTTACTATCTCATCTCCGTCACAGGGTTCTGTTAAATATTCCTTATTATTTGCTCAATGATTTGTATCATATGGCGGGGTTTGTTCGAGTTGCCAAACACCCACTCGCCTCACTGACCCACCATGGTGTCATTAAATTAATCATCGTAAGGACCCTTGCTCAACACAATATATCCTGGGAGCAATTTACAGCTCAAGTTCAGGAACCCGCTCCTTTGCCCGGTAACCCAATAGAAGAAGAGCAAGTCCATCCACAGTTGGAGGAAAATGAAGCACAACAGGAGGATCGGAGCCCCTCCAATATAGTTGGGGGGGGGAGATGAGACTGGATCAGAGGATCAACCATGGGCACAAGCTGAACAATTGAGAGAAGGTGTACATAAAAACCCTGTGGAAGAACTAAATAATAGAGTAGCTCTGACAACAGAGGGTGAAATTGGAGCAGCATTAGATGCTGCAACAATTGAACCCGAAGATGACAAAGCCATGGCAACAAAAGAAAATACAAAGCTGGTGACCATTGAATCCTCACCCGAGTGGAGAGGAACTTTGATTGAGGAAGAACATCCCGAGGAACAAGAAAATGCTGGAACTGAGAACATTCCTTCTGCCTCAGCTGTTAATCCAAAAACTCCAGCACCACAAAGAAAAAGGAAGAGATCAAAGGACGAAATTAAGATATCTCCACCAATAAGAAGGAAAAGAACCATGCCAGTTGCAGCAGCAGAAGCAGCAAGGAAAATATGGGCAACCTTAGAAACACAAATTGAGTTATCCATTCTTGAACCCAGGCCAATTGATGCCCCACAGGGGCCTGTCGAAGAAGAACCTCAAATTGAAGGACTTATGTTCAAAAATAGGCTATTAAAAGAGGAAGTCCAAACACTCAGAAAGGAATTGGAAAATTGGAAAGAAGCGTGTAGAAAATAGGGTGAAAGGAAGCTGCACACATTGGGAGAGGCTGCGGATCAATTGGAGGGACCAGATCCTACCGAGCCTGGCAATGAGGAAGAAAGAGTGGTCTGTCCCAATTGTGGAGAAATCTTTAAGGAAGCAGGCCATAAGATTATAATTCATGCCTTTACAACACAATAGTATGCACCTACAACGAAGGAAGTTGCAGAGAAAGAAGATGCTGTCACACAAGAACCAGCATCTTTAAATATTCTTGCTGAAGTTGCCACTAACTCTGGAACAGAGGAACCAAGGGATGAGGTTATTCCTGATAGTGCGGATGAAGGCTGCACTATGACCCCGGAGTCCTCCCACAACAAAAAAGTTATAGAAGTGGAACCACAACAACAAGGCAATGATGGGATTGAATAGGGTGTTGTCTCACAAGAACCAGCATCCCTGAATGTGCTTGTCCAAGTGGCTGACCAAATGGGAGGAGAACCAGGAATTGAGGGCACTCTGGAGTTTAATAAAGAATTTTGTACTACGACTCCATAATTGTCCCATGACACATAAATCATAGAAGAGGAGCCACAACAGCAGGGAGATGAAGAAGTGAGTCAGGATGTTGTCACACAAGAACCAACATCCTTGCAGGTTGCAATAGGGACTCTTGAAATGAAAAAAGAAAATAACCCTGAAGTGGATGTTATTTCTGATATGAATTGGAGTGAAGATGAACAAGTTCAAACACAATCCTTAGGTGATACTGAAATCCTTGAGGAGCAGCTGCATTCTGAAGAAGATATTCAATCTCAGCAGCAAGAAGAAAAAGATGAGTAAGGCTTTATCACACAAGAACCAGTAGCCTCACAGCCTCTAGTTGAGATAGCAGCTGATAATCAGGTAGAAAATGGAATTAAAATTCAGGAGGAAGTTGCTCCACAAGAACCAACTTCCTCATGGCCAGTTACCAAAATTGCCACGAGAGAACTCTAGAAAGAGGACGTTGTTACACAAGAACCAGCGTCTCCAAGAGTGATGGATGTTGTTACTGAAGAGAGTCCAGAAAAGGTTGTTGTCACACAAGGACCAGCACCCCCTGAGATAGCTTCAAATGTGCAGGGTGTCCAATCTAGCACATCAGGTGACAAGGTGTGGATTGATCCCCTCCAAAACTTCATTGACCCGGATTCTGACAAGGAGGTAATAAAATGGAAGAGCCATGTAGAGGAATACCAAGAAGAGATAATTTCCCTTACTGAGCATAAAAATATTATCAGGAGAATAGAGGAGAAACGGGCAGAAGAACGTATGACCCAGAGACTTCGAGAGGAAGAGCTATAGAGCAATTTAAGGGAGCTGAAAAAAGTTCCAGTTTATGCGGAAGGAAAAAGAGCAGATGTTTGCTCTCTCTCAAGATCTCCTGGGCACTAAAGTACCTTCTTCTTCTTACCCTATGTTCCTGTTTGAACAATTTGTTTGGTTTAAGTTGAGAGCTGTGAAAGAAGGGAGGGTCATTTGAGATAACGACCTTAGCAAAAATTTTGGAAACGTTTTTAAGAAGTAATTTTGAAGATCAAAATTTGCTGTGTGAATTATATTTGCATGAGATTGCTTTCCCTCTGGACCGCCATTCAAATCCTGTCCCTATTTCACGGCCTTTACTTCTTTTGTGAGTGATCATGCTCAGTGGGAAAGATATTTTCAAACATTTTCTCACAATGAAGCTCACTCTAACCTGTGGGTTCAAACTGAGCCTCAAAATCTGGGTATTCTTCTTGCTCGACACGGGAGTTTGCTTTCATGCCCCATCTAGACTCAACAAATAATGGAACTACAGGAGGAAGTTATTTCTACCTATACCAACCATATTTCTATACACCAACAAGCAGCGTTGGAAGGAAGTAAGCACAGATGGCAAGTTGCTTCTCCTATACTCAAGAGCAGAGACCCCTATTATTTTAGAAATTTTGAACAAGCACTTTCCAGGGTCGAGGGTTATGTTGGATGTATCAGGGAATGTGGGGCTAATTGATTGGCCCTAAAATTTAAATTTCCCCTCATCTGGTGGCCGGCAAAACCATATAGGATGGACTTCTAATTAACCAAGGCAGAGAAGCAGTGATGCTGGAGATATTGGATTGCTCACAGAGGGTTCATAGAAAAAGAAGAGACGTCTGAGTCCCCCTACAACTTCTCTTCTCTCCATGAACATAGCTCAGTGCAAGATTCAGATTCAGAGTGATGGAGGTTGTTGCATGAGGACATGCAACAGGACAGTTGGGGGGAGATGTTGGGCTCAGAAATGGCCTCTTTTGACCACCCTTAATTACCTCTTCTTGTTCTATCCTACCCCATTGAGCATGTCAAATAAACGTTTAACCCCCACTCTACTCTTCAAACCACCAAGGTATGATTGGTCATTGTTTTATTTTATTAATACTTATGATTGTGATAATTAAGGCTTCATATCTCTTAATGCGCTAACATATGATGGTTTATAAAGCTATTTTGAGATATATGGACTGCAGGAAGATTGGGATAAACATGCTAGGAAAAGGATGGGCATTCATCGCTCAAGTTGATCCCCATCCATCCTATCATTACCCAAGGAATGCGGTTCTAGTGCAATATCTCGAACAAAGCTATGCCAAGGTAGCTGTAACAAAATGCGTCAGACTTGGAGGTCAACAATGTGTTGCTGCTCGTGTTCCACATTATTGAATATAGCATCCTTAGTGATGATTTTGTAAATGATCTTGATTAGTCTGTTTCAAGTACTTCTCTGTGACCTTGATTCTAAGTCATCAATCTGCAATTCTAAATTTCGGGTAGTTAATTGCGAAAGGAAAAATGCGGAAAGGACGTTGTATAAAAGCAACTGCGGAAGGTCACGACTGTTAAATTTAAACAGAGTTAAAAATGACAAAAAGTAGTAATTTCGACTTAGTTTTTCGATTCTGAAGAGTGACGATGAAGATACGTGACTGTTAGATAAAGAGATACGTTTGAGGCTATATAAACAACGATTTAAACTTTTAAATAATTGTCTACGAACATTCAATTGGAAGATCCTTTGGAGTAGACAAATTAAAGATCGAATTATGATACAAAGGCAATAGTGTGGTGCTAAGGTAGGATATATCCATGCAAGGGTGTCATAGCCTCCTTCTAGTAATAGCTGATAAATAGGGTGTAAAAACATCATTCCAGTAGTATCTAGTAAATAAGGTGTAGAAGCATCATTTCAATAGTAGCTGATAAACTAAGGGGTCGTAGTCTCCTTCTAGTAGTTGCTGGTAAATAGGGTATAATACCATCCTTGTCTGTAGTAGCACACAAACTATTTATAAATATAATTTTGCAATAATAAAAAGTAAGCTGATAAACTAAGGGGTCGTAGTCTCCTTCTAGTAGTTGCTGGTAAATAGGGTATAATACCATCCTTGTCTGTAGTAGCACACAAAAACTATTTATAAATATAATTTTGCAATAATAAAAAGTATTGGTGGTTTTCCCAAACGGGCTTCCACGATAAAAATTGTGTTTCTCGTGTCTTGTTGATCATGTTTGTTAATAAATAATTTAAAAGTAATTTTAATTGTTTAAAGTTAATAATATTGATTCATACCCCCCATCTCATTGTTCTACAATTTTCCAACACATACAGCTTTGTTTTGCATGCTACAATGTCAAACAATTGTACATTGACACATTCATTGCATAGAGTATGCACGGGGGCTTCACTTATTGACCAATATCCTACCACGTTAGTTCATATTGTGGGTTTTAAAATTATCAAAAATTGAACCTATAAATTGCAGGTATTAAGGGGGGTGAAGGGTTTAAGGTGGGGCTGGGTAGAGTGGTCTACCAGGATTGAGGTATAAAAAGGGGTGGGGAGGAGGTTTTAAGTATTAGAAGGGGGTTTCAACAAAAAGACTTTGGGGCAATATCTCTGGAAATTAAGGGTATTCATTAATATCCCACGATCGCACGTGCTATGTGAGAGGTTAATTTGGTGAAGTCCTCGTGAGTGTATGCTGCAAATGCGAAAATAATTTCAAAGTCATTGCATTGCATTATTTTCTCCCACATATATAACTAATGGATAGTGGCAAGGACTAAACAATTGCGCGACATTGAAGAGACGAATAGCCAATAATCTCAAATTGAAGCTGTCAATCAATACTTGAACATAGTTCTTGTAAGTTGTAACTCTCAAAAGATCCATCAATACTTGTTGCCATCGCTTGTGAAATTTGTTCATCTTGTATTGGAATGTACAACAAATCATATATACGTATAATTCTCTATTTTTCAACATATTTAAGTGATCCATTCTAAGAATTTATTAAGATGTGTTGCACCATCTCCAAAATAATCTGACCTACAAAAATACCTCTTGAGAGTAGTTAACGTATGGTCAATAATTATTTCAAAAGTAGTCACATCTACATGATCTTCTTGAAATTTTTTGTTTAGTTTATTTGATTCTATCAAAACTTTAGCAAGCATATTTAGACAGAATTGAACTGAAAAAATCATTGCCTTATGATACCATGTGTTATTTTTTTCATTTTTCCACAATCTTAAAATCACACGCATCAATGTAACGAGTCTTTAAAGTACATGGCCCCTAGATAATCATCAAATCTCATGGATTTGATTAACTTGTAAGGATTCTAATACCATTACTTCTAGTGAATAAATGAGGTCATCATTTCTTTCTTGAATTTACAAAGTACAAGTACACCTTATTTGTTAATTTTTCAACAAACAAGAATTCCAGTATCTTTTCATGAAGCATCTGATGTTTAAATTTCCTCACAATGTGTTATGCAATGAATACCAATAAAACTTGGTAAATCGTTCTTTAACAACATTACAAATCCATTTTCACTTTCTATCAAAGATGAAACACCATCAATAGAAACTACTATTAGTTATTCATTTTTCATCTACCTTGTTTCTTTTAGAATGGTGAATGTATCATTAATAGTTTTTCATTTGCCATTAGAGACACTGATAAAACTCATAAACTGTGATATTAGAGGCCCTGATCCTCCTAAGTCTAGGTAAGTAGACTACAAATTAAGATGTTGTTCCAAACTATTATCTAAACTTACATCCAACATTATAGAAGAAGAAGAAAAACAATTGTTCCAAAAAGGATTGATCTTACTCTAAGAAAGTTATATATTTTAATATTTTTATTCATGATAATATTTCTTAACATTTATATCATCACTTTAAAAAACTATTCGTTGGCTTCATCTCTTCAGTTTTCTACTTATAGAAGGTGTTTTACTTGTGTCTTGTTTATGTCTTTAACATAATAGTAATATTATTCGAATATTCCATACCATTAATTTAAATATGGAATCATTAATTTCAAATTCAACTTATCAGTCTCTATTTTATGAAGTTTAAATTTAATTTTTACTATTATTATCTGTTTTATGAAGTATTTTTAAATCACAATTTTCAAGAAAGGCATAATTCCTAAAAGTTGAAATGGTTAAATCCAAGCTTCAAGGAAGGTCATATTTTAAATTTGTAACAATATTGCATGTGTTTTAATGTAAACATTATCTTAGTTTAAAAAATTACGTTCAAACATGCATAAACTTTCATTCATTTTTAAGGGTACTAGTTGTTTCTATGTTTCTGTCATTGTCATCTTTAGATCAAATCTTTCATTTTAAGTAAAATAATTTTTTGTTATTTGCTTATTCAACTAATTCATATCAATAATGATATTAAAACATGTTTTTTATTTCTTTTTCATTTTACAATTTTGTTTATAGATATATAGTTTCACTAAAAATTTCTCTAAAAATGAGCAACCGCCTTTGGACAAATTTTATGGTTATTTTACAATGCTAACAAACTCTAATGTTGAAGATATTCGATATATCCCTAACTTGGATGATATCCTTGACTTGAATGATGAACCTGAGAAAGACATGGATGAATACGTTGTTAATGATTTAGAAATGTTTGGTTATCAAGAAGGTGATTGCAGTAGTGACAAAAACAAGAGGACTTCATGGAAACATGAATTCCGACAATAGTGGAGGATCAAACATCCATGGGTCTATAGTATCAAATATTGTTGATGACCTTACTTTTATGAAATGGATCTTTCTGAAAAATACAAGGCTCAAGGGCCATAAAGTATTGGCATTGGTTGCAACACAATTTAATATGTTGTTGTGACAACTCATTCAAAATAGTTAACTCATCAAATATCTATTCAAAACAATGTATAAAACTCAAAGATTGACAAAGCCCATTCTGAAACACATTATGTGTATCAATGAGTCCATCAAGGACAACCACAATGAAATTAGCATATTTTATTGAAAAAAATGATATTGCAAGTCCTACTTATGAATATATTTATGAACTTCAAATGCATTAGCAGACACCAAACATCCCTAGTCGAGTAGATTATTGTTTCTATTTAAATAGAAAAGTTGCCACTAAATATAAAGGATGTCAAAAAATATTGGACAACCTTTTTTATTCTATAATGATGGATGAAAGTATAGATACTACTTTGGAACAACATCTTGGTGTGTATTCTACTTACCCAAACTTGGTTGGATTCGAGCCTCCAATATTATAGTTTATGAAACTTATCAGTGTTGATGGAAAAAAAAATCATTTATGATGCATTCATCAAGCTAAAAGAAACTAAAAAATGAAAAACTAATAGCAGATTCTACGAATAATCTTTATGTATGGTAAGAAGTGAAAATGAATTTGTCACGTTAAAGAACAATTTGTCGAATATAATTGGTACTCATTCAATCGCACATCGTAAATCGTTTGCAACATCACATTCTTTAAATAAAATACCAAAATTCTTCTTTGTTGAAAAATTAGCAAACAAGGTATACTCGTAGGTTGGAAATTCATCAAAGAGAAATGATATGCTCATTTATTTAATAGAAGTAATGGAATTAGAATTTTTACAATTTCTTCAAATCCTTGGCATTCAATTGTTATATAAGGCTAAGTAGTCTAAATACATGTTACATTGATTTTTGTGATTTTGGGCTTGTGGAAAAACGAAATAAAGATCTCATGGTTTCATAAGGCACAGATTTTCTCGACTCAATTCTATATAAGTATGTTTATTGGTGTTTTGCTAGAATTGAATAAGTTAGAGAAGAAATTCCAAGAAGACAATGTAGATGTCACAACTCTTGAAATAATTATTAAATATACATTAAACTCTTAAGAAGTATTTTTGTGGGGTATATATTCTTTATCAGATACTACAACACATCTTAATAAATTTTTGAAAGACTCTAGAGATGGATTCGTTGAATATGTTGACAAAGAAGAGATTACCCACATACATGGTTTGTTGTATATTCCAATCCAATATGAAAAAATGTCACAGAGTTGAAAACATGTATCGATGACTCCCTTTAAAGTTGCATTAAACTTACAATGAATTATGTCGAAGTATTGATAAAGAGCTTCAATTCAATATTATTTGATCTTCATCTCTTTGATGCAGCAAGATTGTTTACCTCTTTCCACAATCTATCAGATCTAGATGTGAGAGAAACTAGTGCAAAACAATCGTTTGAAATATTATTTTTCAATTTGTAGAATACACTATGCAATGAAGTTGTCAATGACCATTGTCTGATATTGCAGCATGTACAACAAGATTGTATGAACTTATTGATGTGATTCATTTAAATAGAGAATGATTCCCTTTGAAAGATGCATAGGAAGCATTTTCTCAAATAAAAACTTGGCACTCGATATATCCAAATATGTTAAAATTATGGAAAGCAATACTTTTCATACAAACAAACATTGTTGCATGTGAACAATAGTTTTCAAAACAAAATATGATCAAAGATATAAGAAGAACTAGGTTTTCAATTAACATGCTTGATGAATTAATATGTGTTTCATTAACAGGGCTTGACTTATCAGAGGTGGAGTGGCAATGAATTTATGAGATTTGGTTTAGTTAAAAAGAAATGAAATATAACTTGGGCACCTAATACCCTCTTGGACATGTGTTGCAATAATTTTGCGAAGTATTATGTCATAACACTTTTATTTAATGTTGGGCATGTTTTCTCCTTATCAAGACTCATCTATAATAAGTCAGGCAACTTTTTGGAGCTACAACGGACTCTTTTCAGCTCAGTAATTGAACTATATGCTACAACAATGAGAAATATCATGCGAAAACCTTATGGCATTGACATTCATTTATAGGCACATATGGGATATGTTTCTAATGTCAAAACAATGAATGCAGGTTCATATTTTGGCAATAACTTCTAATTCTATAGCAAGAATGCAGGTTCATATTTTGTCAATAATTTATAATCAAATATTTATGTGTAATCAAATATTTTCAGCATTGAAATAAGGAAGTTTTTATAGCAAGGTGGGAAGACACAAGAAAGAAAATTTAATTTGGTTAAATGGGGAGCAGTCTTGGAGAATAAATGCAATGGAGGAATAGGAATCAGGGATCCTGGGAAAATGAACAACGCTCTGGGAGCAAAAATGTTCTGGAGGTTGATCACTAGAGATAAGGAGTGGTGGAAGGAGGCGATAAGAAAAAAATACATCAAAAGGAAAATATCTAAATGTTTAGATTTCCAATGGACAGTTAAAGGGACCACCATATGGAACCTTTGCAAAAACCTGGTTGGTCTAATTAAAGACTATGTATTGGATCCCTGGGAACAACAACAAAATCAACATTTGGTCGGATTCCATCCTGGGACGACCTCCTTTAGATTGTAACGCTAATCTCCTCACTCTTCAAAGGTGGATGGAAGATCAAGGATACAATAATCTCAATGCTTTAGCTACTTGCGGTCTAATAGGCGGTTGGAATGGTTGGAAAAATCTAAATCCCTCCTCCCACCTTCGTCGGGATTATGGTGTTTTTACTTCTTTCCTCCCCGACATTTCACCTCTCAACTCTTGAGCAAAAGATTTACGAGCCATAAGCCCCATTGATTTTGATGTTACCTTGATGTTTTATTTTGATATATTGGTTCAAAGACCACACTTCATATGAACATGATGATTTGTTTAATACACTAGGCGTAAGCCAATTGCGTGGACCCTGAAGCACATGATTGATGAGATGTTTTGTGTTGAACAAGGAGCTCTGGAGCACATGGCTAAATTGATGTTTTGTGCTGAGCAAGAAGCTCTAGAGCACATGAGTATTGATATTTGTGTTGAACAAGAAGCTTTGAGCAAATGAGTTTTCAGACATTTGTGTTAAGCGTGAAGCTCTAGAACACATGAAAAGATAAGCTCTAAAACATCGGATCATTGGCCATTGTATCCCTAGGTGTATCCTAGAAGTACATCCTAGCATTAGTGTTGAGCGATGAGCTCTTGAATTGCATTAAGTTTGTAACTCCTTGTTTTTAGCATTGAGTATGGGCTCTGGTAAACGCTAGGAGTTACAGAAAAAAATTAATGATTCCCAAGTGAAAAGAACTAGAGTAAATATTGATCGCATCTAACCTTTTTATAAGTGATTAAATGAAATTTTGAATTTATGTATCTCATCAAGTACTGAAGAACTACCATGTTATACGATGGAATCCAACATACAGGGATGTTTAGAGTTGCCTATCCTAGTAGACCTAACCATCTAGCTAATGACCTTAATGAAGAAAGTGCCATGAGTCTAAGGACCACTATATGTGATACCCTAAAACATATGTTAACAAATAATATATTATTATATATTTTATATAGAGTATGTATAAAGAGTACAGATAGTAATAACATTAATAATGTAAGAAAGAAGGAAAAGTTCCATCTACTATTATTATTACTAAGAGAAAATTAAATATTATAATACCCACAAAAGTTCAATTAGGAACTAGTTAAAAGTTCCGATGTTTAAATATTAAAAATACCTAAATTAAATAAAAAGGGTTAAATCAAGAAATCAAATGATTATTGATTTAACTGCCTCTTTGACTGAAAAGTCTATCTATAAATTCCCAAGCAAAAGAGAGGCTTGGAGATCTCTTCCATCTTTTTGGAGTCATTATTCTTTCTGATTATTCTCAAGAGAGTTCTTAGAGAACATTTTTCTAAGAGGAAAAAAGAAAACTGATCCAGACCTAATATACCAGTTAGGGCAACCTTACCTTCGGAGCTCTAAGCTACTTGCATGTTGGATCCTTTACAGTATTCATTTAAAACAAACATAATTTCACTGCGGTCACAGGATCGATTCATGTGGGCCTTAAAACCCCAAATCGTATCCATATAAATTAAACCCTCATCACAGTAAACGACCTAGGGTCGAATCCTGTGGGCTTTATTAATATTTTACAAAGCCACACTATATTCTGTATACGTAGGCTGTAAACAAAACGCAAACTCTCTACACAATGGTCGAACGACCCACAAAATATTACGCTGTAGTCTACGGCCCTCGGCCTTTTACATATGCAACTCATTATAATAATCAACATTTCCAAATATTACAACGTTGTCTACATTTAGCAACAACAACGACTAATAGTCGCATGGTTACACCATGAACAACCCCCATAACCATATTACACAACGAAATTATAAACAGTAATTACGCTATCACAACTACCATGGCGAGAAATGCCAATACCATACATAGCATGGCCCCAAGCCATAACATTGTCACCCATTTCATCCTTACAACTAATGCATACAACGAATGTGAATCCACACAGTCCACAGAAATAACAACCATTGAAATCGACGCAACATATATATATATAAACACCGTCTTCATAAAATCATGAAAGAGTTTGTCGTTTATTATCGGCCTTGCACCCTTGCAAGCAATGGTGCTGCCCATTGCCATTAAAATAAACTTAAAAACATTTACGCAGAGCTTGTCGAGAAGATAGCCAGGCCCTTTTCGTTACACAGAGCACCCATTAATAATTCCCAATACATTTCAAGCTCAAGCCCGAAGGCTATTAAAACCCCAACAACATAACCCCAAGCCTGTCGCAATACAAAATGCAAAGCTCATTTAAGTTACAGTCAAATCCCAACCCAAAACGCATCCATTAGAAACCAAACCCAAGCAAATCCAACCTACGATGAGTGACAACTCAGTCATAACCACGAAGCTAAGAGGGGACAAGTAAACACTTGTACAGCAGGCTTACCCGAATGGGTATGGCTTAGCTCACAACCTTTCCCATCAGCAGCGACCCAAGATAGTTTCGCTACACCCTGTAACCTACAACCGCAGACAGAAACCACAATGAGAAGTATGCGATAATCAAACCAAACAAGCAAATTATGTCGCGAAACCAAACTACCATCATACCTGTCAAGCCATTGTCGTTTCGCCTCTTTCCACCACGCAGGAGCAGAGCACAAGCAACAAAGCTGCGAATGAGCCAAACCAGTGACTGAACCAAGCCCTAATTTGGGTTGCCACCTTTTGCAAGGCGCATTCATGTCGCCACCCTAACCTTCAATATCATTTACAAAAACCCACAAATCCATAGTTCTAGTCATGATATTAAACCTTGTCCCAAACCATTGCGAATTGCATAAACCCATTCATGCATTGACTAACTTATTTAAGCCCCAAGTCCATGGCCATGGAATATTTAAGCCAAGGTATTTGCAATCATATTACCAAATTTAAAACCATGCAGTAAGAATATGTTAGGGCATGAACAAGTCGTAAGCATTTACACCATGGAAAATAAGTGTCACATAAAATATAAGTCTGTGTCACGCAAGTAATAAGTGCAGTAGTGACCCCATCACTATTATAAAGTCCTAACGATAATAACAATAATCAATGTAATGTCTCTAGTATTGCGTTGCAAATGCGAGCGCT
>LPNX010964901.1:0-13206 GCA_001517045.1 Pseudotsuga menziesii | reverse complement strand
AACCTATTGGGCATTCCAGTTATTGCTAATTCATGAGTAATTGTTAATAATTCTTTGATGAGATTGAATCTTAGTTCCTAGATCATGTGCAAGAATTAATACTAGTGACCAAAACGATCAACACTTTCCGTTAAGCTTTATAAACAAGTTTTATATCGCAAAGTATACCTGCATGCAAATGGGACAAGAATGCACTAGTTCGTCAAAACTAAGCAAGCTCGATGAGACAAGTAAAAATTGTTACCTCTCAGGTGGTTACAAGGGAAACTAGTCCCACCACTCCACCCATTTATCCATTAACAAAGTCAAGTTAGAATCATGCATACAACAACAAGCACCTGTTATAAACAATGAAGTACATAATCAAATGACTAACTTACACATTAATGCTTAACCATAGTACAAACAATAATCAACATCACGACAACGTAAGTACCATAGTAATAACCGCATAGAGGAATATGCAAGAAGGATATAAGAACAGCTTCCGACAATACAGCAATATGACACATTCCACAAACTTCAACTAATGTCAAGCACAGGAAGTTTTTACTAGCCCAACAAAAACAAAATTATTATTTTCAATTTGTGGGGACATTACATGGCGCCTAAAAAGGCAACCCCGTGGAGGCAGATGTAGGTGGGATCATCTTTGATCCCGAAGAAAATATAGTGTCATCTTATGCCAGGAGACTTGGTCGAAAAAACAATCATGAATTTGAATGGCTTGCGCTCTTCTTTGGGTAGGAGTTCGCTAAGAAACTAAAGATCACCAAAATGATTGTCTTGGGAGATTCCAAATAAGTAATCCACAAAATGATCAATGGTCACAACAAAGGAGCAATCAAAACTCGAAGAATCTATGAGCGAATTCAACAAGTCTCTACAAATGCTCAAGTCTCATATTTCCACATTTTTTGAAGTAACAATTCAAATGCAGATAAGATGGCAAACCAAATTGCCAAGCTAAAACTGGGATATTCCAATGTGAAGGGCAAGTTGAAAAACATAATCTATGTCCCTTGGGAACATTTGCAAGGATAAAGGAGTCAAAGGGTGGTCTAAGACTGGCATTAGACCTCCACTCTATTTTGCATTGTTAATTGAAAAAAAAAATGAATTGTTTTGAATGGGGGGAGTCCCCACTTTTCGTCACTCCTCCAGCCGACAGGCTACATGGCCTCTAGCGCCCAGCTGTCTCCTCACAGCCAATGTGACGACCTTTAATGCAGCCTCAGACCTGCTCAGTGAGATTATATCTCCCACACGAATCTGGGAAAACTTCCTAATGAAGTCTCCTCCAGCTCCCTATGGTTATTATGTTCAGCTTTCCTTTGGTACAAAGCTTGTTTTCGATGATGTAGTGAATGAATTTCGCGATGCAATGAACGTATTTCCTGGGTCATTAGTTGCTTGCACTGCGACAAGATTTGGTCTACCTCCAGGAATCTCTCAAGGATATCAAGCAGCACCTAAGATGGCTTTATGACATTATGAATAGAGGTGTAACAGAAGGTAGCTCAACAGTGAAAGAAGTCAAATGGATGGCCTGCAATATGGGGAACCATGACGCTCGAATAGAAGACAACCATCGGATTTGCATGAGCTACATGAAGGAGGATTTACAGAAGTTGGTCTATATGAACCAAAGCAACCATATTCATCACTCCCCTACTAGAGATCGGGCAAATGAAGGAAACCTCGATAGTCCAGCCAGTAAAAGACCCAAAAGAAAAGCAGCGAGAGTAATCCAAACTCAAATGGTATTCTATGTTTTTTTGCATTTTTGTTTTAGGTGCCTATGTTCGCATACACCCTTCGAAGGGTGATATAAGTTTATTTTGGCATAGTTGCAGGTTTAAGTCTTTAGTTTACAGCACAAACAATTTTGAAATTTTTGGTACAATTAGTGTATTGTGCAGGTCTTAAACCTCCCTATTGTGCAGGTCTTAAACCTCCCTATTATGCAGGTCTTAAACCTCCCTTTCTTGTATGCTTGGTTGGCTACAGCCTTTTTATTTAAATACAATATCTTCTAGGTTTTGTTTAAACAAAATATCATAAATACAAAAATTTCCAAGTGAGAGGTTTGTTGGACCTGATATTTTTTGTAGATACATATACAATCTAAGCTTGATTAAATAATTTAAATTGGATGCGTGAGCACCCAAAAGATCACATTATAAATTTGTGTTAAAGCATGAAGCATATATTGCAGATTGAGAACAAAAAATTACTGAGGTTTTATTTTTTAACTGATTGAATAAGTATATTTAATAAGAGACAATTAGTGTCATTGGAAATACACAATATCTATCAATTTCAATTTGTGTTAAAGCATAAGCATATCTCTGTTCTCAGTAGTAATTTAGTGCTCTCATCTAGTAATATATGCTCATAATCATATATTACTGTTTTCAATGATAATATATGCTCATGAACACATTATTGTTCTCAATAGTAATTCATTGTTCTCATCTAGTAATACATACTCATGAACATATATTACTGTTCTTAATAATAATAATATATGCTCATGAGAGTATATTATTATTCTCAATAGTAATTTATTGTTCTCATCTAGTGATATATGATCATTAACATATATTAGTGTGCTCAACAATAATTTATAAATCTCATCTAGTAATATATACGATCATGCTTTAGCACAAATTGACATCTAATATCGTATATTTCCAATGAATATCAAGTGTCACTTCTTACATTTGCAATTTGAATTAGTGAAAAAATAAAACCTAAGTAAACTATTGTTCTCATCTAGTAATATATATGCTCATGTTTTACCGCTGATTTATTTCTGGGGAAACGATGGATACTCATGTGTCTACTTTAAAGGTTTCAATCAGTATTGGACTGTATACACATCTAAGAAAAATTTCAAGGTCAATACACCCATTGTCTCGAAATAAATAAATAAATGTTAATAATTCTCAAAAATAAATTAGCAATAGTGTACTGAGAAATTGAACATTAAAATGTTGCATTCATTAAATATCATTCTCATGAAAACATGATTGAAACAAAATACTAGCCTAAACAATTCTCCGAAGTCTTAGATTGATGTTAAATACTAAGACTCTTATATCATCTTGCTCCCGTGTATGATATATGACCATCTTTCCACTAACAGAGACGAATTAAGAGATATGTGTTTTTTTGTGAAAATTGTTTTCAATCCCTTCTAACAAAAGCCAAACATCCCTATTTGGATAATAAGTTTGTATTTCAAGTTGGTCCATGTCACCATGGCAAGTAATTAACGTGTTTGGCAAAACCTGCCCTAACCATTCTCTGTCATCCTTGGGTCAAGGTGTCTAAAATGGGAGTCCAAGATCAAAGATGTTACATCTTAAAAATATGTTCATTCAATATCCTTGTAAAAATATGATGGTTTTAATAACATTAGATGTCCATATTGATGACAACCCTTCTTTAAGAGTTATTTTTAAAGCTTCAGATGGAATGACTTCTTACCACTAAACATCACAATGTTTATACACTTCACAACGATGCAAAACATCTTCTCTATGTTACATCAAAATAGATAAATACATTGATTGACATAAAGTCCACATAGACCAGTTTTCTCACAACCGAGATGTATTTATATTTGGCTATATCAAAAAACTTTCACATAAGTATATGAAACTTTCATCAAACAACCAACTATAACAAGAATATCACATTTCAAGATTCCAAGTGAAAAACCTATTAATAAGTTATATTTAAGATCCAGAAGAAGACGCAAATACAAGCTCTCTTTTATTTCAAGAGCATCAATGCATACGTCGTATTATCAACTTCGTTATCTTTGACCAAACACATTGCTTAGACCAAATTAAATGGAGTATTACAGAGTCTGCTTACAGAATGTTCACACACCCTACCCTACAAAATGTTCCTGGGCAAACATCATTGGTGAAGTAAAACTCTGCTAAGTATATGCAACATCATCTTCAATTTGTGTTTTTAATCGTTTTAAGCGAAATATTTTCCATAATATTACATATGGCATCTATTTTTTTATGTTCCAATAAAGAATCACAAATAGCTTTTGTAGTAAGGTTTACAACATATTTACTACAAATTACTTGATTTTGTTCTCAACTCTCTCAGCATATGCTTTTATGAACAAACAAATTATCAATCATTATGTAAACCAACAAACTTTTAGTTCAAACAAATTATCCTATGAAGAAACAAGTAATGCATTCTCTCAGCTATATTGTAATATGAACAAAAACAAACTATCAATTCACACAAACCATCATTTGAACAAACAAACTATGCATTTAAAATTGTTTATAATTTCAAATATATCGGGCATTTGTTCTTCTAGAAGACTATTTTCTTTGATATAAAGAAACAACTTTTCATTCAAACATACAAAATATGCATTCAAAACATTTAGAATTCAAATATATAGGATGTTTCTTATTCTAGAAGGTTATTTCCTTCGACTGATTACACGCAGAATTTCAAACAAACAAATTTTCTATTCAAACAAATAACAAAAGAATTGACTGGCCTGCACGCCTCTCTCATATTCTTTGATCACCCTAGATTTTTTATAGCAAAAAAATGCACTTGCACTTAATAGAGACGTAATTAAAGCGGATTTGACATGGTCACAAACTTGACACACAATGACAAACTCGTTCATTAATCTATTTTTTGGAAGTGTATTTAAATAATCGAAATTTTTAATGAATGTTTTTCTCACCCTCAAAACAATTCAAAACATATAAAATAATATTTTGTTAAAAATATTTAAAATCTATAATCTATAAAATATATAGATTATATGGTATAAAATTTATTTAGTTTTTACAACATATTATTTGGTTCGTTTTCAAATGTAATGCGTGTGAATAATAAATCCATTGAAATTTTGTATTACTAAAGGAAAATTTCAAAAATAAATTTATGATTAAGAGTTTGTGAGCATTTTTGCCAAATACATGCTCATCTCAATGGCGTTTATATCAAGGGCAAGTGCATAATTTTGCCGCCTTTAATATCATGGGTCCATAAAGAAATAGGACAGTGACAACGACGGCATGTATAAGTAGTCCATCCCTTTGTCATTTGTTTAAACACAACTTTTGTTTGTTTGTTTGCAATCATGTGTTATGCCGTAAAAAAATAAAATTATATAACAACAAATACCCTATATATTTAAAGATTTAAACGCTTTGAGTGGATAATTTTCTTATTTGAAATGAAAGTTTGTTTGTTGAAATTTTTAGTAACTTATTGAAATAAAGAGCCCCGAGAAAAAACATCTAGTTTATTTAAAATCTAAATATATTTTGAATGCACAATTTGTTTGTTCATAAGATGGTTTCTTCAACTAATAGTTTGTTCATATAATGATTAATAATTTTATTATTCATATAACGATAGAGCAGAAATAATGCATATTTGTTTATTTAAAAAATATTTTGTTTCAACTCATAGTTTGTTTATATGAAAATTGCTAGTTTGTTTATTTATATACTATATACCTGAGAGAGTTGGAATTATAGATAAATGTGAGGTGTAGCAAAATTTTCAGACACTGCTATAAGACGTTGTTTGTTATTTTTTTTAGACCCAAAATAGAAGTCATCTGTAAAAACATGAAAATCAACAATCCGAAATCGTTAAAAATACAAAGTGAAAACGATGTTGCATTTATTTTGTAGATTTTTCCCTCACCAATGATGTTTATGTATAAATATTTTGTAGACGAAGTTCGTCAACATTTTGTAGACATGTTGTGTACTACTACTTGTTATTGGATGTATGCAAGTTTTTGTTTAAAAAATAAGAAAAATTGTGATATGACATATACATTATATGCTTTTGACATAAAAGAAACATGTATCTGCATCTTCTTTTCGATCATAGATATAACCTATTAAAGAATTTTTTAGGTGAATTCTTGAAATGTGATCCCTATGTTATAGATGATCATTTGATGAGAGTTTTATATACCTACGTTCAAGTTTTTTATCCATTCGAACATAACTACACCTCAATTGTAAGACAAATAACTCATACAATATTTCATGCCAATGACTATATCTATATATTCAGATGTGACATTAGAGAAGACCATATGCATTGGTGCATTGGTGTACAAACTTCATGATATTGAGTGATCATACGTTATTCTTTCTAAACTCTTATAAATAGCTCTTAAAAAACATTGGTGTCAATACGAGCATCTCCTACTATTGAAACATAATAATTCTACACAAAATTCAAAAGGACATAACTATTGAAAACATAATAATTCTACAAGGATTTCTAATGTTATAACACAATAATTCATTATAATTTGTTTATTTTACCTTATCGTAATTCAATGAAACTCAAAATAACAATAACCTTTCATCGTTTTCATTTTCAAATAACCATGTTTTGATTATATTGTCATCATCATACTCTAATATTATTGAGAAAAATTATATTGTAAAATTTCTTATTCATTAATTAATTTAAAACAATATTACTAAAAATAAATAGTGTAAATCATTTATATTGTTTTTAAGTAAACATCAAGTAAAATGTTTAAAACAATATCTAATTTGATAATCTTATATTAATTTTTAATAGCAAATTCATATCAAAAATTAACCTAAGATTTGCAATATCCATAATTTGTAAATTGAAAACTAAAAAAATTAAAGTAAATAATTCAATAATAAATAAAATAAAAATAGTATTTAAAATTAAAAATACAAAACTTAAAAAACAAATATATAAATTCATTTGATATTTAATAACAAACTTATACCAAAAACTAACCTCACAATTGCAATATCCATAATTTGTAAATTTAAAACTACAAAAAGATTTAAAATTAATAATTTTATAATATATAAAATTAAAATTATATTTAAAATTAAAAATACAAATCTTATAAAACAAATATATAAATTCATCAAACTTATAAAACCAATAAACCAAAGCAACAAACTTGTAAAACTATTTTTAAAATGTATTTTTAACCATTTCAAAGTGAGGTATTTTCTTTTATTTTTGTTTTTTAATTATCTAGTTTAATATGATGATTCCATATTTTATTTAACTTAAAATATTACATAATATATTAAAATAAATTATATCTTTCAGGGTTCACTTTTATTGTAATAATGAAGAATACTACTTAAATTGTTTTTCCTTCAAAGGTTTCAAGGTTTTAATGTATTGATTGTAATAATGTGCTTTTTCCAAAAAAAACACCCTTCCAGATTTTACAGGTAACAGTAAGGGTGGTGAGTAGGAGCTTGATTATATTTTATTGTAAGTTAGCTAAATGGCTAGTTTGGGTAGGGTCGTGTTATCAGTGTTTTTCTATTTTTCATTTCTAATCTCCGTAAGGTCAAGTTGTAAAGGCTTATGGGTCTCGTTTTTGCCTCCTATAATCATCGCAAGATGTCAATTTAGACCTATTTTGTCTCTAGAAGGCTTGGAGGATGAATGTTTGCTCCTGCAAGAAAACGATTTGATGGGAATCGAATCTGTATCTTCTCTCTTTTGGGTTCATGTGGGAATGGGTACCTTAAGTGATGGCCAGGCGCCTCCTTAATAACATCAAACATGCTCATGCAAATAAGCTCACTCAACGATGGGAGGTACAAAGTGATATGACGACTATAAGTGGAAATGTTAAATGCAGAAATAACAATATCTGTTTACAGACAATGGTTGGGAAAGGCAACATTATAGCTCGTCGTGCGGACATAATGACTAAGGGAAGGAAGAAGCTATTTAGCAAGAAGCAAGGTGGCATAGCGAGAGACGTGAGTTTGCTATTTGTTTTCCCTTATGCACCATGTGTCAAAGTCTGGAATTTGTTGAACTATTTTGGTGTGATAAAAATGGAGGGTAGTAAGAGCTTAGGTAAACAGTCGTCTGATCAATCGAAGGCTCCTAAGCGAGTGTCGAGGGCGCAAAAGAAAAGTTCTTTGGGAATCTCGTATCTATGAATTAGAACTGCCCCTGGAGATTCAGAACCGTGTCCCAGAAACGGAGAAGAATCTCCGACAAGAGCTGGATTGCCAAAAATTTGCAAGAGTGTAAGAAGGATGTGGAATGGATCATTGACCCTGGTTACACGGTTGGACGTGTGAGTCAATATGAGAATACAATGGCGGTGTATTGGATAATGGAGAATTTAGTTGGTCGAGCAAAGTGGGATAAGCAAAATGTTGAAAAGGGGGATAATGCTAAAGATCAATGGAGGTTCTCTGTCTCCGTGGTTAGCCAACGTGTGGCAGCGAAAGTGGATTTCCTTATCTCGTGCGCCTTTCAGTACCTGCCCTCCCCTCCTATTGGAGGGCCAAAACCAGATTTTACAGGTACCAATAAGGGTTGTGAGCAAGACCTCGATTATATTTTACTATAAGTTAGCTAAACATTAGAGGAATTTTGGGGTCTAAAATGGGGCTCCTAAAGAAAATAATAAAATAATAGTTGAAATAATAAAATAATATTTATTAATTTTGGAGAAAAAAAAAAAAACTACTTTTTGCATTCGTATTTTCAACTTATCTCCCTGTGTTTTTACTCAAATTTTGATCGAGAGAGCTCGTTGGATGCGGAATTTGATTTTGCATCCAACGAGTACCCACATCGCATACTTTTGACGGACCCCTCTACCCTAGAAACAACAAATACTTGAAAAAACATGATGATGATGTCGTCATCACGTTTTTCAGATAATTCTTGTTTTTTGGGGTAGAGAGGTGTGTAAAAAGTATGTGATGAGGGTACTCGATGGATGCAGAATCAAATTATGCATCCAACGAGCTTTTTCGATCGAAATTTGAGTAAAAACATAGGGAAATATGTCGAAAATACGAACAAAAAAAGTAGTTTTTTTTTAATGACAAACATGTCAATTCAACCATTAGGGTTGACTCATTTTATTGAAATTCTATTGGTTCTTGAATTCCAACTCACAAAAACTTATTTTGGCACGTTTTCTTATAAGGCCCATTTTAGACCCCAAATTTCCTCTAATGTGGCTAGTTTGGGTAGGGTCGTGTTATCAGTCTCTTTTTGTTTTTTGTTTCTAATCTCTATAAGGTCAAGTTGTAAAGGCTTATGGGTCTCGTTTTTGCCTCCTATAATCGTCGCAAGATGTCAATTTAGACCTATTTTGTCTCTAGAAGGCTTGGAGGATGAATGTTTGTTCCTGCAAGAAAGGGATTTGATGGACATCGAATCTGTATCTTCTCTCTTTTGGGTTCACGAATTCTAGTGGAAAGGATTGTGCTATTTTCGGCCATATGACGATGATAGGCTTTGTAATGTTGTTCTGTAAGTAATTCCATTGCTGTTAATATAATTTGAATAGTTTTACTTAAAATAAAATAAAAACTTAAATGTATAATTTAAGAACAATTCTAATCAATTACCCATTACGATTTATACCCAATTGTTTGAATAGGTTTGATATCCACGTGTTTAATTATATAGAATGAAAGTGGATAATACCAAGAATTTAATAATTGTATATCTAGATTTTGTGATATGAAGAAAGGTAACTAACCTAAATGTATAATTTAAAAACAATTTTAATCAATTATTCATTAAATGTATAATTTAAAAACAATTTTAATCAATTATTCATTAGGTTTTATAGCCAAATGAGAGTGGATACCAAGAATTTAATAATTGGAAATTTAGATTTTGTTATATGAAGAAGATAAACTAACCTAAACGTATAGTTTAGAAACAATTTTACTCGAGTATTCATTGATTTTTATATCCAAATGAAAGTGGATACCAAGAATTTAATAATTTTATATTTAGATTTTTGTGATATGAAGAAAAGTAAACTAACCTAAATGTATAATTTAAATACAATTTTAATGAATTATTCATTAGGTTTTATATCTAAAATGAAAATGGATACCAAGAATTTAATACTTGTGGAAACATTTAATTTCATGTCTATCATTGATTCTTTCATTAAGTAACATGTTCATATATTTTCTCAATCCGTTAATCTTCATTAAAGTTTGAGTGGATAATAAAGATTATACATAGTCATTAAGTCAATAGCTATAATGACTATACATGATTGTGGATTTGCATATCTTGTTTTGACTTTTTTATAAATATACATTCGAACTGACCATTAACGATATTAAGATATTTTGATAGGCGAAAACGTAAACTAACTTAAAAGTTAAATGTATAATTTAAGAACAATTTTAATCAATTACTCACTAGGTTTTATACCCACTTGTTTAATTAGATTTTATATCTAAAATTATATAGAATGAAAGTGGATACCAAGAATTTAATAATTGTATATCTAGATTAGAGGTAAACTAATCTAGATGTATAATTTAAAAACAATTTTAATCAACTACTCATTAGGTTTTATATCCACATGTTTAATTATATAGAATTTAATAATTGTATATCTAGATTTTGTGATATTTAGGAAGGTAAACTAACCTAGATGTATAATTAGATTTTATATCCACTTGTTTAATTATATAGAATGAAAGTGGATACCAAGAATTTAATAATTGTATATCTAGATTTTGAGATAATTAGGAAGGTAAACTAACCTAAATGTATAATTTAAAAACAATTTTAATCAATTACTCATTAGGTTTTATACCTACTTGTTTAATTAGATTTTATATCTACATGTTTAATTATATAATTATATAGAATGAAAGTGGATACTAAGAACTTAATAATTGTATATCTAGATTTTATGATAATTAAGAAGGTAAACTAACCTAGATGTATAATTTAAAAACAATTTTAATCAATTATTCATTAGGTTTTATGCTCACTTAGATAGAATGAAAGTGGATACCAAAAATTTAATAATTGTGTGAACATTTAATTGCATGTGTGATTCTTTGTTTAAGTAATATCTTCATCTCTATTCTCTATCTTTGTTCAAGTAATATGTTCCATCTCTTTTCTCCATATGTTAATCTTCATTAACGTTTGTTTGGATAGCCAGGATTGTAGAGCTCTAAAAAGATTTCAATTGTATATTTAAATAAAATTTAAAAAAAATTAAAATAGGTGTATACTTAAAATTAATTAAATTAGTATAGACACTTAAATTTGTGGCTTTTGAACATCTATAGGCAACAACTTAAATGTCGCAAAAAAGTTATGCATCGTGCCTCAACTACATGTTATCACACTAAGTACAAATTAGCTCAACTCCCAACTACAAAATGAAACCTTGTGCATATTAGCTCACATAGAGCTGCAAGATGGAGTTCTACTGTCACATGGAGGACACATTACCATGTCACTAAGTGCAATGATCACATGAGTTCAAAATAGTTTATTAGGAGATTTGCTATAACACAAATTGCACATTAGCTAGACTCTGAGTTGTTAGATGGAATTCCACTTTACCAAACCATTAAGTGTTGTTATCACATGACCTATTTTCAATTTTTTTAAACTGTTTAATTTTTTAGAATTGTTTATTATGAATTTTTAACTAGGACACACTTGTCTTGTTCTCGGGCAATTTAGTAAAGATATAGATGGTATTCCATCTCAAAATTCTAAGATATAAATGCCTTGTGAACTTTAAAATAAGAATTTTTAAATGGTTTAATTTTTTAGAATTGTTTATTATGAATTTTTAACTAGGACACACTTGTCTTATTCTCCGGCAATTTAGTAAAGATATAGATGGTATTCCATCCTAAAATTCTAAGATATAAATGACTATGGACTTTAAAATGAGAATTATTAGTTAATAAAGAATATAAATTTCATAGAATTTCATCAAAGAATTCAATTAGCTTAAAGTAGAGTAGCATGATTTATCTCTAAGCCAAGTGTAAATAAGTTATTTTTATATGTATTATTGACTACTATACTAAAACGTATTGGCTTCCAAATCTATCTAAAAGATAAAATTGATGACATTAAGAATTATTAAGCTTTTCACAACACCTTATCCCCTAATTTTATAAAGATGCTAGCTCAATAGTATAGTATCTATATCCCAAAGCAATACAAATTAAGAGTTGTATTTTATTCTCTCACATAATTCTATAAAGATGTTAACTCAATAGTATAACATCTATATGGCAAAGCATTACAAAGTAAGATGCAGTTTATTTTTAAGAGGAAAAAAATAGAGAAATATTTGCACTCAATTGTCTATGAAGAGAAAATTTCTACAATATTAGAGTCAAAACAAGTGGATGTAGTAGTGGCGCCACAAAAAGAGAACGCTATTATGCAGTACATTTTGAGGAGGAAATGGACACTGATCTGATAAAGATAGTGGTCTATTTGATGAATGTAACTTTTAATAAAGTTATGGTTTTTTTTGGGAAGAAAAACAAAAAAAACAAAAAGAAAACGCATTCTAAAGATAGTGGTCTATTTGATGAATGTAACTTTTAATAAAGTTATGATTTTTTTTGGGAAGAAAAACAAAAAAACAAAAAGAAAACGCATTCTAACAGTAACTATGGGTCATATTGATTATTGAAGACTATGAAGGTCCTAAGAGAATACAGTGCTCCAAATGCTTGGATTTTGGCGGCAATAAATTTATTATATAAAATCACCAAAATTTGAAAACACGAACTTATTATTTATTTCGTAATTTACATAAACTCATCAAAATTTGCAAAACCTTACATAAACTCAACAAAATTAATTTACAGAAACTCGACAAAATTTGCAAAACCTTATAGACCTTTTCTCTTGTTAATGTTTTTTTTCTTTTGGAGGATGGCATTTAGAGCATGGCTTCCTCATGTCTGAAATAAAATAAAATAAACAAACCACTTCCATTTATTTGTCTCCACTGGTGTTTAATGCATGTTTCTTTCCATTTATTTGTCTCCGCTGGTGTTTAATGCATGTATTTTTTTAGGATGGCATTTAGAGCTGGCTTCTGACAAAGAGGTAAAAGTTTCCATTCATTCGCCTCTATTATAAGAACCTTGACCTAAATAACAAGATGTATAGGGTTACGGAACAATACCCCTATGTGTCAATCTACAGTTACAAGGAAACCCTCTTTTACCAAATGTATGACGACAGTTATGTCTACTAACTCCTCTACGAAGCCAAGAGCTATCCATTGAGCTGCAGAGCATTTAATGCGGCTGCAGCAAGCTTGATGATCGTTGGATCTTGAGTTGCTCAAGATCCAACGATCATCAAGCT
>LPNX010964893.1:13683-25378 GCA_001517045.1 Pseudotsuga menziesii | reverse complement strand
ATAAGATAAAATGTTTTATTTTCATAATGATTTTATTTCCATGAAGATGTATGTTATAAATGTATTTATTGTTTTTATATTTATAATTTAAATATAATTAGCTTTTATTTTGTGTTTTATTTTATTTATTTATAATTTGTTATTGTAAAATAAATAAATAAATTCAATATGTAGCATTTTATTCTCCATAATATCTTTTTTTTTAATTCAATAATTGTATGTTACAAATATGTATTTCCTATTCATACATATTTTTTAATTTCAAATTTAATTCTATAAAATAATCAACCTATAAACTATATAACTTAAAAAAATCTTAAAGAAATCATTACCTATCTTCAAGATTAACCTTTTAACTCTCAATAATGCTTACTAATATTTAAAAGTTTACTTACCATCAGAAAACTTTTACCATGTATTTTTTTTCTATTTTTATAATTTAAATATATTTATTTCAATGTGTGTTAGTTCTTCATATCGTACCTGATTGGAATTCATGACCCCTAGGCCGGTGATGAGATTGTCTTGATCGACGGTCTGGCTTTTTTCTTGGCTTAAATCCGGCTATGATGATTGATTTGATCATTGAATAGGGCTAAGTACTTTAATAATTCCGTGGCTGGAAAATTTTTGGGAGTCAGCGTACCAAGAACATGTCACTCTGAAATCATTCTAGATCAAAGCGATGGAGGGTTTGTTTTATGGGTTTTAATTTTGATTTTGATGAGATTTGAATGATTTGAGGGAATGTCCCTTCGGGCTATTAAGGTGGTGGCTCGAACTCCACCGAAGGGACACCATGTTTTAACTAGGTCCCGGACGACGAAATCAAAATCTTCAGACCCTTGTAGATTCAATTCGGTGTCTGTCTGTGACACGGTGGGAGCTATGGTTCTATCTTCGGTTTTATGTACTACTCCGGTTCCGAATCCATGCTTGTTGCAGATGCAGTTGGTGGAGGCTCCGTTTCTCTGCAATAACTAGATAATGAAGGTTTTGGTTGATGATTGCCCAGGGAAATTATCTATTTCGCTTTGTGGGGTTGTTTCTGGTCATTCGCACCAAAAGATGGCACAATCTCCTTTAATTGGAAGTGGGTTTTTTACTAGGTCTCTCGCGGATGAGTCTTATGAGCATGGTCGGACCACAATGCAGTTTGTTAATGATTCTGTGGGGGCAATGGTTTTTTCGCCGGAGGTTGGTTTTGTTCCAGTGTCGAATCCAGAACTATTGAGGGTGCCAAATTTGGATCTATCAAAGGTGCATTCTATGGAGCCAGATGTTGATCTGGTGAGCTGTCAGGTGGGGCTGATAGAAGAATGGGAGTGACTGTCAGCAGACGTTGATAGTTAATGATGGAGATTGTCCAGGTCGGTTTAATTCTATGAAGGATGATGCTGCCTTGGCATGTTCTCACCAGGTATTTAACCCTGAATCCCTTGCTGGTTTGGATGATAAGCTGTCTTGTCGAGAGGTTATTGATGGCATATTTTCTTCATCTACACAATCTGTGTTATCGCTAAGGGATATGGAAGGCTTCTCGGGAGGGGATTCTGTTAGGGTTTGTATTTGTAGAGAAGCCAGAGGTTGGTTTTGTTCCAATGCCGAATCAGGATCTATCGAAGGTGCATTCTATGGTGCTAGATGTTGATCTGGTGAGTTGTCAGGTGGGGCTAATAGAAGAACGGGATCACTATCAGCCGGGGTTGATAGTTAACGATGGAGATTTTCTAGGTTGGTTTAATTCTATGAAGGATGATGCTGCCTTGGCATGTTCTCACCAGGTATTTAACCCGGAATCCCTTGCTGGTTTGGATGATAAGCTGTCTTGTCGAGAGTTTATTGATGACATATTTTCTTCATCTACACAATCTGTGTTATCGCTGAGGGATATGGAAGGCTTCTCGGGAGGGGATTCTGGGTTAGGGTATGTATCTGTCAATCCGAATTTGGAGGAGTTGGCACTTGATATTAGTTTGCATTAGGATTTTACGTCTGAGGACAGGTGTGTGGAGTCCAAGAAGTTTGATGATGGGTCCTCCTATGCGGGTTTTGATGGGGTAAATTGTCTACATGTACAAGTGGATGGGCATGATCCTTTGGTTGATTTGGATACTATTTGTCCAATAGTCCATAAACGTAGACCTAAACCTATTCGTAAAGTGGCTCTGCCACTTCTGGTGGTGGGAGAAGATGTTGCCTTAAATGACATTGTGCTCACAAATGCACTCATGTTGGTTGGTAGATTTGGTGGGCGTAGGGCATCACCTGATGGAGTGAAGAAGTGGATACTTGATACATAGTTGAATATTACTTGTCCTGGCATTTTTCTACTCTTGAAGGGTTGGTTGGCACTTAAGTTCAAATCTGAGGCTGATGCGGCCAGTATCTTGGCGGGGATTTGGAGATGGAAACATTCTGGTTTGTTGCTCAAATGCTGGTCACCTTTATTTGATCTAAGGCATGAGAGGTATGACATGATGCCCATCTGGGTAAAATTACCTAATTTACCTTTTGAGTTATGGTCTTTGGATTTTTTCAAATTGATTGGGAATACTCTTGGTACTTTCCTAGAAGCTGATTTATCTTTTTTAGTTTCTGGGGTTTGCTGTCTGGGGAGGGTTTTGGTTTTACTGGACCTTAGGAAGGGTCTAGCCTCTGATATTGACATTAAGATTGGGGATATTGTATTCAATCAATCTCTTGATTACATTGGTATCCCTTTCAAGTGTAACCGTTGTCATAGTTATGGCCATTTGGATTCGCAATGTCTTTTAACCTTGAAAAAGAAATTTCATGAGGAGCCTAAACCTAATCTTGTCTAGAGGGTTAAAAATCCGAATGTTTTTGCATCTTTTGATGATGTTAGGGTTGATGTTATGAAATATAGGGAGGTGGTTTTGGATACTATTGTTGATGGGATTGTCCCAACTTTTAAACCACTTGTTATACCTGTTCAGGATCTAACTATTGATAATTGTGATGAGGCCTCTTCTTATAAAAATCTAGGTATCTTGTCTCCTTTAAAACCCTTATTTGATACTGTTCTTAGATCTAGAACTAAACTTTTTGGGTCATCTACTTCATCCGGCAATGGAGTGGGCAAGGATACATCGGGATTGAGATCTAATGGTTTTAAAATGAAGGATAATGAACTATTTCAGGATGATGGGACGCTTAGAGCAGTGATGTCCCCTGTTTTGGTTTCTTTATGATCTTGATGACCCTCAATTGTCGTGGTTTGGCTAGTAAACCAAAAAAGCTAGCAGTTTGTAGACTTGTTGAAGTTCAACATGTTGATGTTATTTTTTTGCAAGAGTCTATGGGTATTGGGCATTTGTTAGTAGCTGAATTGGAAGCTATGTTGAAGGGATGGACTTTTTTATCCTTGGATGCTCGTGGTAAATCTGGAGGCCTTCTGTTAGGCTGGAGATCCAGATTTTTTCAATTGTTGAATGCCTGGGGGGTGGCCTCGGGACTATGTGTGTCTTTGTTCTCCATTGAACTTAACATGGATTTATGCTTGTTAAATATTTATGGCCCTTATATTGAAAGAGAATATTTTTGGAGGAATTTGTTTGGTTTAGATGGTCTTAAATGTAATCATTTAATCCTAGGAGGGGATTTGAATTTTACTTTGGGATTATCTGAGATATGGGGCTGTAGGGATAGATCGGATCCTCTTTCTGCATTTTTTTCAAAATCTTTGGAGGATTTTGGTCTTGTGGATGTTGCACCTTCTGTTATGTTGCCCACATGGAATAATAGAAGGGTTGGGGATGAAAATATCTGTAAACATTTGGATAGGATCCTGTTATCAGTAGATATGCTTGATCTTGATTATTTTTATAGACAGTGGGTGGGAAGTTGTGGTGAATCGGATCACCATCCAGTCTTTTTTCAAATATCGAATAGGGGGCTAAGCTGAAAACTCCTTTCAAATTCAATCCACATTGGCTTGAAAATGAGGATTTGGTTAATACCTTGAAAGCATCTTGGGTGGTTTATGATGATCAGCTACTAGAATCCCCTGCTTCTCAATTTGTCTCCAATCTTAAGAGAATCAAGGAGGTTTCTGTTGCATGGTCTGTTAAAAAGAAGGAGAGTTAGTTCAAAGACTTAGTGGAAATTGAGATAATGCTCTCTGTTTTTTCTCATAAGTCTGGATTTGGTTTCTTGACTGTTGAAGATAAGGAAGCTCTGATTATATTGGAATCTCGTAAGAGGAAAATTCTTTTGGAGCGAGAACATGAAGCTAGACAGCAGAGTAGGGCCATTTGGTTACTATGTGGGGATGACAACACACCTTTCTTCCATAAATTTGCTAATCTACGAAAGAATTCTAATTCTATATGGAAGATAAATGATGATGGGGGGAATCTGGTGGAAGTCTTTGAAGATATTGTTGTGGCTGCTGTTAATCATTTTGAGACATTCTTTCAAGCTAATACAAATCTACACCTTTCTGAATTACTGAAAATTTCTCATAACTTTCCATCATCCATCAATGTTGAGGAGAATTATGAGCTCATGAAACCTGTTACTTTGGAGGATATTCTTTCTATTCTTAAGGTGAGCAAAAATGATAAGAGTCCTGGTCCGGATGGGATTCCTGTGGAGGTTTATAGGACTCTTATTGATGTGATGGGTTTGGATTTGTTAAGGGTTAATGAGGTTTCTAGGAAATGTGGTAAAATTCTTGTTGTTTTTAACTCAACATTTATTGCCTTGATACCAAAATCTGATTGTCGTTGTACCTTTGATGGATATAGGCCAATTTCTTTATGTAATTTCAGTTACAAGATTATTGGTAAGATTTTATCTTCCGGGATAAAGAAGGTATTGGGTAGATATATATCCTATGAGCAGTTTAGTTTTTTGCCTGGTAGGCAAATTCATGAGGCTATGGGTGCCATACAGGAAGGCATTCATACTATACAAAGCAAGGGGTTAAAGTCGGTGGTTTTGAAAATTGATTTATCTAAAGCATATGATAGAGTTAGCTGGATTTATCTAAGGGTTATTTTAACCAAAATGGGGTTTTGTGTACCTTTCATTACTTGGGTTATGAGCAGTTTAACATATGTTTCTTTCTTTGTTTTGATTAATGGTGTGGCATCAGTTTTTTTAGATCTGGAAGAGGACTTAGACAGGGGTGTCCACTTGCACCTTTGTTATTTCTTGTTGTTGCTAAAGGTTTGATTAGGGCCTTAATATCTGCTAAAAACATGGGAATTTACAGAGGCATATCCTTTGGAAATAATATTTCATTAACTCATGTACTTTTTGTTGATGATATTGTCATGATTACTGATGGATCAGCTTAGTCTTTGTCAAATTTGTATGAGATCTTGATGGACTTTACTAAAGCCACCGGGATGATTATTAATGAAGACAAATCATCCTTCTATTATTCTAGGATGGATGATGATGAGTTAATCTCTATAAAAATTATTTTTTCATATACTGTGTCAAAAATTAGCAGTGGTATGAAATACCTTGGTTTTTATTTAAAACCCTGCAGATATTTGTTAAAAGACTAGGATTGGCTTATTGCTAAAGCTGAAAAATGCATTATGCATTGGAGTCATTGTTGGTTGTCTAGGGGTGGCAAGCTGGTTCTGATTAAGTTCGTTCTTGAAGATTTGCCTGTTTTTTGGATGCAATTATGGATTCCTTGTGGGATCATTGAGAAAATCAGAAAACTTTGTTTTAAATTCCTATGGTCTGGTGGTGATGGGTCTTCTTCTGGGATGCCTTGGATTTCCTGGAAGGTTCTGGCTAGTCCAAAATCTCTGGGGGGTTGGGGTCTGAAAGTACCTGCTTTATTTGCTAAAGCACTTGCTGCAAAAAGTGTTTGGAACATTATTCATGGATCTGGACTATGGGTTCAAATTGTTCTTCAGAAATATATTTGGCCTCTATCTTTATTGAACTGGATCAGAGAAAGGGATAAAAAGAAATCAGGTATATCCATATGCTAGAAATATATGCTTTGGTCTTTTCATCTTATTGGAGATTTTCTGGTCTGGAAGATTGGGAATGGAGCTAATGTACAAACTGGTTTGGATCCATGGGCAGGGTGCAAATGGCGTCATGGCTTACCTTCTCATTTAATTGAATATCTTCATTCTACAGGTTATTATTTTTTAAAAGATGTTGGGACTTTGCATGTATCCTTCTTAATGGAACGAGGTTGGTTAAGTTCAATTGATCTTGGACTTGTTGAGAATGCTGTTATTATTGCTTGGAATGGCCACTTAGCTATACGTAAAGCCATTCATATAAGGATCAGGTTTGAGGATGATACACTTGTTTGGAATCAGGCAAAAAATGGCAAGTACTCTCCCAGATGTGGTTACTTACATATGTTTCTGGAACATCATGAAAGTGAAATTGAGTGGTGGTGGAATATGTTCTAGCATATGAAGTGTCCACTTAAGTCAAAGATTTTTGTTTGGTCTCTTTTTTCGGGGAAAGCCCTTACCTGGGATTCTCTTAACAACAGGGGCTGGGAAAGTCCTAGAAGATGCTACCTATGCAAGTGTGATGCTGAAACTAATTCACATTTAGGTCTTGATTGTCCATATACAAAATAAATTTGGAAAGAGATAGAAGCTAAGGTTAATATTCATAATCTTTGGGTTGGGGACTCAATTCTGTCCTGTTTGAAGAATTGGGTTTACAACACTAAGGTACAAAATATTAGATCTTTGCCTATAATACTATTTTGGTTTATTTGGAAATCTAGAAACCGTTGTTGTTTTGATAACCAAAACACATCTCCTGCGCATGTTGCAGCATTTAGTCTGGGTTTACTTTCATCTTATCCTTTGGATACTTCTGTTTTGAAGACCATAATCATTACTGAGGAAGTTATTGACAAAACAAAACCTTGGGGTTTTTTTGATGGTTCTGCTTCTTGCAAACCACAAGTGTGTGGGGATGGGGGTATTCTCTACTTTAAAGATGACCATTTTATAACTTTTAAAGCTGGTTTGGGGATTGGAACAAATAATTTTGCAGAGCTATCTGCTGTGAAACTACTTATCTATTTGGCTTTGGACAAGCAAATTTTGCATATTCAAATTTATGGTGATTCATTGCTAGTGATTAACTGGATCTCTGGCAAATTCAGATGTCATAATATGCATCTTGATCAGTTATTACAGGAGGTTACCAGACTGACTGGTTTTTTTGAGCAGGCAGACTTTTCACATATTTATAGGGAAAGAAACATTATTGCTGATAAATTAGCTAATGATGGAGGGAAAGTACAACATGGGTTTTGGATTATCAGTGAGTATCATGGGGCTGGAAGACATGATACTTTTCAGGTCTTTTAAGCCTTTTAGTTTTGGGGACTATGGGTAATTTCCTCGATCTACTTTTGATGATATTTTGGAACATAATGTTTTTAACTTTCTATATACAGAAGAATATTTGGTCGGTTAAAATATTTTTTATGAAATGCTGATCTTATATTTGGTCTTGCTTGTTTTGAGCAGGACTGATAGCTTGATTTGTTTCAGCTGGGACAAGTTAGTTTCTGAACCAGCTCATTTTATGTTTTGAAGCAGTATATACATTATTGTCTTTTTGAGTAGTATGCATACATACTTTCTTGATTTGGATGGATAACAGATTTCTTGTCTGATTTGAGCAGTGGTTACTATTTTTGATGGATATTGGACCATTATGTCCGTTTTTTTATGGTGCAACATTGATTGAAAGGATCTTTGAATTTCAACTAGGGCAGTATCACTTGTATACTGTAGAGAAGTACTGATGGTCTTGTCAGTTTCTAAGATGCAGTATGGTTTTTTGATGTTTATTTGGGGTAGTGATGTGCTGGTAATTGGACACCAAGAGTGACCTTTTTTTGACATGGCTTCTCAATGTCTTTGAGGCATTTTGGACAATTGATATTGGACAGTTTTTTGCTATCTGGGAATGCTGTCTGTGGTAGTTTATGTTTTTTTCTCCCTTGAAGAATATAGTACTGATGGGTACTTAATTTTGGACACTTTGAATGTTGTTGAGCAGTTTGCTGGTGTTTGGAGTTTTTGGATAATACTATGTTTTGATGAGTTGGAAAGCTTATGTATTTGGCATGGTTCTCCTATTTTTTTATTTTTCTTTTACTTTTGAATAGCTTATTATTGAGCTGAATATTATGGATATATGGTCACTTATCAATTTGATGATAGTGGATCATCCACACAATGTATTTTGTATTTTATATATAAAATAGGATTTTTTTCTATGGAAAAAACTTTTATAATTTAAATATTATTTTAAACTTTGATTTTTTCATTTAAAAATAAATAAGATGAAATACTTTATTTTCATAATACTAATGAGTAATGTATTGCAATTCTTTTTTATTTCTTTTATTTATAATTTCAATATAATTTGTTTTTATTTTATTTATTAATAATTTTTTAATATAAAATAACAAAACCAAAGTTAATTTAATATATAAAATTTTATTTTTTATAATATGAATATTTTTAAAAAAATTTAGCTTATAAAATAATCAACATGTAAACTTTATTAATTCAAGATATGAACAAAAACAAATATTCATTACTTACTTTTTTTTAATTATTTTTTTGTTTATAAAAAATATTTAATAATAATGAAAATTTTACTCATGATTACAAAAATTTTACCATGTAATTTTTTATATGTGTTTTTATAATTTGAATATAATAATTTTTTATTTTTATTTTATTTATTAAAAATGTATTTAATTTAAAATGACAAAAAAATCAATATATTATAAAATAGAAATAGTTTATTTTTTATGTCATATTTTATTTTATTTTTTATATAGAATTTTATGGTTTAAATATTATTTTAAACTTTTAATTTTTCATTATAAAATAAATAAGATGAAATACTTTATTTCATAATATTATATTTTAATTAGTAATGTATTAAATTTTTTGTTTTTATATTTTTATATTTTTAGTTTAACTATTATTAAATATTATTTTATTCATTAAAAAGTTTATTAATCTAAAATAATAAAAACAAATAAAATTTAATATATGATATTTTATTTTTCATATAATTTTTTTATAATTTAAAAGTTTTCTTAAATTTTTAGTTTATTAGTATAAAATAATCAAGATGTAAATTTTATGAATTCAAAGAAGTGATATATTATTCATTATCTATTTCTTAAATTAACTGTTTTTATTATAAAAAATATTTAATAATAATGAAAAGTTTACTTACAATACAAAAAAATTTACCATATATTTTTTTTCTATTTTTATTATTTGAATATAATAATACTTTATCTTTATTTATTTATTGGGAATGCCTTTATTTAAAATTACAAAGGCATTTTTAATGTCATATTTTATTTTTCATGTTAATATATGTTACACATATTTTTTTTTCATTTATAATTTTATAATTTCAATATTAATTTTTTATTTTATTTTTTTTATATTTCATTCACAAATAAAATATAAATTTAATATACTTGGAAGGATCAAAGTATTTATTTTCCATGTTATGTTTTAGTTCAATGGATAATGTATGTTACATTTGTATTTTTATAATGTGAACATAATTAATTTTTAATTTTATTTTTTCATTTCATTCATTCATTGATAATAAGCTAATTTATAATATCATATAAATATTTTTTTTGAAATAGATGATATATGCTATCCTTTTATTTATTTATATCTATATAGTTTGGATATTTTTTTATAAAAGCATTTATATATAATATTATCAAATCAAAATATAAAATTAACAAATTTAAGAGATCTTTGGAAATTAAAAATTTCTATAATGATTGAAAAGTTTTATTAGAATTATTAAAGCTTAATAACTAGAAACGTATTGAGTATTTCCAAGATTAATTTATTAGAAATATCTATCATAATTGAAAAGTCATTTTAGAATTGTTAAAATATCATTTTAACTTTTAATTTAATTTATTAATAATATGTTAATCCCTAAAAAAAATATAATGTCATCTATCTTTTGTCAACTAGAATTATTAGTCTTGATTAAAAAATTCTATTATAATTGTTAAAATTCACCAATTATTTACAACCATAATTACAGCTATAAAATTTATATAATTAACTTTTAATTTTATTTTTCATTTTATTCATTAAAAATATGTTAATTTATATAATTAACTTTTAATGCTATTTTTAATTTTATTGATTAAAAATATGTTAATTCAAATTAAAAAAGAAAATTTAAATTAAAGATGTAAGATTTTATTTCAATGTATGGTATTTATCTTCTTTTTTTAATAAAAAAATAGTATATGCTATTTTTTCATTAATATTTTTATAATTTGAATTTTTTTTCTTTTATTATATTTATATTTATATATATATATATATATCAAAATAATCAAGATATAAACTTTTTAAATTTAAGAAATAACTAAAATTTCTTGAAGAGATTTTTTTTTTCCCACAAAACATCGTAATAGTATTTATAAAAAAAAATTACAATCCACAAATGGCACAAAATCAAATATTGTCCATTGTCAAAAATTTCTGACCAAAAAGCCTTATAGAATCTTATACTGATTGTATCAAAGAGTCAAGCATACATCATTCCCATCACACACAATATTCAAGCATACAACATTCTCATCACACCTATATCCATTGCTTCATAGCAATTTACATCTCCTCGGCAAACACTACCCATAACTTCAAAAAAAAAAGTCATAGATTCTAATAACCTATTTAGTTATTCAAATATATACAGTTCCATTCAGCTTTCAAAATATTAAAACAAAACAAGGATCAGCTATATATTAGACCCATATCATCATCCATCCTTTATCTTCAGCAGGAACTCCATTCTTCAAAGTAGACCAAATCTATACAAAGTTTTTTTTTTAAACATAACAAATTCGAAGCATTCAACTGCGCGATGCTCACAAATTTGCCAAGATCTAGTCATAACATTAGATCCATCTTTTGCCAAAACATCTACAAGTGTATTTCTTTCACGATAAATATGCACAAATTGCATCGACTCAAACATATCAACCAATCTGTTGATTTCAAGCAAAATCTGTGCTAGCTGAATATCTTGAATACAATATGAAGACTAATATACCTTACCTTAAACATAAATATCTGTCACTATTGGAAATTTTTCTTATAATTATTAAAATTTACAAAACACTAGTTTATATAAAAATATAGACAAGTCTTTCGGTTAAAATTTATTTAAAGTTTATATTTTTATAATTGAAATATTTTTTTGTTTATATATACTATTATCAAGCATGTAAGATTTAAACTTTACAAATTTAAGAGATAATTGAGGTTTTCCAAAATTATTCTATTAGAAATCTCTATTATAAATTGAAAAGTCATATTATAATTGTTAAATTATTTATATTTGATTTCAATGAATAATGTATATTTTTCATATATATAATTTCTTGCTTATTATATTTTTATAATTTCAATATTTCTTTTCTTTTTAAAAACATTTATAGGTATATTATTAATTTTACAAATTTAAGATATTTTTAAAAATGCATTTAAATATATATATATATATATATATATGATTTTAATATTATAATTAATTAAAGGAAATACAAAAATTAAATCGAATATTTGAGTTTTCATAGTAAGTTTTTTTAATTTTAGTAAAATGGATAATATGCATTTTATGCATTTGT
>LPNX010964893.1:0-13428 GCA_001517045.1 Pseudotsuga menziesii | reverse complement strand
AGTTATAAGGAATTAGATTTGTATTTATAATTATATATTATATTATTTGAAAATTTGTAATTATACAAATTTATTTAAAATAATATTACTTATCTTAAATAAGAAAGTAGACATCTTTATTTTTTAATTAATTTAATTTTTATATATTTATATAATTACTTTAAATTTAAGTGATATTATTTATTTATAAGAAAATAGTAATTTTTGTTTTGTAATTATCTAGTATGGAGAATATAGAAAATATTTACCATAATTTTTCTACAACCCTCTCTTCGTCCATTAACAAGTTCTCTATTGAAGTCTTGACTAAAACGAACAATAGTAAAACCAACCCTTGCTATGATCAAGAGTGTAAAGATGTGAGAAAAGAAATCAAGCAAGCTACTACATATTCGATAAAAATAGACAAGATAAATCACTACAAACCCTTAATTAAAAGAAAAAAGACATTATCTAAGTAAAAGGCACGAAAATATCGTACACCTCTCCAAGGTGGCTCCTAAGAAATTATGGAGGCAAATTTTAACCGCAAAACAAAATAAGACAATAAAATTGCTTTAAAACTTAAAATATCATAATTCTTATCTTAAAAATCTTTATGAATCCTTGAATATAAGAGATAATATTCAAACCCTTCTTACAACGAAAGAAGTTTTCTCATTAGAAGATACATTTCAGGGTTAAGCACTTAGTAAATGGAAAATCAAAAGACATTAAAGGCTACCAAGTGGAAATCTTAAAAATTGGAGGGTTGTCATAATCCTGCACATCCACAAACTCTTTAATCTAGCAGTCAAGCAAGGGTTCCCTATGCCTTTGTCTCAAAGCCTCATTATTCCTATTTTCAAAAGTGGTGATAAAAACACCCCTCTAATTAGCAGACTATTATGATTAGCCCTCTCTTAGCTAAGTTATATGGTATTATCTTAGAAAAGAATATCAATGAATGGATAGAAATGGAAGGGAAGTGGGCGAAGGGACAAACAAGTTTTAGAAGGAATCATTCAACCACAAACCACCTCGTTACACTTAGGATCATTACATAGGAATGTCGTAATAATAAGTCTGACCTATTTTGTTTCTTTGAGGATTTTAGAAAATCTTTTGATACAATGCCTAGAAATAACCCATGGAATAGGCTAAATGAGCTTAAGATTCCTTTTGAGTTGAGAGTCGTCGCGATAAGGTTATACGAAAATGTCATTGTGAAGTTTAAGAATAATGAGGGGTGGACAAGGTATTAGAGTTAAACAAGGTTGCCCCCTCTCCCCTACCCTTTTTGGAATTTACATTGTAAGTTGGAAACGTGTTTAGAAGAAGTAGGTTGCACTAGCACAATATTAGCTGGGATAATTATCATCCTCCTACTTTATGCTGATGATTTTGTTCTTATGGTAAGACATCCTTTCGATGTCGATAAGCAATTAAGAATTCTTAAATATTTTTCTCTAACATGGGTAGCACTGTTAACACTGAGACAACATTCATGATTATAAAATATAAGAAAAACACCTATGCAAATTTTATATATGATAATAGAAATCTAGTGGAAGTGACTTCGTACAAATATCTTGGAATTGATTTTCATCACAAGCTCAATTGGAACTATAACATTGAGAAAATGATTAATGGAGGGTGGAAAGATTATTTTGGTCTTGAAAATAACTGTAAATCAGCCAATTTGGTCATGTGGGATAAAAATAAGTTTCTCTTTGAAACTTTTGTCATCCCCGTTATTTTGTATGGTTGTGAAGTATGAAAGTGCAAAATTTCTAGAGAATCTTGGAGGAAGATTGATCAAATCGAGAAGTGGATTATAAATTATAACTTCAAAATTAAAAGCAATACGGCTTATCCTATTCTCCTCATAGAAGTGGGTCTTCCCCCCATTGAGAGCATGGCTATGATTATGTACTTGATGTACAAGCATAAGACAAATAACATGAGAAAAAAGAGACTTCCTAAAATTGCTTTAAACTCAAGTCAAAACCAACTACGCCTCAAGCAGTGTTGGTGTAAAGATAACATGGCTTGGTTAAACCATTGGGGCATTGATGAAAACAACATTTTGTAGAACATTGATAATGTCAAAAATATTATTTTTTTAGACAAGAATAGGTAGAGTTGTATTAATCGCTTTCTGGTTAACCAGAATCTGTAGCGTACAAACTTAAAGAGGGTTGATGACCTCTAATAGTTCTATCAGCCTTATTATGAGTTAAGAATATCTTGGGAGATAAATCCCACTTGCTTCTAGAGATTTTTCGAGAACATGCCAAAATTTGCTTACAAGAATAAACTCGCACGAACTGTGAGCAGAGAAGAGTGTGGAAGCAAAAAATTAATTAGAAGGGGAAGGTAATGTCCCTTGATAAAAGGGTCTAACCGCTTATGAGATCCCAAAAAAATGTTTGAGGTCGCTTCATTTTCCCTACGTTCTTTGTTGGTCTACCGCCCTCTGGTGAGGGGAGGGGAAGGACTTGTGAAACTTTCAGGATTGGAGCTTCCCTCTGACCCAGAGGAAGGGACTAAGGATTCCAGTCCGACTTGGGTTGAAGTCTCATGATCTAATGTCAAAGCGTCTCTCTTGGAGCCTAAAGGATCAGGGCTAGGAGAAGCTTCTTTCATGGCTAGGGAAGAGACCTTTGTCACTGAGGGAGGACCTGAGGGGAGCACACCCAACACCAGATCATCCGCTGCTTCAGATTCTTGAGCTTTGACTTCCTGCAAAACTTCAAAACTGTTTTTGTTTTCCAGCGGAGGAGAGAATGCTGCAGGAGGAGAAGGTTCCTTTTGTTAAAGAGGCTCCTTGCACCGGGGAGGACGACGTCGATTAGTGACCATCTGAAACTCGGCTTCTTTAGATGTAGGAGGATTTGTTGATTTTTGAGATTCAATAAGCTTGGGGAAGATTTTGGTAAAGTGACCATAAACATGGCAAAAGTTGCATTTGAATGGGATATGCTCGTAGTCCAGTACTTGGATGTGGCTTCATTATCCTACTGTAAGCTTTAGGGCCTCCAGAAGCCCTTTTTCTAGATTTACCTCTATGCAAATGCGAGCACATTAATACTGACCCCCTTTTGGATCTATACTATCCAGGTAGTGCCCTAGCTTATTACCAATGTCCTCAAGAGAGATTTTCCCCCAAAGATGAAGTGGGATATGAGGAAGTCTCACCATACTGGAGCGGCTGTGATCCTTGCTTCAGGGTTAAAACCTAGAGTCCAAGGGGCTAAAAAAATCCCTCACAAGCCCATGAGGAAGGGACTCGATCGAAAAAGAAGGTCACGCTCTTCTTTATTTAGAAAAAGAAAAACAAAACACCCCCTACCAGCTGCAAAGACAGAGAGACCCGTCCTTGCAAAATAAGGTTCCATTGTTTAGCAATCTAGATCTCTACCGCCTTAGGGCTGGGCCACAACCCTGTAAAATTGCCTATGAGGGATTTATCTGACAGAATGAGCGCTTTTCAGCAAGGATTCGAAGGAGCGAGAACCAGATATTTGATCTTGAATCAATCTTCTTCACAAACTTGGAGGGAGGCAAGGAGGCAGCTTGACGGGCGGCTATTTGAACAAGGGCCTTAAAGGCCTGAAGCTGGGCTTGGATGTCCATAGCCAGAGAACCCACGGCAACCAACATACGGATCCAGAAGCCTCAGCGAAGAAGCGTGAGGAGCGCATGAACAGTAGCGGCCTTCGACAGCCTAAGATGGTGGCTAGGGAAACCCTAGCTACGCTTCAAATTGGATCCATGCATTGCTTCTATGTTTATCCTTTGAGTCAATTGTTATTGACAAAAACCTTGTGTCAATATCCAAGAAGGCTTCTTGAACTTTTTCCACTTACCTATTACACCACCTTTACCCCATCGCCTTAATCTTTCCTCCTTTCATTGCCTCGATAATGTCAAAAATATTATTACTTCCAAGTTTAAAGAGAAATTCTAGCGTGACAAAAATTTAGCGGTTAAGAGAAAATTAAGATACTATAAGGAGGTAATTAATCCTAACTTGGAAGACCAAAAGGATCTCTCGATAGTAACTAGCTCACAGAATAAAATTAATATATCCAATATTAGAACGAACTCCCATGAACTCCATAGCGAAATAGGGCATTGGTTTATTCCTAAACCTCCATGGGCGAAAAGGGTTTTCCATCTATATGAGTCTATGAGTGTTGACGATGAAAACTATTTTCTCTTAGAGTACCTTGTTTACACCCACATTAGATCTGAGTTTCATAGTATTTGTTACAATACAAACCTTCATAACCTCCAAACTTGCCAAAACTATAGTGAGCTTGGCAAACTTTTTGAGCACATGAACGTGATTTTAAAGTAAACCAAGTATTATCCTTCTTAATATTCGATAGACCAAAGTTTGTCTCAGTGAAAATTAATCATCATCATTATCATCATATATGAATAAATTTAACTTTTGATGTAGTTTATATATATTTTTATTATTTATTATAATGTAATTAAGTAAAAAAATTAAACAATTTTTAATTTTTTTTATACTTGTTTTACATATTTACTATCATTTTGTTTTTTAATAGAAAATATAATTTACAGATAATTTAATACAAAAATTCACCTAATGTTTTCATGTTTTCATATTTTCTTATTTTATTTTATTTTATTTTTCTTATTTCTTGTTTATATAGTTTGAATTTTAATGAATGATATATGTTATAAATATGTTTTTTTTTCATTTATGTATTCATATTTTTACAGTTTAAATATGTTTAATCTTTATTTTTTCATTCTATTTATTAATAATATATTAATTTAAATTTTTAAAGAAAATTTAAAATCACTTTATTTTTTATAATATTATATTTTATTACAATATTTATATATTTTATAAATGTGTATCTTTTTTCAATACTATTATTGTACATAACATACATATTTATGGAACATGTTATATTTAACATTGGCTACAAAATTGAAATTATAAAAGTTATTTTTAAAAATAATTAAAATAAAATATTTTATTTTCATAATGCTATATTTTATTTTAAATGATAATATATGTTACAAATATTTCTTTTTTTTATTTGTATAGTTTAAATATAATTATCTTTTGTTTTTATTTTATTTACTTATAAATTGTTAATTTAAAATAACATTTTTTTTCAATATATAAGATTTTATTTTTGATAATATTATATTTTATTTTAATGGATAATGTATGTTACACATATATGTTTGTTTTTTTATTATGTATATTTGTCTAACTTGAATTTTATTTTTAAGCTTTTAATTTTCTATGATGATGATGATAATGTTAAAGGCCCCTAGGACAAATCCCTCGTCTTGTAAACTAAATAAGATAAAATGCTTTTTTTTATAATGTTTTTATTTCAATGCATATGTTTATCATTTTTATTTTATTTTTATTTTATCATATTTTATTTTAATGGATAATGTGTTACACATGTTTGTTTTCCATGTATATTTTTCTAACTTGAATATTATTTTTAAATTTCAATTTATCATAATAAAATAAGTAAGATAAAATGTTTTATTTTCATAATGATTTTATTTCCATGGATGATGTATGTTATAAATGTATGTATTGTTTTTATATTTATAATCTAAATATAATTAGCTTTTATTTATTTATTTATAATTTGTTAATGTAAAATAAATAAATAAATTCAATATGTAACATTTTATTCTCCATAATATTTTAACCTGACACTTACTGTCTTCGACCTTATCTCTCTATTGCTGAGATCTCTCTCTCTTGCCTAACCTAACCTAACCTTACATAGTTAAATGGATACCTTTATGAATTGGCGTCTTAATTCTGTATCAAGTTGAGAGACCAAATTCGAGGGTAAAGACCCAAAAATAACTAAGGGAGGATGATTTGCATACTCCACCATTTTTTTTGCCTTCAGAAGAGGAAAAGGAAATAAATTTGTTTTTCTTATAGTTTCTTTCGATTCACCAATGGGGAATTCTTGTTCTGGACAACAATGTGCCATTACAGCTAGCACGGTATCTTCCCCCTGAGTAATAGCATAATCCAGTCCATTTGCTCTTGCCACTAGAATTGGTACTCCAATTCCATATTCCAATTTGGGTGCCATACCTTCCAGATATGGGGTGACTGGTCTTTGATCCCCTCCCTGAATAACCCCTTAACAACGAATGATGACCTGCGAGATTCAAATATTTTCTATGAGATGGTAACTGGATCATCCTGGAAAACATAGATTAATTGATGGAAGAATAGGAGATTTTTTTGAACAACCTGTTACAATAGGAAAAGCTTATATATGTCAAAATTGAGTCATCAAGTTGATTATAAAATACATGCATGTTTCAATATTCCCCATGCGTAATCCTATGTACAAACATTGGGGAGGACGAACACTGAGATGAAATAGACCTACTAATATACCTAATATACCCTTTCCTTTATATTGATCAATAATCTAGACCCATACTATGAGTTGTCTCATGCCATAAATATACAAGTACACTCAAGAAATCTGTTGGACAAGCGGATTCACACCGCTTACAGCCTACACAGTCTTCTCTTGTAAGATACATAATCAGGTGGGCTCAATTTAGGGAGACTCAGATGAGGTAGACTCAGGTAAGACAGGATTTGGTGAGGTAGACTCCATGACACCCAACCCTTACTACTTGGGATAGCAGCAAATAGCAAAACTACAACACTACACATAACCCTGTTAGCCTACTTCCGCAGGCGTGGGACCTTATTCAACATTCAGCTCTAGAGGCACAAGACTTTCAAAACCCTTTGCGAAATACTTATGGAGCACAAAAATATTCATTCTTACTTGGGGATGAAGCACCCAAGAACTGAAAGCACGCGCCTTGGCTATCCACTCGGTGACATTTAAATTATCAACCTTGGAGGTTTTGATTCTGATTAATTGGGGGGTTAGTTCCCGCTTGAATTCGATTGAGTTAGAAGGAGAAGGTCGAACCAGACGGGTCGATCAAAAAGTCTCCTAGCTCACCTTAGCATAGCGTGACTCGTTGTTTCCCTACTGTAAACTTTTATGGGTCACAGGTTTTTCAGTAAGCGAAAAACAAATTCGACGTTAACATCTTTACCTCTAACGCTCCAGGTGAATTTCCACTTTCAATAAATGTAATGTTATAAATATGTGTTTCTTATTCATACATATTTTTATAACTTTTTTTATAATTTTAAATTTACTACTATAAAATAATCAATCTTTGAACTTTATAACCTAAAAAAATATTAAAAACATCATTAACTATCTTCAAGATTAACCTTTTAACTCTCAATAATACTGAATAATATTTAAAAGTTATCATGAGAAAACTTTTACCATATATTTTTTTCTTTCTATTTTATAATTTAAATATATTTATTTCAATGTTTGTTTTTCATATAGTTTTATAATTTAAATATCATTTTAAACTTTTATTTTTTCATTTAAAAAATTAAATTAGATGAAAATACTTTATTTTATTACAATTCTTTTTTAATTATAAATAAGATAAAAATACTTTATTTTCTTACAATTTTTTTTAATTTATTTATTTATAATTTAAATATAATTAGTTTTTATTTTATTTAATAATAATTTTTTAATATAAAATAACAAAACCAAATTTAATTTAATATATAAGATTTTATTTTTTATAATGTGAATATTTTTAAAACATTTTAGTTTATAAAATAATCAATATGTAAAATTTATTAATTGAAGATATTTATTAACTCAAGATATGACCAAAAATATATTCATTACCTACTTTTTTTTTTAAATTTATTTTTTTGCTTATAAAAGATATTTAATAATAATGAAAACCTTACTCACCATTTCAAAAAAAATTACCCTTTATTGTTTATTTCTGTTTTCATAATTTGAATATAATAATCTTTTATTTTTATTTTATTTATTGAGAATGTATTTAATTTAAAATGAGGAAAAAATTCAATATATTATAAAATAGAAATAATTTATTTTTTATGTTATATTTTATTTTTTGTTTTTTTTAGAGTTTTATAGTTTAAATATTATTTTAAACTTTTAATTTTTAATTTTAGTTAGTTTATCATCCTAATTTATCGGCGTTGCGAAAAGGGGGGTTTGGGGAGTAAGGCCATAGTTCTGTGGGTAAATCCAATACGATATAATGATACAACGCACCCCCGGTGGTTTATTTTAATTAGTGGTTTCAAATCTTTAACTGCGGCTTTAACTTCAAATGTCTATGTTGCTTTCAATATCCCACACCTTTTAAAGTTAAACGCCAATCCTTATAGCCATTGCGCCTAAGAGGTATACATTTTCTTATTATTTATTCTCCGGTGGGTGGACATTAAGTCGAATCATAAACTAAGGAGTGGGTCGGTAAACATCCAATTGTTGGCCTCAAACCAACATTATCCCGATAAGTTCTAAATCCAATAGATTGAATGGGCTAACTTCCAGGTGTTAACCTGAAATCGGTGTATTTTTTGGATGGATTTGGATCTTTTATTTTAACTCCAACTAATAGCTATGCATCTTAATATGGGCCTGAAACAGCTGCTACGGGTTACTAGGTTCTAAACTACTATTGCGGGATTGACTAAACCTGGATATGCATTTGTATCTGATTTGGGTCATTGGAACAGGATCTCGAGCTACTGCGGGATCGAATGCTTCTAGAGTAATGAGTAATGTATTACAAATTTTTATTTTTATTTTTAAACAGAAACTATAAAAGGGTATATATAAAAACAAGTTGTGCACAGCCATTCATTACAGTAGTGGCATAATAAAGTATTTAAACATAGCAAAAATGCTGCACAGAGAGCCTATCCAAGGGGTTTTCCAAAAAACTTCACAGAGAGTTTGCTCAAAACATCTAGTACCATGGGTAGTATATACCCTTACATACTGTTTACATATAAAAAGACAGAAAAACATTAAGCCATAACTAAAAGAAATTAAGGGTTGCCTCTGATTTTTCTTGGTTGCACTACGGATTCCTCCTCCATTGGTTGCATAGCATCAGCAGTGGCTCCATTTACTCTGCTGCTTTGGTTCATGGTTATGAAACGCTAGAGGTCCTCCTGAATCCTGTCAACTTTACCCATGATTTCTCGAAGGTTACTTTCATTATCATCAATCCGAGAGTCATGATTGTTAATCTGCAGTGAGGTGTAGCTCACTGTTTCTCCCATACTCTTCACCTCACGGGCCATTTCTCTATTATCCATGACACTGATAGAAAGCATTTCATACAATCTCCGCAGATTCTTCTTGATGTCCATGATTCCTGCACCTTCGCTAGCCTGTGCCATTTTGTTTGCCTCTGTCGAGATGTTAATTCTAGCAAATTGATTATGAATGGCACAAACAGAACTGACAGGGACACAAGCTTGATTTGTAGCTAGAAGATTACTGTAGAAAAGACTGAGCACGAGGAGTTCCTGATGCAGCATAAAATCTCCTTGTCTTCGGCTAACCAAAGTGCCTATTGCACCTTCCTGCCACCTCGTGCAGCGACAGCCTAAAACCGAACTGCTTTCCCAATTACCAGAAGGCGAAAGAATACTTGAACCGAGAGCACCTGTCCACCACACTGAAAGAGAGCTACACGAACAGGAAGAAAAGGCTGCAAGAGCAAGCCTTTCCTTCACTACAGAGCGAGTGAGAGGGAGTGCCTACCACGGGAGGCCTTGCAACCAACCTTCGCCGATACCTGTAACTACCTTTAGTAAGATTCGCAGAGCTTCATGTAAACCAGGGCCAAGAAATGAAATGGAGTGGATAGACATATCGCTGCTGTGTGAAAACATGGCATAATGCTTGAGGAGACGTTGAGCGTGCGAGGTGGTAATGCAATTAACCCTAAGCCGAATGACCATAAATTCTGCAGCGCTCGCGAGAAGGAGGAGGCAGAAAGGAGGCCACACGGCATGGAGAAGAGGACAGGTAGGACAGCCAAATAAATGTAGGGAGCCGTCGATGAGCCACGCAGAGTGGAGTCCAACTGAGGGGTGGGTGACGAAAAACGGGGGGATGGGAGGGATAAGGAGCGGGTAGGAGAGAAAAAAGGGAGGGGTAAAAAAGATGGGGGAAGGAAGGATAATGGAGAAATGAAAAGTGGGGGGAAAGAAAATGAAAAGAGGGGGGGTAGGAGGGGGGCCTAAAGGGATTAAGGAGAAATGAAGGAAGAAAGAGGAATTCATGAGGCTGAGCCAAATACATAGATCGTAGAGAGGATACTTCCATATCATGTGTTGAAGATGTTGATGAGGGGATATCCGAAACCTCATTACGGGACATATTGACCATAATGTCCGCTGTAGAGTTATTGATTCGAAGGATGTGAAGTGGCTTATAAGTTTTGGGCATAAGAAGCTTTGCTTTATTGAACAGGCGGCGACAATTGACAGCTCCCGAGGGGTATCCGTAGATCAGTTTAGAGATGACATGCTTTGAATCTCCGAATATCAGAACCTTTTGATAATTTTTAGCATGAAGGAGCTTCAGGCCTTGAAGGAGTGCCAGCCACTCAGCTTCATTGTTAGTTTTGTTCCCTAAGCCCCATGCAAAGGTTTGTTCTATATGTCCTCCAGGATCCAGAATGATCCCCCCCGCTCCTGCCACCCCTGGGTTGCCTTTCGAGGTGCCATCGAAGAAGAAGGCAAAGGAATTCTTCTCCCTAAGCCAAGTTTTGAATTCTTTGCTAGATAAGCGTATCTCCCATGGGAAAGATTTGCAAGCTGGGGTAGCTCTGTTGGTGATGCTTTTGGACTGAAGGAGGCTCCTCTCTTTTAAGAAGTTTCTGCACCAAGAAGAATATGGTTCTGGGATGGACTCTTGGATGGGGAAACTGATGTTATTCGAAGCAAACTTTTCAGCTATCATTCCTATAGTTTTAGTGGCTATTCGAGCTGGGACAACTTTTTGCTCTTTGAAGATAGCATTATTCCTAGCGAGCCAAAGTTGCCAACATAAGTTCTTTGGGATAGAGGCCCAAAGACGACTCAAGATTGGTTTTTTGCTCAGGGTGCCAGGAAAGATATTATTCCAGTCTTTGAAAAGTTGAACTGCCGAGCCAGGGAGGTTTAGATCCAAACCTGAGGGGAGAACAGACCTCCAAACTAAAAGAGACGTTTTGCATTGAAAGAAGATATGGCTGGTAGTCTCTTCATCTGAGTTGCACAGAGTGCACCGGGAGGGTCCATTTATGCCTCTTTTCCTTAAATTTTCAGCTGTGAGCAGTTTATTATGCAGAAGGATCCAAATGAAACTGTTTACTTTAGGTAGATTGTCTGTATGCCACACCTTCTTCCATATTTTATCTGCCCCAAGCAGTTCCATGGTTATTTTCTCGTATCCTTCTTTAACTTTATACTTCCCCGATTTTCCCCAGCCGATACGATCCTTCGCTGTGACTCGAGTTGGAGACAGACCATGTATTACAAATTTTTTATTTATAATTTAAATATAATTAGTTTTTATTTTATTTATTAATAATTTATTAATATAAAATAACAAAACCAAATTTAATTTACTATATTTGATTTTATTTTTTATAATGTGAATATTTTTAAAACATTTTAGTTTATAAAATAATCAACATGTAAAATTTATTAATTCAAGATATGACCAAAAATATATTCATTACCTACTTTTCAAATTAATTTTTTTTTGGATGTTGTGTTACCCAAGAATACAGTTTGTGTTTTCCATTTTCTTAAATATTTGAGCATGCTTAAGTGGCTTACTACCAATTCATACTTTGCTAGATATAAGCCATAAGTCGGTCATTGGTGTAATGCCCCTCGTTAATGCCTCTGAATATTTTTAATTTATGAATGTATTTATTCTCTGGTGGGGAGCTCAAGGCCAAGGCCCCCACCAGTAGAACCTTATATGTGATTCCCTAAGTCATGAACTTGGGAAGCTTAAGACTTGAGTACAGCTTCATTTCGCACAACCGTGTCCACTAGGAGGAGAGACTAGTGGCTGACAACACCTAGCAGACCTAGTTCTTCATGACCTAATTATTGTGGCATAAGGAATCTCACTACAATGTCATTGGTGGGTTTTCATAGTCGCCAATTTTGGTAAGAGCGACATTAAAACCTAAAAAAAAAGAACACATAGGTCATATGTGCAAATAACATAAATATATATAGGTATATATATATTTATTATTCATCAGTTAAATGGGGTAAATAAACTACATACTTAGATATATATATATATATATATATATGAATACACATGTATTCATATAGTTTTAAGAAGGCATATATTTGTATCTATATGCATAAATGAGAGGCTTAACATGCACCAGCGTTGAAATGAATCCCCTCTGCGTGAAGGAGGCTGATATTTGGCCTGATTTTCACGAAATCCTCCTCGACAATTTAGTGGCAAGAGTTTCTGCCTTAACTTGTGGAAATTGAATGACTGCTTGTAAGGAAAAATACTAGTACATGCTGAACGCATGCCTCCACTTAATCACTGGTCGGCAAAATTAATGGAAACCTGCCACGGCTAAGATAGTGGCCAAATTTCCTCCATAACGTATGGGGATCCTGGCACCTGACCGTTTCTTTGTTTTTGGTTATTTTATGAGCTGGGAGATATCGCTGAGAGTAAGGGGGGGACTGAGGGCTTGCTCTGGAATTTGCATTGAACGTTTTCCTCTCGCTGGATGTTCAGGACGAGAATAAGGGGGCAGTATCTATGGGTATACCCTTTTAACTAGTGTCTTTATCAACTCCCTCAGGGGGAGGATCTCATAGATCTGGAATTGATGCGGGTTGCCATCATCGCAGAAATCTCTGGTTTACAACGGTGGTATTCAGAAAACCTGAACCAGTTTATTGCAAACGGTATGCATGTATTTATTTTTATATCTAGGTATTGATGGATAAAAACGTTAAGACGTTTGTTGCAAAGAATATATGTAAAATCGTTTAGATCTTTACATTCAGAAAAACTATAGGGTGAGTGCAAGAAGATGATGGACCTTTTTGGCGCGTTAGATGCAATAGAAACCTGAAAAATCAGGCATCCCTCAACTTACTTGGATTTTTTGAGATACTTATGCAAAATATCTTGCATTGAGTAAAAAACATGAAATGTAGAAAATTGAAGCACCTTTCCGAATATATAACTTTTATGTATCGAAAATTTGCATAGCTATGTCAAATTTCATTTTTCTTAACAGGCACTTTTTATTTTTCAGGGAAATTATAAGGTATATGTTTTTGTGGGTGCAGCCTCTGAGGGCCTAAATGATCGAATCAAGCTACAAAAATTGACATCCATGTAGAGAACCCGTATCACTAGTGCGGCACTATTTTTCAAAAATTAAATTAGTAATTTTATAATATTTTTATAATTGTCTAAGTGAGAAAACCTCGAAAATGGTACGTGTTTTGTG
>LPNX010964802.1:21410-55053 GCA_001517045.1 Pseudotsuga menziesii | reverse complement strand
ACGTTAAATCACAAAATAAAGTAATTACAATATACCACAAAAATGTGTTAACCCTGGAGCATCGTGAATTGTCCATGCAAGTATTCCATGGAATTGGAAGCATCTTTGCCCTATTGGTCTAGAGATGTCGTACATAGTGACACCTGCCCATAACTTCAACAACTCATCGATAAGAGGCTCAATATATACGTTCATATCTTTAACCTGGTACTTACCTAATTGGTTAAACATACATATAAAATTGCTTTTAGCTATAATATGCATTATATATATAAAAAAACCATAACTATCATGCACGAAAATAAAAGGAAGCATTTTATAGTCATACTTTCAAGTAAACACATGCAAGTTAATTACATACCTGGAACAATCATTGCCAACATTGTGCGCTCTCTCTTGATCGTCATCCAAGGAGGAAGGTTATTGTTTATAACAAAAACAGGCCAGACTGAGTAGGTAAAACGGAGCTCTCCAAATGGATTGACACCATCAGCTGCTAATGAAATTATAACATTACGGGGGTCTTCTTTAAAAATTGGCCACTTTTCTTCAATGAACTTCAATGCAAAACCATCTGCAGGCATTCGAAGAACATCGTCTAGACGTCTGTTCTTAGCATGGAAATCCATAAACTATGCTATACTTTGACACCTGAACAACCGCTGGAAACGTGGAATTATTGGAATGTAACGAAGAACTTTGCGAGGCACCTTTCTGACACTTTATCGGTTTGATATCTACTTATTTGACAATGTGGGCATTCATTTTCCAATGCATATTGTCCATAGTATATGATATGATCATTAGGACAAGCATCAATAGCTTGATACTCCATTCCAATTTCTTTCATAATCAAATATACTTCTCGATATGTGCGTGGTAAAATATTTGATGTCGGTAATAGAGATTCACTTAACAATCTACAAAATTGAAAAGAATAAGTATCTTATAAACAATATTACCCATCATTAATATCGCATCCATATTTTACAAATAAAAATAACAATAGCAATATAGGACCAAAATCAACCTTAGAGGTAATTGTGAACATGCATACATAGATAATTAACAAATTACATACCTGAGCATCTGTGTGAAACTGGTGTTTGATAAACCATTCAAAACCTTGAAGTTCACCAACAACAATATAGCAGATAGAATATTTGCTGTTGAGCCTTCATAAAGAGGTTGTCGCGGCTTCTTGATTAGAGGATCAACATCAATGTCATGATCACTATCATCATGGCCGTCGTCCTCATCCATTGAAGAAAATGTGTCGTGGATCAACCTATGTATCTCATCTTCCTGATTTGTATCAGTAACGTTATATCCATCCATGTCAATGTCATTAAGAACTTGATCAGCTCCAATATTCTGATCACGAATTTGCTCACCCTGTAAAGGAGTATTTCTACTAGAACCTGGCAAATTATAACTATCTGGAGGCTGACATTTTGGGGGCATTGTCTATATATGTACAAACAATGCAGTGAAATTAGTGTGTATAGAGCATATAAAATTATGATAAGACATTTTACTAAAAGTCATGACATGATGACCATTAGAGAGAATACATTAAATACTGAATAACCTCTTACCAAGGGACGATATTCATTGCCCCCTTCGGCGTGTCCCTTCTCCCTACAATGTCTTTCAGCTGTTGTTATTAAAAGTCTTCTTCTTTGCAAACCCCTGCAATCATTGCACGGGAAATAACATTTTCCATCGCCCCTCACCTCTAATGCCGCTCTGAACCGAGCAAGATTCCTTGCATTTTCGTTCATGGTGACAAAGCCTTGTGGTGACAAGAAATTGTCTTACCTACACCATACCAAATAGTAAGTTGTCAAATACATCACAAAACACTATTCCTGATGTGTCATCAATTTTCTTTATGTACTCACTATCATCACATAACGACTAATATATCATGTACCTCTTCAAGAATAACATCGTATGACATGAGAATACCATGGCTAACTCAACCTCATCAATGAAGTGAATTAAAAGAAGGAAATTTAAGTCCATGAAACTTGTGGGAAGTTTCCTTTTAACCACACAAAAAATCTGAACTATATGTTGATTACACATTGTACTGATAGCCATGTGCACATCATTTGACGTAATCCAACATAAAAAAGTAAATAATTTTGATATGGAACATTGTAGGTTCTAATGGAAGTCATGGTTCCCACAATTGTGCATGAGCAATGGATAATGGTACTAAAAATAAACACAAAAAAAATTAAAGCATATTAGTACGAGTGCATAAGATGTAACCTACATTGTAGAAAAAAGAAGCATGTAATATGCATACATTCCCTTGGAAGGTTTAGAAAATCATGTGATTTCAACCCCAACAAATGTCCTTCTATGGTGGAGTAGCATTGTAGAGTTTATTTGTATAAATAAGGAACCTTCACACCCAGTATAACATCCTTTTTCTAGAAAGAGATAATAAAATCTATGGACATGACCTTCTTTACAATATCAAGAGGGACTAGTCTCTCCTTTACTTTCTTGTATGTTATCCATTGTTTGAAAAATATTGAACATTAAATCAATGATATTAGTAAAACACAATGAATTTAGTATGTTCACACATCAAATAAACCATTGATTTAATATGCATCATTTGAAAATCATTTCCAAACATGATTTAAGACAAGCTTCATAACCAGTAATGCATAACCAGTAATGCATAACCAGTAATTCATAACCAGTAATGCATAAGAGATGGTGTAAACTTCCAACGTGAATAAGTTAATGAAAAGCTTTAACAAATTTGTTAATAATAAAATAAAACTTAAAGTTGAACTGTAATTTTATTTTTACCCCACAACTATATAAATATGAGACTAACATGTTGGAAAAACAATATAAGTAAATAAAGTGAAATTTGAAAATAAAGTTTAAATATAAAAAACATTAAATAATAAAACTAAGATAAAAATGAGTTATATTTAAAAGTAATAATTATTTTTCATAATTGCGAACAAAATCAATTAAGCTCTAATTCAAATATGTTCAAGTGTGATAATAAGAGATTTGACAAATTTCGATGTATGGACCTTGATGTTCAACAAAAGTGACCTAAAATGACAATATTGAAGACTTTGATGAAAATATTATTGTGCGTTTGAATTTCCCATATAAAAAAAAGTCCCTTTTTGCATGCATGTTGTTCTAATCTAAAATATTATTGGGCGTTTGAACTTTCCATATAAAAATAAAATCGAATCCCTTTTTACATGTATGTTGTCTTAAACCGATTCCAGTAGAAGGCATTAAACCTTGAAAGAGGACACATAAGCTACAAAAGAAGCAAAATCTTTCAAGCGAATTCATCCAATACTACCCAAAAAAAGTTAGTAAAAGAAGAACATTGTGAAGATAAGAGGATGAAGGCCTAAACATAGATGTCTATCCATGTTTGGAAGATTGGAAATCATTTAGTATGCATCATTTGAAAACACAAACTAACCTTGCACGCTTAAAATCCGAACTATGTAGATCTAGATTGTTCACCAGTAGGAGACGGAAATAATAAACAGCTCCAACAATCACCCGAAAATAGTGCTGCAACAATGGCAAGTGTGAATAAAATCTCGTTAAGTTATTCGTTTTTATAGAACTCTTAGACGTCGCTATAGCGATGAAAAACATTGACCTTTTGCGCCCTAGGTCAAGTTGACCATTGTAAAAAGCCAGTAAAATCTCAATGCCCTAGGTCAACTTGATGGTGCCGTCGCTATAGCGACGGATAGCCATGGATACAGCGACATCCAGCTCTTTAGCCGTGGATACAGTGACGGATAAGACTCCATGTGTGGATACAATGATGGCTAGGCGTGGATACAGCGACGCCTCATTCCTGTTGCTTCCGATTTTACACCAAAAAGTAAGAAACGTGGAAAAATCCGCGCTTTTGTACTAGTGAATGTCATATATAAGATCATATCCAAAGTTATTGCTAACAGACTCAAGCCCCTCCTCCTGGTGCTTATAATCCTGGAGCAATCGGGTTTTGTGGAGGGAGGACAAATTCTGGATGGAGTCTTTCTGGTTCATGAACTGCTGCACTCGCTTAAGAGTTCCAGAATCCCTGGGATGATGATCAAACTTGACATTGCTAAAGCCTATGACAAACTTAACTGGGAGTTCATGGAGAAGATGTCGGGGGCTTACGGATTCTCTCCAGGATGGGTGGAATGGGTCATGTCGCTAGTCTCATCCCCATTCTATAATATCCTCCTCAATGGATCCCCGACTTCGTCCTTTCAGGCATCCAGGGGCATTCGCCAAGGGGACCCTCTATCCCCTTTCCTATTCATTCTCATGGCGGAGGGCCTAATTCAACTCATTGTTTACCAATTCATTCGTGGGGAGATCCAGATAGTGAAAATTCAGGAGGGGACTCCCCCTCAGACCCACCAATAATTCGTGGATGATACCATGCTCATGGGGCACCCTTCAGTCCAAGAAGCCAGAAGCTTCAAAAAATGCCTGGATCTATTCCAGCAAGCCTCAGGCCTGGTAGTTAACCCCAATAAATCCCAAGTTTTCTTTGTTAATACCCCCCCGACCACTCAGAGGAATATTTTGATAATCCTATGCTTCTCGAGAGGAAGTTTCCCTACCAAGTATCTGGGCATTCCTATGGGGCTTGATCGACTGAAATTAGCAGATTGGCAGGAATTATTGGACAGTCTAAAGCAGAGACTGTCCAGTTGGGTCCTTCGCACCATTAATTTTCTGAGTAGAGTGATCTTGATCAAGTCTATTCTTTAGGCCATGCCGGCTTACCTCTTTTCAGTTTTAGCGGCCCCAAAGGCCATCCTCAAGCAAATCCGTAGCATCCAACGCAATTTCCTTTGGGGATCGAGTGGGGAGAAGGCCAAATTCTCTATAGTAAGCTGGGAGGATGTGTGTAAACCCAAGGACAAGGGTGGTCTCGGTTTAAGGAACCCAAAAATAATGTCTGATATTTTAAGGGCCAAGATTTGGTGGAGATGGGTCTCCCACTCAGCCAAGCCTTGGGATAAATTATGGAATGTGAAATATGCTAGGGGTAGGCCTAGACATGCCCTGATTCGTTTCAAAGAAACTCCCAATGGTTCCCCCATATGGTTAAAGGCTCTAGCTAGAAGATCCATAGTCCAAGAGCACAGTTTTTGGGAAATCAGGAATGGCAATCATGCGAAGTTCTGGGATGACGCATGGAATCAGTTGCCCATCCTTGGCAGAAATCCTAGATGGATCCATCTCAATCAACAGGAGCAGGAGAGAGGGTAGATTCTGGTGAATCAGTCATGTCTCCCAGACCTCCAAGAAGGTTTCCAAAGGTGGGACTTCTCCACAAAACCTGACCTTATGAGCGAAGAAGACTCGACAGCCTTCCAGGAAGAAATCCGTAAAAGCTGTCTCAAATCTCAGGAGGGGCCTGATATTTTACGATGGGGTTACTCTCCAAAAGGTTCCTTCAGTGTAAAGGAGGCCTATAGCATCAGGATGACAAGGATCGAAGAAAAGGAAGACATCTGGAGGAAAATCTGGGAAGTCAACCTATGGCCCAAGGTGGCTTTGTTTGTTTGTTTGGTCGTCAGAAAAAGGATCCTCACCGGGGAGAACCTGCGAAAATGGGGAATAGTTGACCCATCATAGTGCTGCTTGTGCCTCTGCACAGAGGACACGATGGGACATATTCTAGATAGCTGCCCCTTCACGGCAACTATTTGTGACAGGGGGCCGATGATGTTCAGAAGGAGCGACAGGATCCGAGGGCTCCCATCCCAAAATATTAGAGACTAAAACCAGCGTGCTTTCATCAATCCCATCCTCAGGTCCATATGGAATGCCTATCTGGGCATGGCCATGTGGTGTATATGGAAAGAGAGAAATGCGAGGATCTTCCGTGGTCTTCATAAAATCCCGGAGGAGATCTGGAGTGTAGTGCAAGACAACGTGATTTCCTCCATCAAATGCATGCAGTGGACAGAACAGGACAAGGTTAGCCCGAGAGAGGAGCTCCACGTTGCAGAGAATTGGGATCTGAACAATTCTATAATCGACTCTCTGAGTCTCCGCGGCTATCGGTGCTCCCCATCCAGCCCTTCCTCTTGGGAGGCTCCCCCTCCAGGCATTTTCAAAATCAATTTTGATGGTGCCTCTAGCGGAAACCCAGGTTAGGCTGGGTTCAGAGGTCTGGTTTGTGACCATGAAGGCCGGATTAGAATAGTGTTCATGGGTTCTATAGGGGAGGATACCAACAAATCCACTGAATTGGAACGCCTCCTTCATGGTATGGATGGTCTGATCAGGGGGGGTCTTCTTCCTATGATAGTCGAAGGCGATTCCAATATCCTAATTGCAGCGGCCAAGGGTATCGCGAGCGGCCAAATGACTGAAAAAATATCTCCGAGCTGGCGTCTCGCCTACAAATTGGAGCGCTTACGTGTCCTCCTCCGGGCTCATCCCGCCTTATCCTTTCACCACATCAGGCGTGAAGCAAACAAGGTGGCCGACTGCTTGGCAAATGCCGGGGTGGATTGTGGAGTTGGCCTCCGATGCGACCGTCTTGAATTTTTCGCTGAGGAAGGTTGGGCCCAGCAGTGCCGGCACTTGGCCATAATGGATTTAAATGAGTCCATCCGGGTGGAGGATGATTCGGACGGAGGATAAGGTGGCACAAGAAGGCACGAGCATGTCCACCCGCAGCAGGCATTATGCAGTTGAGAACAGGCGGCGAAAGGATCTGCTGGCGCCGGGTTAGGTCCTCCCTCATTATGTCATCTACCAGTAGAAGCCTTCTCACCCTCGGGTTTGTTAGATGGGATAATTGCTCGGGCAGGGATAATCAATTCAGGATGATCGCTCGTGGTAACATGATGGACATGATGCAAGCCCACAGCAGGGATGAGTACGGTCTTAGGGATGGCCAACCATTAAAGACAGGCTCCCAAGTGTTTGTCCTCGTCGAGGTTTTCACCAAAATTAACCAGTCTATGTCTCTGCTTGCTGTCAGGTTTAGAGCGGTTGATTTCAGCTTTGCAAAAAGGCCCCTCTGTTGTTCGGTGTGGTTGCTCTCACCCCTGGTGCTTCCTGCAATGGCTCCCAAGTGGCATTCTAGGAAGGACGAAGAGAAGGTAGTTGCTCCTGGTCTTAAGCAGCTCACAGGGAATTCGTCCAAGAGACAGACTCGGCAGGCGACACGCACGCAGATCCTGGCCCAAGAAGAGGCGGACCGCTATAAGGAGCATGTTCCATTGAGCATTCGCCTGGAGGTCGAAAGGGTGGTGGAAGGGCTCTGGGCGGAAGCAAAAGCCATGCCCACGGAGAACTTGCACGAAGAGGTTGCTGAATGGGTCTTAGACCCAGGATCCATTGCTGGTCGGGCCTCTGTGTATGACCGAATGCTCCTAACATATTGGGTTACTCGGCCTCGCTGCAGGGAGCCAAATGGGAGGGGGACAAGGAGCCAATCCCTTTCTGGAAGGACCATTATGTAGAATTCCACACCATGCACCATAAGATGGATGCTCTTGCTGCCCGTCTGGGATTTCCTTTTCATCCAGCTGATCGTCGTGCGTTGGAGACAGCCAGGCCTTGGGAGAAGACTGGTCGTTGTGTTCAGGATTGCCCCGGAGTCATCGAGGAGGTTCGAAGCCCTGCTGGTCCCATGTCGCCATCGTCGCCGCTGGTCTCAGGTATGCAGCCCCTGGTGGCTGGTAGTTCTCCTGCTGTTGTTCCTCGCTGGTCTGCCAACCCCTCTGGGGGACTGGGAGCCTCCTCTCAGTTTCGTCCCCTCTGTTAGTGTTGGATTCGATAATCACTTCAGTCTCAGCTTCTCTGTATGTTTCTCTTTTGATGTTTTGTCCCAGTCTCTGTAATCATAGTCGGATTAGTTCCAGGCAGTATAGTTCTATCTGCGAGAAAGATGGCAGAAATATTTTCAAAACGCCTTTTTTGTGGGTGGGGTTTCCTTGTAATAGGTTCAAATTCTATCGCAGAAATGGAAAGAACAGGGGGAGAAATAAGATATGGGAATACTCTATAATTTGTTGGTCAACAAGTTTTGTTCAATTCCAGGTCGGGTTGCTTCTGGCCAAGACTAAGGTCCCCCATTTTTGGACCGGCCATAGTCGTCTCTCTGCTTTGTAATATGGACCCTGTACAGTAATATAATGTTTTATTTAACAAAAAAAAACATACAAATGAAATTTTAAACAAACAGAAGAGTATATCATTATAACTTAAGTTTACAGTAAAAATACTAATAAACATAATCATAATGAGATGTTCATTTAAAATACTATCTTGAGCTGATAAAGTGAAAAAGTGTAATTAAACATCAGTATATAAAAGCACACTATGTTAATATAAAGAAAGAAGATAATACACTGAAATATATATATAATAATCCAAAACAAAAATACCAGAAATGGTATCAGTCTGTGGACGTTCAGTAGCATTCACATCCAAAGTTTCAACTTCAGAGATAAACAAAACACCAGCAACAAAATGTAATTCCAGTACATTTTCTTCAAAAACACTCCATCCCTGAGTTCATCAAAACTCTTAACTTATATACTACTATGATTCATTTTTCCCCATTAATGCACATACAGTATCATAGGGTTCTTTTAACTAAAAAGAGAATCTAATCTCTTATATCACACCTCTCACTATAAACAAAACACGACTAGCCTGAGTCCAGGAACTTGGAAGATTCTTGGTAATTGTTGAAACTCCAGCTCGTAACAAATAGCCACATCTCCATGCCAATGTATTAACCATGTCCTATTTCTGTAGAGAAATGATGATAAACCCACCTGCATTCAACCAACAAAGAATCTCATTAAAGCTGTTCATAATAAATTTAACAGAATAAATTAAGATTTTTAACGCATGCCTGTAAAATCTGCGATTTTACAGGCATGTATTACAAAACATGTTATTACCTGTTTAATAGCCAATACGATCCAGGAAAATGAGAATAACCTTCATGTTCTACTTTGAAGAGAGATAACTCTTCGTGCTTCAGTCAACTTAGCCTTTAACCTGATAGTCTTTACGTTTTGTTTTTCAATTTTATCAAGTAGGTGCTGGTTTGTGCTAATTACTGATCTCTTCATGTTTTTATACCGATTCTTTTTAACATTTAACTCTTTCCATCTGTGGATCCAATCCAGTAATTCTTCTCTAAATGTTTTTTTTCCTCCTCTAACAATGCTGTACTGGATAGGAAATGCTTGAGTTTACCCTTTAACTCCATAATTTTATACTGGTATGCATTATCTAGTACATGTTGCAGAGTCTCATATTCATTGGTTACCTGAGGAGAAATAGGGATGTCAATATACTTGTTGGACGATAGTTTAGGATCTGCAATACCCGTCTCTATACCTGGTTGAGTAACCTCAACCTTTCCTGATTTGGCATCATTACCCTGTACGAAACTAGGGTTATTTACATTAATTGTATCAGTTATAGATGACAGGATGTCATATTCAATATTGACAACTGGAGGCTGGGAATCGTGTTCATTAACTATAGAACCCAAAATCGTATGGGTACTGTACATGCTCCTCGTAACCCTTCTTGAAAATGATAGGTTTTCAAAACCAAGCCCTTGCTTATCACAACAAATCTAAGCAAGATGATCTAATATACACATAGATTCTCTGCTATATTCATCAGGTTTATTTGTTTCAAATAGATTTTCACATTCATAATCATTATCAGTTTTACTTTTGGTTAATATTTCTTCTATTTCTGCAGGGGTGTTATCATTTTTACTAGATAAGTGTTGATCCAAGGATGCTTTAGAATCACAAGGGACTGCATTCCTGTCATTATCATTACTAATCCCATCGTTTATGGGTATGTTGAATTCCTCGAACCCTTTTACCTATAATACAGTTTCAGAAGTATTATTAAGCTTAGATTTTATGGCTTTTCGTTTCTTACGAATTCGTGGGGAGGGATTCGGCCAATGTTGCATCGGCCCCAACTGACAGTCGACAAAAAAACTATCCCATGACTTGCCATTTGCAAATAATTGATATTGCAATATAAATTTTATTAACCCATGGTGAAAAAGGCTTCTGTCAGGATTACTAAAACTCCTAATAGCCTGAGACATCTTTTTTAAGCTTTGCAACAAATACAATGGAAAATTGAGTTTACAACCTTTTACCACTAACAACAATCTTAAATGGTAGTAATGCCAATGGGAGTAACGTCCGTCACTGTAGACATACCTTACCAGTATTTCCTAATAAACTCTCCATTCGGACTTCATAAATTTAACAAGGACGCCTATCTTCAGCTTAGTATCGTCCGGAAATGGCAGCAACAGAGCCAAACATTTCTTCATATTAACCATGCTACCCTCAAACCAGCGTTCTCCAACCTGCGGAAGCTTAGTGGCTTCTGCGATCTTATCTTCATTGATAATAAACTCAAAACCCCCAATTTGCACACTGTCACCATTAAAATTCATGGCGAACAGTTTAGTAATCTCTGCATGGTGGCCATCGAAACTTCTAAAGAAATGCCCCCACCCAATTTTCTCGAATCACATAGAAACTTCCTGGTCAGCTTCTATAAGTTCAGAACCAGAGATTTCATAACGGTTCAGAGGAGCCATGGTTTCTTCTATGCTCTCCTCGCTTCGAACTAAAATAAACGAAGAGGTGAACATAGAGGGAATAGGTACCCACACATATGACATGATGGGTAGTCTTTGCATGCTTTATATTTGATGGATATGATATCTCTATACTTGGCCATTTTAGCCGAACCTTAGCAGTGTTGAATGTTGCAACTTCATGTTATATCATGATTCATGCAGGTTTAGGTACGTTTAACCATGACTAGTAGTGATAACCACCAAATTGGTGAACCAGAGATATTGTGATTGATAGATCATAATTTCAAAATATTGATTACAGATAGCAATCATAATGGGCTAGTACATCAATGTTAATTGGAAATGACTATCAGCATTTAACACTGTTAATACGATGCATTCATATTTTTACAGTTGTTGTTTTATCAAGAGGTATAAGCCACGTTCTCATGCCAACTCATTCATGCAAGTGATAATCGTTTATAAACTTGACAGATGGCTCCTTGTAAACTCAGTCAATCTTAACAGTCATCTCCAATTTAATTGTGATAAGTGGTGGCATGCAAGCTGATGAAATCGCATACTCTAATGTTAACATGGCTTAGTGAAATAGCTATATTTAGTATCTATGCTATGTATATACAAAGACTAAGTTTAAACCTTTCAAACATCCTATCGATAAATATCTAACATTAGATTGATAGGATATTTAAATGATAAAACTATCATAAGTGAAACTTTCCTATATAAAAATCATTTATTCATTAACTATAATATTTACCAAAAATTATAGTATGGTATTACATATAATATCAACTTTAAAAGTCACTTTTAGTTTTATGAACTTAGGGCTAGTAAGTCTCATAAATTTATTTTAATGTCTAAAATAATTACATGAAAATTTATGAAACTAACTGATAGTTGTTAATTACCAAGTTCATGAGCGTGTTTCACCAACTTCTCAAATAATATTTTACCTTTCTTTGATTAAGAGTACCTTCAGAATCAAAGATTTTGAAGGTGCTCTTTCATAATTTTGAATTGATGAATCATAGAAAGATCTCATCACTCTTCATCTTATTGAGAAATGAAGAGGTTGTTGCTAGCTGCCAACAAATGGCGACAACTTGGGCGAACCAGTTATCTCTGCTTATACAAAATGATAAAAACGAAATCGTAAAACTTGTTTAAAACAATCAAAAATTCCTTATCCACATCAAACCATTATTTACTCATATCCATAAGTATAAATAAAAAATATTGCATCTTTTTAAAATAGAAATTTGATTAGGGATAAAATTACAAATATCTTAGTCGAAACAAGTACTTCTTAGTAAGGATAACCTATACCATCAGCATAGAGTACAAAAATCTGCTCCTCTGAAAACTTTCTAGAATCTGTTCCATAGCATAATAATTTTATTTTTGTTTGCTTTTGCTTTTCTTTTAAAACAATAATTCTTCCTGAAGACTACTATCTGGGTATGGTATCCCAATGTGATAGTATCATTCACGAGAGCTGTCTGAAATAAGCAAGTCGGCTCGTGATGAGACCTCTTGCCTTTTAAATTTTTTTTTTTTAATTTTTTTTTCTTAAATCAAAAGCCATCACCCTAGTGATCAGAAATGAAGTTATTATAGACAACATTGATGATCATGATTAGGCCGACTCGTGATGAGACCTCCTATTCTTCAGTCAAAATTACGTTTTTATTGAAATTTTATCTTTTAATTTTTATAAAATGAGAAATCATTACCCAGCATGGTGACCAAACGGTAATGTCAGTCATTAATATCACTAGAAAATGAATCAGCTGGCTCATGATGAGACCCCTTATATTTTGGTTTTAAAACCAAAATCCATTACTAGTTTCCTAATAATGGCATACGAGTGATATTTGTGATTCTGATCGGACCGGCTCATTACTGAGACCTTCTGTCTCTCACTTTAGCTTTTAATTGATTGGAACAGATGCTAGAGAATTCTCAGATGATAAAAAAAATTCTAAGACTGATGATAGAGATTTGTAAAAGGTTTTTTCAAAAGTACAAGCTTCGAAGAAGACATTTAAGAAGCTATCCCCATTTTTGAGAAAATAACAAGATGAAGAATAATCTGAGAAACACTTATAAATAAAAACAATGAAGGTCTTTTGCATATTTAAGAAATATTGATCATCCTGAACAAATTTTTAAAAGACTTCAGTCTAATATCATAATTTTTCAGGCTGATGAGAAAACTGATTTTATTTATTTATATTAATTACAGCTACTACTTACATATTTCTGACTGATTGACTAGTTATATACAAAAATTTTAACAACCTGAAATATTTGATTTTGACAGAAAACTGATTAACATAACAGTATGATAGTTTATATACAGAAAGATAAATTTATTTACAAACAGCACGTAAATTATATACACTTTGGACATAAAATATTAACAGAAATATTTTTTAAGAATCAGTCCGTTCACTGGGAATGTTTCGGACTGTCCTTCAAGTGTCTGCAATCGAAAGGTACTTGGGCCTATTTTTTCAGAAATAACAAAGGGACCTAACCACAGTTTCTGAAACTTAGTATGATCTCCCTTATCTTCATGAGATTTATCCCATTTCAAAACTAAATCTCCTACCTGAAATTCTCGATCAGAACTGAAAGATTGATCAAACCATGATTTCACAATCTGTTGTTGTTTTGTAAAGTGTTGTTTTGACTTTTATCATTCTTCTTCCAGTTTTAACAATGTATTAATTCTCTTTTCCATTGCTGGGCATTCTTCATCTTGGACAGACTGAGCTAACTGTAATGAAGGTAAGAACATATTTGGTCGTAAAATAGCCTCAGTTCCATATACTAAGAAGAATGGTGAATTACCTATTGCAGCCTTAGGAGTTACTCTGTCTTCCCAAAGGGCATTGACCAATTCTATATGCCAGTTATGATGGTGAATTGAAATAGTTCTTTTGAGAATTTTCAATAAATTTTTGTTTGTTGATTCAGCTAGACCATTCCCATGTGGGTGATAATTAGCTGAATACCTGATTCTTATTCCCTTCTCTAAATAAAACTGAGTTAACTCGATTGATGAAAAATACGAAGCATTATAAAAAACGAGAGAATCAGGAATACCAAATCTTGTTATGATAAAGAATTCCAAAAATAGTATAACCTGATTGGTATTTATAATTTTCAATGGTGCAGCTTCATCCCAATGGGTGAAATAATCGGTTGCAGTTATTATATATTTGTGTTGCATAGATGAGGGAGGATTTATTGGACCTACTATATCGATACCCCATTGCTGAAAGGGTCTTTCAGCTGAAACAGGTTGTAAAGGAAAAGCATGTTTTTTCACCCTTCCTGTAGCAAGTTGACACTCTTGGCATTTTTTTACAAAGGTATAGGAATCTCGAAACAAGGTGGGCCAATAATAACCAACCCTAAGAATTTTGTGCGCAGTGGTTTCTCCACCAAAATGACCTCCTGCTGGTCCAGAATGTAATTCTTTCATAATTACTTCTATTTCATCTTTATCTAGACATCGAAGGTATACTCCATCTGAATTTCTGCGAAAGAGGATATTATCGATTAATAAGTATGGAGCAGACTTCAATCTGAGTGCTCTTTTCTTCTTTGGTTCTAAGTAATCAGGGGCAGTACCAGTTTCCAAAAGCATTCGTATGTCTGTGTACCAGGAATCTTAAGGTGGTGGATAAAAATAAATTTCCTTGGTAAGTAAAGCCTCATCAACGACGGTTTCAGCTTTATCATTAGGTAAGTGAGTAGCTTCAGCAGCTAATTTACATAGCCCTTGGACTTTGACTATCATTGAGGGTTTGATCTCTAAGTCATATTCTTGAAGAGCTGTCATCCAAGGTGCCCTCTTTTCACCTAAGTCTTTCTGCACCAACAAATTTCTGACTAAGGAATAAGGGACAATTACTTTCGTTTTAGATTTTGGCAAATAAGGACGAAAATATTTCACAGCTTTAAAAATGGCAAAGGCTTGTTTATCAACTTCATGGTAATTGAGTTCAGCACCTTTGAGATTTGAACTCATGAAAGAAATTGGAACTTTGTTATTCTGCTGATTTAATTGAGTTAGAACTGCTGCATATGAAATATCAAAAGCAAAAGTATATAGTATGAAATATTTATTAAAATATGGGCTTAGAAGGCTAGGAGCTTCTGAGATTGTTTCTAAAATTTTCTGAAATGACTCTTTTTTAGTTTGTCCCCAATTAAAAACAGCATCTTTCTTAATAATTTTTTGCAAAAGACGAATGATCTCGAAAAAAATGGGAATGAATCTCCTAACAAAATTAATTTTACCTAGAAACGACTGCATTGCTTTCTTGCTAGAAGGATAGGTAATCTTTGAAATGGCTTGGGTTCTTTTGGGATCAATCATGATTCCGTGTTTTGAAACTACACATCCCAATAAGCTACCTTCTGAAACAACAAATATTGTCTTTTTAGGATTTAAAGGTATTCCAAATTTTCTGCATCATTCAAATACTTTTCTAAGATGATTAAGATGATCAGGTCGATGTTTAGAGTATACGGTAATGTCATCTAAGTAGACAACAACTAAATGACTGGTTAAGCCTCTAAAAGCAATATCCATTGCTCATTGAAAGGTTTCTCCCGCATTGATTAACCCAAAGGGCATATTGCGGTAGGCATATGTTCCCCATGGAGTTCTAAAAGCAATTTTCAATTGGTAATCCAAGGACACCAATATTTGGTTGTATCCTGAAAAACCATCAAGGAGAGACAGTATCTCAGACCCAGACACTTTTTGAAGAATTTGTTCCATGGGAGGAACAGGGTAATTATCTTTTTTCAGAAGCCTTATTTAAATTTCTAAAATCTACACATAATCTAATATCCTCGTTTTTCTTCCTAACTGGAACTAAGTTTGCTACCCATTGAGTATGTCTGATGGGGAAAATAATCTTCGTAGCTAACAATTTATTCAGTTCCTTTTTTATTGTTGGTTCTAATGACGGGTGATATTTCCTTAACTTCTGTTGAAAAGGCTTGGACTCTTGTTTAATTGGAATTATATGTTCCACGACTTGGGTATTGAATGATTTCAGGTCATAATATGTCCAAGCAAAGACATCCTTAAAATCCTTAAACAATTTTATGAAAGTTGTTTTTTCTATAGGATTACAATCTACACCAAGGTTTATAGTTTGGGGATTTAGTGATGTTCCTAAATTGATGGTTTCATACCTCATTTGAGAGATGTTTGTTTTACAATTAGGAACAGACCTAAACTTATCCTACAGATCAAAAAAAAATTCTAATCTTAGTACTGAATTAGGGACTGGTTTTACCTGTTCGAAATCTTTTTCAACTGAACAGAAATCATTTATTACTGAAAAATCCCGCAGATTTTCGTCATGAGTCACTTCATCTATTGCTGAATATTTAAAGGTATCCTCATTTGTCAGAAAATTTAGTACCTCCATATAATTGTCAAATACACGCCAATTAAAAATATTATCAGGTATGGAAGGTCTAAAAATCAATTCAACAGAAAAGAAATCTGGTGTAAGATTTCCAGAAGGAATTAACTTTGATGCTACGTTTGCTAGCAAATCTGCTTCTTGATTTTGACTTCAAGGAACAAAATTTATATTAAATGCATCATAATGTAAAATAAGGTTCCATACCTCTTTCTGATAACTCGGTAAATGTTCAGATAAACAATGAATGGAGTTACGCACCTGTCTGACAATGATCTCGGAATCGCCATAAACAATTAACTCTTTGATGCCCAAATCAATTGCCTTTTTCAAAACTTGTATTAAAGCTTCATATTTGACTGTATTATTTGTACAACTAAATTCCATTCTACAAGCTATATAGGTTTTATGTCCTTGAGGGTCCACCAGTAAGCAACCAACTCTTACTCCTTCTTTGGACTTGGCACCATCAAAATATAACGTCCAAATAAAACTATGCACAACCACTTTACTTTCTATAATATTCACAATATTCAAATTATTTACATCATTAATGGTTTCTTTGAGTGAAGGGTTAGGAGAAACAGATGTCATATTACAAATTTCAGATTGCTGTTTGTTTTCAGATAATGGAGAATTTTCAGCTTTAAAATTACCAAATACTAATTCATACATGTAATTCCCCATAATACAGTCTGAAAATAAAATAGGTTCGCTAGGATCATGCAATTCTGTAACAGTATGTTTCATATACCTTTCTCTATTTATCTTGATTTGATTTGACTTTCCATTTTTAGGTAACCACAATGTTGACCAATCGGTGGCAAAGAAACTGTTCAGCTGTGGGGACCAATCCCTACTTAAGAATAGCCCATATGCATCTGGAATATCAGCAACCACAATATCTATAATCTGATAAACCAAAGGGTTGCAAGCAATCCTAACTAAAACATCTTTCATTTCCCCTACCACCTTTACATTTGTCCTATCTAATTGAGTTATTTGAGAATTTGATGGGACAAATTTTCCATTCAATTTCTTGCATACAGATAAAGGCATAACATTGGAAGATGCTCCGGAATCTACCATGCAGTTATGGACATTCCTATTGAAAATTTCAAAGGTAAGTAAGAATGGGGGTGTGGTTGACTTAGAATTCTTACCTATCAGTGAAGCTTTGTCAACCGTTGCGTTCCCTTTTTCAGTTGTTGGATCGTTGTTGGAACTATTCGCAGCAACATTTTGTTTTGCATTAGGAACAATTGAACTTACTAGAGGATTTATAATATGACTATTAGGCATTGGGTAGATTTGAAGGGGATTGTACATACTAATGTTTGCACATGTCTTCTTTAAATCTTCAATTATGTCATATTGTAAATCTAATTTTGGAGCATTTTGAATGGTTTGGGCACCCTTGGTTGGCTGATTCTTCTTGCCGGATTGAGTTTGTTTGTTTGGTTGTGAATTATTGTTGTCATTATTTGTAGTAGAACTTGAAGTATCGGGAGTGTTTGCAAATGATTTACTACGAGTATTATATGCATGTTTTCTTGTAGGTGGACTTCTGCTCTCATGTTCTTCCACAAGACTATCCCAAAAATGACCATTAACTTGTTGAGGTTCTTTTGATTCTTCATCATTTTATGATTCCTCTTTTTCTTCATTTTCATTCGTCTCTTGACTAGAAGGAGACTCAGACAACGATACAACAGCTCGAATTGTATTAAATATCTCTTCATTTGTAGCTATGTCAGGTGGTGTATTCTTATTATTTGCATTAGGATTTTGTTTAAATTGATTTCTAAAATAACTCCTAGAAGGATAATCTTCAGAGTTAGTCTTCTTTAACCCTATAACTTCATTGGTTAATGTTCGAATAGCATTTTGCAGCTGTTCTATATCGAATGCTTTATCTTTATCTAAACTGGGTTTGTCCATATTCCTTCGAAGAAAAGAATCAGATTTCCTGCTTCTATCTGGTTCATAGGACATGGAGTCCTTTTCTACTTTAATGGCTTCTTCAAATGTTTCAATTAATGTTGTTTTTCCAGCTCTCTTAACAAACATCCCGGAATACTTAGGTAAGGTTGATGAATAATTCTCAATAATTATGTCTTCCGGAGGTTGAGAAGCGATTGGAATTTTGTTTTTTAATGTTAGAAACCTTTGATTGAAATCTTTGATTCTTTCTTTAGGATCCATTTTAATCCTAGATAACTCTAGGGCTAAAAGAGCGGGTGTTTTATCTTCCCCAAATTTATCGAGAAAGGCCTTATTAAATTCCCCCCAATTTGTGATAGATCCCTATACTAATGAAAAATACCAGGTGGAAGCTCTTCCTTCAAAAGTTAGAGGAAACAATCGACAAACTACATATTCATGCTGAACGTTCAAAGTCTGAACAACCAACATGAATTTGTCAATATGCACCTCTGTAGGTTCTTTGTCATCTGGGTTAAATTTAGGAAGAAGTTTATCTGATTATTTTGGCAACGGATGTTGTACTCCAAGGACTGCTACAGCTGCTGCCCTTAGCCAAGGGAGCTGTGGATTGGGTGGAGGATTACCTCCTCCTCCTACAGGTGCATTTCCTGCCATTGGACTTCCTTGATAACTAGAGGAACTTCCAGAATTGGAAGATCTTGGACTATCAGGCGGTGACTCAGGAGGAGAAGGTGGCTGATCAGAACCACCTCCTACAATTAGTCTTCTAGCAGTATTAGTTTGTGTAATCTGCCTTTGATGTCTTTCAATCTGATGGTGTGGAGTACTACCAGTTATCTCCAAATCTTACGTAACTATGGTCAATTGTGGATTATGTTGCTGCTGTTTAGGTAGACCATAATCTAGTGGAGAAATACCAAGTTGATTAGCGTATGCTCTAGTAAGAATATGTCTAGATTCTTCAATATTTTAAGCGCTTTCTGCGGGATTAAAGGGAGAAGTGACAGGATCACATTCAAGGATATTCCTAACAGTTTCTATAAAAGGTGATCTACTGACTTCTGGAGGTTGTTGGTTGGTTGGAAATGTTTCATTAGTTTCACCTGCCATTACTCATTGACAGACCCTCCTTCTAGCGCCATTTGTTGGCCTGATTTTTTGACCTAGGCCAATAAGGAGGTTTTGTCCACACAATCAGCTTAAGGCAGCGTCCGGTGTGTTTGAATTAACAAACCTCGCAGGTTGTGGTCCTGCTACCAGCTGGTTTTTCTCTTAAGGAGAAACTAAAACCAGCAAAATCTAACCTATTCTAATGTTATTTTCACCTAAATGATTAAATTAAACTATCTAAACTATAATATGGTTTCTTTCATAAGGAAAGACTTTGATTTTTGGGAAGTTTTAAGAGTATAAAACTTATACAAAGTATGAAAGTCGATTTAACAATTGTTAATTCAGCTACTTCAAAAATAAATTTAACCTAAACTATTCTATATGTTCTATCTTAGCTGAGAGCATATTTAAAGATTATATTAACTATTAATCAGTAAAAGATGAACATAAAGACTAAAGCATAATTCAAATCGACACATTTAAATCATGAATAATAAGTCACTATGTTATATGACAACAGAACTGAAAAATAACTGCAAATAAACAATTAATTTTAACTTTCTGAAATTGCTTAATAATTAATCATCAAGACAACTATTTGAATTTAAGATAATGTCTATTAAAAATCACTGTCAACATACAAATGAAATTTTAAACAGACAAAAGATTATATCATTATAACTTAAGTTTACAGTAAAAATACTAATAAACATAATCATAATGAGATGTTCATTTAAAATACTATCTTGAGCTGATAAAGTGAAAAAGTGTAATTAAACATCACTATATCAAAGCACACTGTGTTAATATAAAGAAAGAAGATAATACGCTGAAATATATATATAATAATCCAAAACAAAAATACCAGAAATGGTATCAGTCTGTGGACGTCCAGTAGTATTCACGTCCAAAGTTTCAACTTCAGAGATAAACAAAACACTAGCAACAAAATATAATTCCAATACGTTTTCTTCAAAAACACTTCATCCCTGAGTTCATCAAAACTCTTAACTTATATACTACTATGATTCAGTTTTCCCCATTAATGCACATACAGTATCATAGGGTTCTTTTAACTAAAAAGAGAATATAATCTCTTATATCACACCTGTCACTATAAACAAAACACGACTAGCCTGAGTCCAGGAACTTGGAAGATTCTTGGTAATTGTTGAAAGTCGAGCTCGTAACAAACAACCACATCTCTGTGCCAACGTATTAAGCATGTCCTGAAATTCTGTAGAGAAATGATGATAAACCCACCTGCATTCAACCAACGAAGAATCTCATTAAAGCTGTTCATAATAAATTTAATAGAATAAATTAAGATTTTTAACGCATGCCTGTAAAATCTGCGATTTTACAGGCATGTATTACAAAACATGTTATTACCTGTTTAACAGCCAATATGATCCAAGAAAATGAGAATAACCTTCATGTTCTACTTTGAAGAGAGATAACTCTTCGTGCTTCAGTCAACTTAGCCTTTAACCTGACAATCTTTATGTTTTGTTTTTCAATTTTCTCAAGTAGGTGTTGGTTTGTGCTAATTACTGATCTCTTCACGTTTTTATATTGATTCTTTTTAACATTTAACTCTTTCCATCTGTGGATCCAATCCAGTAATTCTTCTCTAAATGTTTTGTTTTCCTCCTCTAACAACGTTGTACTGGATAGGCAATGCTTGAGTTTACCCTTTAACTCCATAATTTTATCCTGGTATGCATTATCTAGTATATGTTGCAGAGTCTCATCTTCATTGGTTACCTGAGGAGAAATAGGGCTGTCAATATACTGGTTGGACGATAGTTCAGGATCTGCAATACCCGTATCTATACCTGGTTGAGTAACCTCGGCCTTGCCTGATTTGGCATCATTACCCTCTAATTGTATCAGGGATAGATGACGGGATGTCATCTTCAATATTGACAACTGCAGGCTGGGAAGCCTGTTGATTAACTATAGAACCTGAAATCATATGGGTACTGTCCATGCTCCTCGTAACCTTTCTTGAAAACGATAGGTTTTCAAAACCAAGCCCTTCCTTATCACAACAAATATGAGCAAGATGATCTAATCTACGCATAGATTCTCTGCTATATTCATCAGGTTTATTTGTTTCAAATATATTTTCACATTCATAATCATTATCAGTTTTACTTTTGGTTAATCTTTCTTCTATTTCTGCAAGGTTTTTATCATTTTTACCAGATAAGGGTTGATCCAAGCCTGCTTTAGAATCGCAAGGGACTGCATTCCTGTCATTATCACTACTAATCCCATTGTTTATGGGTATGCTGACTTCCTCGAACCCTTTTACCTCTGATACAGTTTCAGAAGTATTGTTAACCTCATATTTTATGGCTTTTTGTTTCTTACGAATTCGTGGGGAGGGATTCATCCAATGCTGCATAAACCCCAACTGACAGTCGACTAAAAAACTATCCCATGACTTGCCATTTGCAAATAATTGATATTGCAATATAACTTTTATTAACCCATGGTGAAAAAGGCTTCTGTCGGGATTACTAAAACTCGTAACAGCCTGAGACATCTTTTTTAACCTTTGCAACAAATAGAATGGCAAATTGAGCTTACAACCTTGTACCGCTAACAATAATCTTAAATGGTAGTAATGAAAATGGGAGTAACGTTCGTCATAGGACACGTACCTTACCAGTATTTCGTAATAAAGTCTCCATTCCGTCTTCAGAAATTTAACAGGGACGCCTATCTTCAGCTTAGTATCATCCGAAAATGGCAACAACAGAGCCAAACATTTCTTCTTATTAACCATGCTACCCTTAAACTAGCGTTCTCCAACCCGCGGAAGATTAGTGGCTTCTGCGATCTTATCTTCATTGATAATAAACTCAAAACCCCCAATTTGCACACTGTTACCATTAAAATTCATGGCGAACAGTTTAGTAATCTCTGCATGGTGGCCATCGAAACTTATAAAGAAATGCCCCCACCCAATTTTCTCGAATCGCATAGCAACTTCCTGGTCAGCTTATATAAGTTCAGAACCAGAGATTTCATAACGGTTTAGAGGAGCCATGGTTTCTTCTACGCTCTCCTGGCTTCGAACTGAAATGAATGAAGAGGTGAACATAGAGGGAATAGGTACCCACACATATGACATGATGGGCAGTCTTCGCATGCTCCGGATCTGATGGATATGATATCTCTAGACTTGGCCATTTTAGCCAAACCTTAGCAGTGTTGAATGCTGCAACTTCACGTTATATCATGATTCATGCAGGTTTATCTACGTTTAACCATGACTAGTAGTGATAACCACCAAATTGGCGAACCAAAGATATTGTGATTGATAGATCATAATTTCAAAATATTGATTACAAATAGAAATCATAATGGGCTAGTACATCGATGTTAATTGGAAATGATTATCAGCATTTAACACCGTTAATACGATGCATTCATATTTTTAGATTTTTCGTTTTATCAAGAGGTATAAGCCACGTTCTCATGACAACTCATTGATCCAAGTGATAATCGTTTATCAACTTGAAAAATGGCTCCTTGTAAACTCAGTCAATCTTAACAGTCATCTCCAGTTTAATCATGATAAGTGGTGGCATGCAAGGTGATGAAATCGCATACTCTAATGTTAACATGGCTTAGTGAAATAGCTAGATTTAATATCTATGCTATGTATATACAAAGACTAAGTTTAAACCTTTCAAACATCCTATCGATAAATATCTAACATTAGATTGATAGGATATTTAAATGATAAAACTATCATAAGTGAAACTTTCCTATATAAAAATCATTTATTCATTAACTATAATATTTACAAAAAATCATAGTATGGTATTACATATAATATCAACTTTAAAAGTCACTTTTAGTTTTATGAACTTAGGGCTAGTAATACCTTACTCAACACAAAATGTGTTTTATTGATTTTCTCTTGGCAAACTATTTCAAATTTCTTAAGTCTCATAAATTTATTTTAATGTCTAAAATAATTACATGAAAATTTATGAAACTAACTGACAGTTGTTAATTACCATGTTCATGAGCGTGTTTCACCAACTTCTCAAATAATATTTTACCTTTCTTTGATTAAGAGTACCTTTAGAATCAAAGATTCTGAAGGTGCTCTTTCATAATTTTGAATTGATGAATCATAGAAAGAGCTGATCACTCTTCATCTTATTGAGAAATGAAGAGGTTGTTGCTAGCTGCCAACAAGACCTTAAAAGAAATAAGAAATAATTTCAAGTAGATGATCATGTATTTTGTTAAGTTAAATTTAACACACCCCCAAAACCTAGTAAGAAATTTACTTCTTCAGAGTTCATTCTATCACGACTAATTACATACAAGGATTGGTTAACTCATAATTATACTCAAAGAGTTAACAATTTACCACCACAATCACTACTATATATAACATTGGATACCACTATTGAGCAACAATTTAGTGGTACAATAATTTTTAGCACAAGAGGTACCAATGCCTTCCAAAGTATCTTATATTTCCTTGAATACCATATAACCTTTAGACATTCCCTAATCTTATTTATGACAATTCACATAAAAAAAAATTACTAAGTACAAAATCATAATAATTCTTATGTACATATGGTATGTCCCACTTAGTTATTGTTTCATTTATATAGAGGGGGGCATTCTCTTTGTCAGTATTCATAATCATAGTAGATATACATGAATACTTTAAACATAGATAAGGTACCCCATATGGCAACCCTTGTGGTGCACCCAATCTCCGAGGCATAACTTGTAGGAGATGAACATATGAGTCCCCTGACTCCGTTGTTTGAGAATACAACAATGTTAAACCTCTATATTACTTTTCATGTTAAAAACAACCTAACTTAATAATTACATATGTAAATATGATTCAACCATAGTATCCTCCTGGAATTAGTCAAAGTAATTTCCTTCGTTGGACTACTTTTCTACAAAATCAGCTTGTCACCCGTTAAGTTAGTCCATAGCATCATGAGTATTATAAATCAAAAGAAATCATCCACTACTTATTATATGAGATAAACAAACTGATCATTAAGGATTGTCTTTTAGAAAGAAAGGCTTAAGCGGCTAAAAACTTTACTTCAACTTTCCTCCCAACCATTGGTTCCATTGGTGTATGTTTGTCCACCTAGAGCCACCCTCGAGCTGGGTGACGAATCCAATAAGGAAAAGATTTAAGACAATGACTCATAATTTTTATCAAAATAAACTGAGTCGAAATCTCACCCTAAGGAAAAGAGTTTGAGTGTCAACGCGGCTCCATTTTATTTCTTTAATTAACCATTCAATTGTTTAAAGGGCACTAGGTCTGTAATACCTTAGTTAACTCAGAACATTCAAGTATTAAGATGTGTTTCTCAGGAGATCTTAGATCGCATAATTACCAACATACAAGGACTGAATTGTCATATCCAAACCCTTCTTTATTTAAAAAAACAACATACATTTAATCAACTATATTTAACCAAACCTAATTCAATCCTCATTAAGAAAAAAGGAGTGAATCCTTATAGAAAATATATTCTCGAGGAGTGTATTCCATTATCAGTAGTACAACAGTTTTAAAGACTCAACCTAACTGACTTGATTTTCAAAAATAATGAACTTGGTTCTCCATTACTATACAACCTAGATTTCCATGACAAATAGACTCAGTTAATACATAAACTAGATAATAGTCAACTCAATCAGCAAATTTATCTCAACATTTACGATACCATCCCATTACAAAGGAAAACACCTTCCCCGACCATGCGAAGGAAAAACACCCTTACCCACAATACAAAGTTAAATCCTTCATACAATATAATTATTACAATAATAAGATGGATGGTTGCAGACAATGTATAAGTATAGTTTCAAGGGAATCGCCCTCCATTTGGTGAGGTAACCAAAATATAAACATAATGAAAGCATCCCATTGTTTGTTGCACTCAAATATGGAGTTCTATATCATGACTACAAAAGCATGCCAACGTTGTCGTACCTCAATTCTAGAAAACACAAAACGTGTAATTCTTGATGCCCTGGATTATTAAAAACAAGAGCCACGAGGTGGCAATGTCCCCGCAACAACTATTGCTCTAAGACATTAGCTATAGAAAATTCTTTTGCTACAAAATTTCTTAGCCATGAAACCCATACTCTTGTAAGATTTTCATAAATAATTATTGTGTATAATGTGTATCTAATTAAATCAAAGATAACTTTCATACAAATGTATTCCTTCCTAAATGTTGTGCTCATTCTGTAATTATTTTATTCAATATCAATTGAAATTGTTAAAATTATAAATATATATTGATAATTTGTTATTCAAAATAGATTGAAATTGTAAATATATAATGATAAAAAAGTATAATTTAGATGTAAAGATACATTACATTATAACGTGTTTACTAGATAAATCCCCACAAAGACTACTTGAACACTCTACATTTTGGTTTTAGATTATTTTTTAAGTAATTTTTTTATTCGAAAATAGTTGTAATGGTTAAACATGTAAATATATATTTATAAAATTATTTAATTTAGATATGCAAATGCATTGAATCTATTTTTTTAAATAAAAATATAATAATGACTATTTAACTGAAAAAACATTATCCCTTTCATTTCAATAAAATTGAACAAAACTATTTATAAAATGTTTAACCAACTTCCTCCTCCCGACTCTCAAAGCCAAATTAAACAAAACTATTTATAAAATGTTTAACCAAATTCCTCCTCCCAGATCCCAAAGCCAAATTAATTACTACTGACACATCGTTTCCCAACTCTCAAAGCCAAATTAATTACTACTCACACATCGTTTTAGCCCATCATTTTGGACATGCGCAGGTAGGCAGCAACAAACTAATTTGCTTTGCAAAGTTTTTGTGTAAGTGTCTTTGGTTTTATGAATACCCTTTTTTTAATAAATAACATGATACTTTAACTAAACGTATTGATTCATATCAAAGTCCTAACGTAATTTTAAAGAAGTGTATTTGGTTGAATGAATTTCACTTTTTCTTAACGAAACAATATTTTTGAATAAAAACCATGATAGCTTAACTATGAGTATAAATTCATGTTGAACATCAGATATATTATTCCTCTGGAGTATCGAAGCCTCAAGCTAGTTTCAATAAAGTGAAGATAGGTGCATCCATGAATTTAAAACTATTTCAGGAAATATCAAAGAAATATCAAAGAAAGTAGACAAAAGACTAGTTCAGGTGCAATTGACATTCTTCCATGACACAATTGATTCGACAATTATTGGAATCAACTTTTGGTCATGGATTTTAGGTCTATAACTTTATTTTTTAACATAGCTTCTAGATACAGCTATAACGAAGCTCAAGAAGAACTCTTCATAGGTTTAAAACATCAACTTTTGGTCATGGAATTTAGGTCTATAACTTTATTTTTTAACATAGCTTTTAGATACAGCTATAAAGGAGCTCAAGAAGAACTCTTCATAGGTTTAAAACAACTCAAGCAAAACTCGATAAGGAGAGTATCAATAAAATAAAAAGAATTATTTACATAATATATTATCCCTAATTAATAGACACATAAGCAATGCATTATTCATATTACATAACAAGAAAAAAATCATCACACGAGTATCAATGAAGGCAATGAATCTTTGAAATCAACTCTCAATGTGTCGTGTGTGGGACCAGGGAAGGGTGATGTTAATGAATAACCATTAAATACTTGAAAACAAACTTTTAAAAAAAAGTTTGAAATGACCTAATTACCATGCCTATCTAGAGGAAGACAAGAGGTGTTCTAAAGCTCGTAAAAAAATGGGGTCACAAAACCTCAACTTTTCACAAAAGCCCACTTCTAAAAAACAGAGATGAAAAATTGTTTTAGAGATGATATGTAACCTGAACGCTATGACAAGAAGCCCTTCATGGTTGATCCGAAGTTCATACCTTCATCATATAAACTCTGATTGAGTCAATAAAATCTATACTACCAAAGCTGTGGATCCCTATAATTTTTCCTTCCTCCTCGTTTGTCTCCAAGTAAGTTCCTTGCTCCAGTCCACATGGGCCTAGTTTCCTTTGATTTGTATGAAAATTTTATTATAATCCAACTTTGAAACCAAAAGTGATGAATACCATAAAAGCCATTGATTTTCATGACGTATTCCTCTAGAAGTTCAAATCATGATGTAAGAAGACCGAGTTAAGAAAAATAGACAAATTCCATATATACTAAATTATATTATAATAATGGTTAATAAATAAATGAATGATATAAACCCAAAAACCCTATCAGAATTCCATGACATAACTATATTGAGGATAAGTATCCCATATTTGAAGTTTTATTGGCTTGTTGCGAATGGTGATCATGCGAGCTCCGTACTGGACACCAATCGTAGCGTTTATCCATGAATTGTAATAGCATGAATGATTTACCTATTCCTGGCATTAATCAAAACATTAACTTTGAAACCAGAAGTGATGAATACCATAAAATCCATCGATTTTCCCAAGGTATTCCTATAGGAAGTTCAAATTATCTTGCAAGAAGACCACCCAGTCAGGAAAAATAGTCCGGTTAATAAATAAATGAATGATATAATCCCATATAAAGATAAAATATGAAGAGCTCCAAGGGTTAGCTCAATTGGTAAGACGTGCGCACACTCTCTCGATACGAGGAGAGGTCACGGGTTCGAGCCTTGAGTCCTTTGGGGTTAGGCCATCTGTGAGGATGGCCGGCGGTTTACCACCTCTACCATCCACTAATGTGGGGAAGTATTGCTGGGTTTTCCGTGGATATTTCCTCTGAAAAAAGATAAAATATGAAGATAAAATGCCTAAAAATCTCATATCATATTTCAATTACCCATATGTTGTTTGTTGAGGATGCTATGATTTGTGGTGATGGTCATCCTGCTGAATGGAGAGCTCATTATTCATCTCTTAGGCTATTTTGCAACACTACACTAATGTTAATAAATGCTATAAAGTCCATTATCCTAAAAAACAACATACAAAAAGAACATTTAGAAGAAATCTTAGCAGTCCTTCCTTATAAAACCATGGAGTTTTTTAAGATAATAAGTATCTAAGTTTCTTCTTAAAACCAAATAGTTATCAAATTAAAGATTGGAATTGCCCGTTGGAAAGATTTGACAAAAGTATCACCCATTGGTGCTGGAGATGGATCTCCATTGGCGATCGATTTACTCTAGCAAAATCAGACTTAGATAATTTATCAGTTTATTGGCTTTCTCTTTGCAAGATCCCAAAATCCATTCTCCAAACTATTCAGAGGAAAACCTTTAATTTTATTCAGTTTGGTGACGGTGGTAAACACAAATTTCATTTAGGTCATTGGGAAAACCCTGCTAGGACAAACCAGATGGGGGGTTGGTCTCTATGGAAAAAATAACATCAAATTTCATTACTGTCAATCCTGTAATAACAATTGTTGAGGAATTATTCATCTAAAACACAACAAAAATCCCTTTCCAATGCATATTCTACTTGCAAAAACAAGCTCAGATTCAGGTTTTTTCACTACAACACGACTCCATTCCCTTGTGGTTTTTCTGTTATGTACAAATTTGAGTCAAATGGAACATCTTCGAGTGCTCTCTAGGTAGCCCTCTTATTAGACATAGACTTTGATAACAACACCACGACACCATCCAGTTAGTTGTGCAACGCATATGTAACCTTTCTTTTGCTTCTGTTATCTTTTTTTTTTCGTTTACTCAAGGTAAATCTCATCTTATTCAATTTTTAACATTTAATTTTAGAAAAAAGAGAAAATATCACCTAGTATTTTGTCCTAGAAAGTTTTACACAAGCCCTATGTGCAAGAAGCAAATTATGGGTTTTGCAAGGCTATATTGTAGAATTACAACGGTCGGGTGCTTGAAAGCCTAGATTGTAGGCATTCACTCTTTGTTTACTGCTGTGCAATACTCTACATGGTTTCGAAAATCTAGAAAACATACTTCTATGAAAATGTCAAAGTATTTTCCTAAAAGACAAGATATCATAAGAATTAGATGCATCTATTTTAATGTTTTATATAAATTTAAGAAATATGCATGAATGTGTTTTCTTGTTTAAGAGAAATTATCGCAATGAATCTTGCACTGCATTTTTCTGCAGAAACCCCTCTATCGGCGATTTGGCATCTCCATTACCAGCCGTGATTCAAAATACGGCCGAGTGAAATCTACTAATTCATTGGGTTGGGCAAGGATTGTAAAATCCCCGACTGCTGCATCGAATTTCTGATCAAGCCAATAAAAAAACCAAAAAATATATATACAATATCAAATGAATATGTTTTGTTGTTTAAGAGAAATTATGGCAATGAATCTTGCACGACATTTTAGCTGCAGAAACCCCCTCTATTGGCAATTTGGCACCTCCATTACCAGCCCTGATTCAAAATACGGCTGAGTAAAATCTACTAATTCGCTGGGTTGGGCAAGGATTATAAAATCCCCTACTGCGGCATCGAATTTCTGATCAGCACAATTAAAAATACAAATATATATATATATATATATATATATATATATATTAGTTTTAAAAAATCGTATATGTGTAGAAACACAAAAAAAATTGTTAACAACTGACCTTTAAGGACACTTGTTTGGTTAGGTCATCATAGTAATCCTCAGACTCTACGTTGTGTTCGTAAGGAACAAAACAATGCGGAATTTCGTTTGAAAGGTTTTGGAAAATGACTTGAAATATTTCAATTACAAAACCAGGTTTATTTTTAGCCACTCTTAGCCTGCCGGATTTATCAGCTTCTATCCAAAGGAACTCGTTGAATCCGCTTTTAACAAGAAACGTGATTTTCATCTTCTTGCACTTCGTAGGGAACGCCTAGCCACAGGGTGTGTCTGGAGATCCTCCTGGCCAAATCACTGCTTCAAGCAAGCAGTTCTCTGATGAATTAGTAGAAAATAATTGTTTTGAAAGCCAACTATTTCTTCCATCTCGAGTTCAGTACCCAAATTGATGGTAGCCTTTATGGATGACATTGAGTATTTCATTAGTTGCACCTAAAATCTCCCCTTCATTCACTTGCAAATGCCCGCTTAAACCTGAAAAATTATTGTTCCTGAGCAACTGTTCACCTTGTTGGAAGCTTGTAAGATTCGACAATTGTGAATTGTTGGGCGCACTTTGGTATGAAGATGGATAAGAAGTTGAACCCACAACAAATTTGAATCCCTTCTTTTAGCACCAAGTTGACCAGGCTGTCTTGCAGAATTAGCTTCTGTAACTACAATGCACCAAGCTGTCTTGGAGAATTAGCTTCTGTAACTACAATGGCCTTCTTCTACCAAGCTTCCTTGGTGAATTACCTTAGCCACTACAATCCCTCAATTAGCTTCGCAACTACAATCGTCATGGCCATGGCCATGAAAAATCTGAGTGAAAAACGACATATGTAGGATGTCCATGGCCAGGAAAAAGCTGAGTTAAAAACAATATATGTAGGATGGCTCTTAAGATGACTGCAGTACTTAATGATGAACTTCCTAAGGCATTTCCAAGCTCCCAGCATGCACGACATCCACAACAACTACACTCCATCGACTGCACTGATTGATATTGATGTGTTGTGAGGCTTGTAGGTGTGGTTTGTTAGAGCTGTGTGGTTTGTCAGAGTTGTCTGGCTAAAAAATGAAAAGAATTCAAATCATCAGGAAGCAAAAACCTGAACATGAATTTATTCTCCTCAGGTTCAGGCTTGGGTTTCTTCTTAGGAAGAACTCCAAGGTAGCCCTCATTGCTGCTTCTTTTCCCCCTGGTAGAAGAATCTTCCATCTTAGACACAAGAAACGGGAAACCACAGAGGGAATACTATGTTCTTCTATCGCAAGGCTTGCCTGCAAGGATTGATGCATGCAACGAGCTTTCATTAATTTATACAGAGAATGTTATGGCCGTGTTCGATGTCTCAGTCATTACTCAAAGCAAGTATGCATGCACAACTCAAGACAAGCTCCTATGTCCCACCATTGCTACAAAGCTCTGCTCAGTAGCCTCAAAACCACTCCCAACAAACAAAACAACAAACAACAATAGTTTTCCAATGAACATTCGGGCTTCAAACTACAATAATTCAAGTTCGGGAGGTTCATGCACCAAGACACACGAGGAACCTTGAAAACCAGAAGCAAAAAGCTGAGGAGAAGCTCGGGTAGACCTCGAATTCCAATTCCAAGAAGGAGGGATTTGGAAATATTAATGAAAAATAGCTGGCAAGCAATTCCAAGCAAGCATCATACCATATCCCAAGATACCAAGCTGACGTAACCCCACCGTCGGGTCTTGGGACACAAATATCCACACCAACGTCACTTGTACAGAGCCAATTAGAAAAATTAAAAAACAAAATTAAATAAATGAATTAATAGGTGTGAGCAATTCATACCCTCTGTCGGGGACAAAATAATTTATTTTATATTCGAACTTTTTTTTACCAATGATTGTAGGCTTTGGAGGGGATTGATTTAAATTTGTTTATCAAACCTTCTACTTGAAGGTTATTTATTTGAAGGAGAATGTAAAAATATTATGAATAAAGTGTTTATGGATATATACTATAGAATTAAGAGGACGAAGTGAAGGCCCCAAAATTTATGCAAGTATTAGTCGGGAATGTCATTCTCATTAGTAATCCCAATACCAAAAGTTTGCTTCCCACCTCCGAGACCTCTCAAGAATTTTTTTAGATGGCATCATCCTTAGTGTCTTAGGGAATGTATACTAACCAATGAACCAAAATGGAACCCACTTCTTTATTTGAATGTTTGTTTGAGATCTTCATTTCATTAGCTTAGACCAAGGATTTTGTGAAATCTAATTGGATTATCCATGGTTTTCCACTAGGATTTGGAGGTGTACTCCCCAACATTTCACTGCACCATCTAGAGGCATGCAAGCATAACCCTCCACTTCAAAAATTAAAACTTCAAAATAACTTCACTTTTGAATAGAACTTGGGAATTCTTTTACATTTGTACCTCTCAAATATAAATGGTTGAGTCGACATCTCATATCCCAATTAATGACACCATAGTCTAATTTTCTCACAACTAAAAGCATATGTATACTCAAGCATGCTAATATTTTTTTTGTTTCACTTGATATAGTTACTCCGTTGGATTGAGGGTTGCATGAAATCTAATTGAGCAACACATGACTGGACAGTGAAGTTTAGACGAATAATTTCTACACTTCCCCTCACCATCCATATTCATGTTAGAGCAACTCTCCCCTTCAAAATCAATCATTGATGAGCACATTCCATAAGAATAACGAGGCTCTAAACTTCTTGCAAAATACTAATGAACTATTTTTCTAGCCTTTAATAATCAATCATATATGAAGTTTAAGGGAATTTACATGCATAAAGGATCATGGCTATCTTCCTTTGCTAAGTTTCCTACAACATTTTTGCTGATATATATAAGCTCACACTATGTGGATCATGGAGATTGTGTTTCTTCAACCACATTTTTGCTGATATATATAAGCTCACACTATGTGGATCATGGAGATTGTGTTTCATCAACCACATAATACTTATAAGGGAAGCATCAACATATACCTAATTAGAATACTTAGTTCAATGGCCTTGCATTGAATACCTATTATCTCAACCAACAATTTGACATGAATTTAATCATTGGAAAGAAGGATTTACTAACATCATTTCAATTAAAATACTTTGGGAATTAGTATAACCATGTTTTGGAATGTTTGACACATTCGACACTAGTGAAGAGGACTTTGTTCTTGGTTCTTATTCTTCAAACTTGTACTAAGGTTGATACATATAGTAATACTTTTATGGAATTTCATGATCTTCTATGTACTTAGAGATAGATGAGGGTTTTTTAATGCAATGGGGGTGCCAAATTGCTATTTATTACTACTATCCTTTTGGTTTCTATCTCTAATAGCAACTTTCATGTTTATGATTAATGCTCATTTTCTCTCCTTCCTAGCTTCTTTTACCTTTTGGACCTCCTTTCTTAATTCAGCTTCTTTTAACTTCTTTTAGACCTTCCTTTTAAACTTGACGTCTTACTAAGTATGTTGTATTTGTGTTTGATAGAGCTAACTTTAACTGGTATTAGCCTTTCCTTATTCTTATTAACGATACTATAATAAAAAATATTTAATACAAAATTAAATTGTTTAAGATTATTATTGATAATAATATTAATATAACATTTATTTTAATACCCAATCTTTTAAATAAACAAAAATTCATCATATCAGTTATAAAGTTTTATATTTATATTATTTTCTTTTTCTTTTTAAATCTAATATATTTTTTTATCCCTATTTAATATTTTTATATTTTTTATTTCCATAATCATTTTAATTTTTATTTATTATTTCAATGAACATTAAACACTCGCCAAATATAA
>LPNX010964792.1:141153-208417 GCA_001517045.1 Pseudotsuga menziesii | reverse complement strand
AACACCAGGAGCTAATGAGTGCATGCAGAGCGCCCTAATGCGCACGCACCTGCTGCTATATTTTTATTTACGGTTGATTCTTAATATACTTGCATCCAACGGAATAGTGAACCGGGCGGGGTCAGACAATGAATGGAAATGAGGTTACCAAACTAAACTGATTAAGTTCGCCATCAATGCCGATATGAATCGTATTATCAATTACCATAGCATAAAAAAAAAATTAATAAACCTCGGAATCCAAGTAAATGTATAGTTAAAAGTGGACAAATCACAGTGCACTGAGAATTTAATTTATCTCAGAAATATTTAGCTTTTTCCAATAGAAACAATTGAAAACATGTTCTAATCAGAATAAACGAATTATCTGTAGAAGATGTCTTCCCTGCACATTATATCGTGTCATACGAAACGATCTTCTTCAATTTTATTTGCTGTTTATTTACCAACAGGCAATTTGTGCTGGAAGGAATCTACAGTTTAATTCATGCGCTAGCCAGAGCCTTAAAAGTTGGGGTTTAGGGTTGCTGCACGCCTTAAGGCATAGGGTTTTGGGTTGCAGCATAGATTACTGTAGTCATGTTAGAGCAACAAGTTACAGTATTGCTATCAAAACAAAACACTGGCAGACAAAAAGTCCTACATATATTGAGTTCTACTTCTTAATTAATTGACCTAAAATTAAAAACATATATTGTTCTATCCATCTAATATATTTTGTTAAAATAAACCAATTGAACAAAATTTAAATTAAATTAACAACCTAAAAATTACCCAGTTGTTATGTTGGGCCCAGTTTGTAGATCCTCATCAATAGGACCGCAACAACCCAACCTGTAGTAACATCTTATTTAGCCTGATTCTTTATTAGCCACCCAACCCATCTTGAAAAACACTAACTGCAGGGATTTTTTTTTTGATGAGTACACCACCTTATTATACCTACAGATGCTTATCTATTTCATCAGTTGATCCCTTTATTATAAGGTAGTATCTCAACGCTGTATTATTAGGGGTCTCAAATGGAGTTTCAAACGGGGGGTGTATGGTCTCTGTACAGCACTTGGGTTTCCTGCCTCAACACCTTCTGAAGTTTCTTCAAACACGATTTATCTCAATGAGCGGGTGCAAGCAGAATCTACATAATATGAATGCCTCCTAAATAATTTACTAGGTATCGGGGATGAACATTTAGCAAGCAAACTTGTTGTTTATTTTATATTTTTTTTTTTGCAAAATTTTTAATACTCATATATACATTTCAATTTCCACTATATAACAAAATAATAATATAATTGATAAGCAAATTAAAAGAATATAATATTAAGAAGGAACTAAGTGCGCTGGCATTAAAATATATATATATATATATCTCGAGATACTAAGGCAAAGCAGGCAGTCCGCCTGGCTCCTCCGTCCGAAAGCTGCTGTTGGCGTGGCTCTTCTTCACTCTACCACGGGTCCACCCACCGATTTTCTCCTCCGCTGTTTGCCTTCCCAATGGAACGAATGCTGCATGCATGCCAGGTGGTCAATCGCATGAAGCTTACGCGCCAGTCCTCCCAGAGCCCAAAGCTGAAGGAAGGATTACCAAAACTGGTTGCCCCTCCAAATAGATTTCATTTTGCAACAAAAAATTTAGCATGGAAGAATAGAAGGCCTCTGCTGTTAATGAAATATGTCTAAATATGGTGGCAGCGAGAAGGCTAAATGGGGAAAAAGGCGAGCGCAGTGAGGACACAGATGTGGTCGGAAGCATGACTGATATTGTCTTGGGCTTACTGGGTTCTCCTCCCGGGTGAAAGGCATCTTCTTTCTATTGGACTTGGCGGGCTTGGTTCTAGTCAATAGCGATGTATTTAAAAGGGTAGGGGGAGGGCACAGTTTGAAACCTGCCATTTACACTTCTACATCCTCCAATCTTCGAATGGGAAATATCGTGTACACCCGTATCCAACCCAAATATTACGACAAGGGCCTTCGATGCATCAGCTATGATCTGGGGCTTCAACCTCGCTATCCGGTTCAAAGCTTCTGTAAAATGGAAGATAGGGTGTGATCGCCAGGGTAACACTTCTTCATGCGGTCCCAGGCTCAAGGGCTAGCGCAAAGGGTTAAGGTATGTGATCAAGGGGTCATCCAACCAGCTCAAGGGGTAGGGTAACACATCCATCCTAATGGGTATCCATATGGGGCTGGACGAACGACTGTTGTGGCCTGCGCAAAACATTTTGTTGGAGATGGTGGAACCACTAGAGAAATAAATGAGAACAATACGGTTGCAATCTACGATGAGCTTTATCATATTCACATGCGCCCGTGCTTTTTGAGGGGCTGGGATAACCTTGAACCATAATCGTGAGAGTGGGAAGGCAGAGAAGCGCTATTAGGTATAGTTTCTGATCCAATTGGAACCATTCCAGACCCAGATTGAGAGGCAGCATTCCTTAACTCCGTAACAGCCCCATATCCAGATTGCGTTTTCCATTTTAACTTTATCCCTTGCTCGTTTTTACATCGTGAGGTAGGTCAGGCCATGAGCAAGCATTTGCACCTCGCAGCAGTCTGCCTTGCTTGAATTTTTCCCACCCAAATAAAAGGGGGCCGGTCCTATAGGTCTTGTTATCTGGATGCCTTGGAAAAGGGAGTATCGACTGTCATGTCGTCTTACTCGAGCTGGAACTGAGTGAAAATGCATGCTAGCGGATCATTCATCTTAAAAATATCAAGTTTGAAGGTGCAGGCTGCAGTACGGAAGAAATATTCTGCTCAACTATCCCTTGCCACTTTAATATGTTTCTTGGGAACATTACAGGCCACTGTTCTCAGCTTAGCTATAGTACGTGACAGCTCCGAGTGGGCGTTAGGATGGGACATCAACCTTCTTGCTGCAGTCTACTCTGTAAGTTTGCCCCCTTTTTTTTGTTTTTTTTCGTTTATATAACCTTTTACTTTCTGTAAAAACAATGAATTTATATCTATTTCTGGAAGGAGTGAATTTATCAGGTGCGTTGGCGTTGAATGGTAATGGTTGATGCACATTTCCACTGTTCTCGTGAGGTACTCACATTGACCCATTTGTCTTTCTCAGGTTACTGAGTGAAAAATTATGGTTACTCTTCATAGATTCCAACAGGGTGCCATTAATGTACTTTAGGGTAGCTCTCAGAGCCGTTTTTCTTCAATAATATGCTAACGCTTTGAGCATAGCCTGTATGGAAACAAATATTCACCAGGGATTTCGATTGGCCTTTCTGTATACGTATTCTCTATGTTGGCGATTTCCTTCTAAAGAAATGCATATTCAAGTAAAGATTTATTTGCAGAGTAGTAAAATATTCGTAGTCTTTTTCTTAAGCTAAATGTATATAAAAAAAATATCCTATTTGACATTGTGCCACTCTACAATATATGCTACAGATACATCGAAATATTTTCAGAATTATTATCTTGTAAAATACATAAACTATACGTCTCTTCCTATATGACCTAATCCTGTAAGGTATTTAACAATTCTTATTTCCTTGAATGAGCCATTTACAAATAGAATGTCCTACTTCTATATTTTTCTGAGTTATGTTCACTCTGTGTATGGCCTCAGTGCATACTATGCTTACTTCCATAAGTCCCAGTGCGAGTTCTTCGAGCTTTTATTCAACCCAAGCTTGCTCTCCTCCATTTTACTTAGTTCTGTTGCGCTTATGGGAATGATGCTCGTTCAGCCGCTTCTGGGCTAGAAAATGAAAATTTCCACCTTTATTGGGCCAGTTCCAACCTTGGAACCGCTTGGGATTTAGTCAATGCTACCCTTCAATTATCCCACTTAGTCATTGGACAGGCGTAGGCACTTAAGTAGTGCTCTGCCTAACTGGTAGAGGTCATGCAGTACTGCTTATGTGAAATTTTAGTTTTGATTATTTTTTTTTTCTTTCTAGAGGGCCCCTTTAGGTTCCAGTTTTAGAACCTAGGGCTCTGATACCATCTGTAGTGCTCCGCCTAACGGTTAGAGCACTGTGTCCAATTCCCTGTAATGTTCTCTATCAAATCATTTTAGATTGCATTACAGATTTATATCCAGGTCTGTTCTATAAATTTTACAGACATATGTAAGTACAAGTATGAACTATAAGCATATTCAAGTAAAAATTTCGAACTGTACATGTTGATAACTTTATGAATTTTTTTATAAATTAGATCATAATAGCATGCATGAGTTTAATATATACATACCTGAAATTTAAATACCTGCAAATAGCAATTGTGGTAGATCCAACAGTTTGTCGTAAACCCTGTAGGCTCCTTCTTCTTCTAGCTTTCCGTACGAGCCTTAATCAACAAAAATGATGTGCCACCATGCCGACCAGCTCTCATCATGTGCTGGCCCTAGGAAACCCACGGGTTTCCTAGCCCCCGAGCCCACAGACCAATAATATCAAGAGCAGCTTCCTCTCCATTCTTTATCTTCTCAGTCTCAGTCATTTACAGATACTCTCATCCTTGAGTTGTCCCCCTCCTCAAGTATTTTTCCTCTATTTTTCCTCTTAGTTTTCCTCCTGCAGAGTCCAATTTCCCCCAAAATAAATCCAACCTCCTCCCGGCCCCCCGAAATCCCCAAAATCCCCCTCCTTATCCCTCCTTCCACCGCCTCTTGCATTATTATTTTATTTTATCATGGGCAGTGCCGTTCTGATAGGTCTGACATGTGTAATGTATTTATCTTGCCTTGTACGTGTCAAAAATGTCATGTATTACCAATTTTAATGTTTTACGCAATTGTAAAGTCGGTAAAATAATTAGTTTTAATTTAATAAAAGTATTTACTAATCAACTTTAATCATTAATATAGTATAAGTTTAATTTAATAAAAGTAATTACTCATAAACTTTAATTTAACATTAATATGGTATAAGTTTAGTTTAATAAAAGTATTTACTAATAAACTTTAATTAATGTTAATATGGGGCATTACAATAATTTTTGGAATTTGAAGGAGTTTTTTGTCAACAATGTAACTAGCTTCAAGTCCGAGGTCTTACTTTCAATTATTAATCTATGTACAGACAGTGGCGTGTGTTTTATTAATCCCATTTTTGAAAATGTATACTTTGTTTTTACATAACACCATGTATAAGTTGTTAATAGTATGTGTTCGTATTAGGTGTAAAAGTGTGTAATAAAAAAATTAATAAACCATTTGGTATTAGGAGTAAAATAAGTTGGATTCATTGCAGGAAAATGAAGCATAAATTTAGGAATCTGAACGAAGTTTATGTCAAGAATATAACTAGCTACAAGCCCACGATTTTACTTTTAATTTTTCTCTACATACAGACCATGGTGTGCATTTTACTAATCCCATTACAATTTGTTTTTAGATAACAACTTGTATAAGTAGTTCATATTATGTGTTGGTATTAGGGGAAAAAGTATGTTAAAAGAATTCATAAATTGGGGGGTAAAATAAGTTATAAAAAGTACTTCATTTACCAATATATCTGAAACCAATTAAAATAAAATAAACCTCATTTGTATGCATTCCTTGTTTTATTGCATAACCAAACCAGTTCATGGCACTAGTATAAAATGCAGAATTAATGACTAAACAAATGACTAAAATTCGATTATAAATTACTATTTTTGAGTTGGCGACTAATAGTAGCTAATTTCCACTATCTTATAGCTTGACTAACTTAGTCATATTTCACTTAGTCATTAATTGGTTGACTTATTATTCAATGATTTAGTCACGGATTTAGTCACTGATTGCAACAATTAATGACCAAATATATGGCTAAATAAAATACTAGATGATAACATATTAATGACTAAGTTAAATACGACTAAATGTTAGTCGCACTATAAGATACTGGAAATTAGATACTAATAGTCGTATATATACAAATTTAGTCGTTTTCGAAGTCACATATTTATGATAGGGAATAGAGGAATCAAACCACCAACCTCCTTCCTATAATTAGGCAGGTGCTCTACCATTGAGCTAGCATCCTTTAAGAAGTTGTTATTGCTTGATAATGATGATATTCAAACAAATTTTGCATCATTCAAGCATACAAAATAATGATTATCAAGTTACTATAGATCCATAATGGCTTACCTTGTACTAGTCATTCAAGTCCATTTTGCACTTAATAAATGCATGTGAAAGACTTGAAGGACTATTACATGGTAAGACATTATGTATATATAGTAACTTTATAATCATTATTTTGTATGCTTGAATGATGCAAAATTAAAAAATCCCAGAAATTTATAGGAATGACAAGCATGCACCCAATGTTAAACTATCTATCGAGTCATCTAGAGTCATGCCAAGATATCTAAATTTGACTGAAAATTCTTAAGTAACTTGAAGATAGTGGTGGATGATGTCATATAAAGGAGGATTTCAGTTTATATAGAAGCAAAGGATGAGAAAATGGAGAAACTCATCACCCAAAATGTATATAGAATAGTAAAAATAAATATACAACTAACTCCATTTCACATAAAGAAGAATGGGAATTAAATCTAAGTACTCTTAGCCACTAGATAAATGGAAATGAAATGAAATGAAATATTAGGAAAAATGCCTCCGAGTTTGCTTGCTGACAAGAAGTATGAATACTTATGCGATCATTTTATTCAAAGGTGACTTAAACAACCGCTAACCTACAATCAAGGCAAGAAATCATGTTAAGAATTGGTATATAAATAAAATCAAATAAAAGTTAAATATAGACTATGCCAATCCCACTATCATTTATACATCGAAAGAGAAATAACAAATCTCCCACAACTGTTCAAATTTGTCATAAATGCCCACTTGAAATGCCAATGTTTAAACAAAACAAAAAGAAATTGAAAACATGAAAGTAGTAATTTACTCTACCTATTTCTTGGATGCAGAGTTCCATAGTTGTGCAACATAATATGTCAAGCACAAGCAGTAAAATTATAAATGGACAAAAGGAAGAAAATAATGTGGTTTAGAACTTCCTTTATATACTCAGATATATATTATGATCACACCTTGTCTCTTAGGAGACAAGTCACTAACGAAACAATGGACATACTTGAGAGAGCGATAGATAGGTAGTTTTAGGGCAGAGTGAGACAAATAAAAATCTCAAGGCATTAATCAAAACAGTCTAGAAATGAGGATGAACTTTCAATCCCATTGCTGCAATAAATGGAAGTCTTTTAAGACAATCATACATCAAGCAAATACAAGCTCGTTTCAAAAGTGTAGAGGCAACCTTAACCCACACTCTAGCATGTCCATCATACTGCGACACACTTCCATACATAGTAGCAACCTCAAAGAGGCTGAAAAGGAGCACAAAAAAATCTATAAAGCCTATAAAATCTCGACGTGTTGCATCAAGCTGAACAACCTTACCAATACTTGCATGAGTGACATAAGCATAGTGGTGAGATACCTTATGACACATATCCAAGAGGTCAATTATTTTTTATCAGTATGGATATTGAAGAAAATATGTTAGTTCCCATTGCACTAAATGGTTTCTTTTCACCCTAGGTACATTTAAAAAGTTGTATATTCCCATGACCATATTCCAAACCTAATAGTTTTGATATCCTTTTTCATACCAAAAAAATTATTTCAATTGACATAACGAATTACATGCGAATTACTTATTCAAAACTAGAGGTTTACATGGTTTGAACTCACAAAAAGAAATTCACACCCTAAAGCTAAGAAAAAAATATAAATATGGTGACAATGATGAGGCATTTGCCTCTCTGTAGAAGTAGGTTTGATTATAGGAGAAATCCTAGAGACGTTATAAGGATCTGGTTTCAGATTGTAATAGTGGCTCAATATATTTGGCCAATATTTGAATAAAATATAGCATATTCAACTATTCTATATTCTATTGTTTGAAATTTAGTTGTTGTTGGTTTTAGTTGTGTACTTTGAATCAAAACTATAATACCTACATCATGTGGTATCAAAGCAGAGATAACCCTGAGTGGTGAAGACTCTTGAGTTTGGAAGACAATTCCAGTGGAAGTGTTCAGGTTGGGTATAATTGTTAAAGGAAGAGTGCGTGGATTCTAAATGAGTTGCTAAGAGAGAAAAAGGTAGTTCAATTTCACTTGACCACTAAAGGGAATTGAATCTATTGACCTGGTATAAAATCATGATAAAAACCAGTGGTTTAAATTTCCATGAAAGATGGAAATTATTTCACCCTCATACGGTAGTAAAGTGGTAGTTTTTAGCATGTCTATGGGTAAAGACAACATCAAAACTAAAAAGGAGTAATGTGGGTGAAAGAAATAACTACTCTCCAATTCTGGGAAATTTGTGGATGAAAAAGGAATAAAACAACCTAACATCTCAGTTATGGACCTTATTATATATGTAACAAGTCTCTCTGCATGGAATATGTGAATCATTCATGGATGACTGGTCTCCATATATTAGGATCAAAGGAAGGATGTTTCCATACAAGGGTTCAAAACCTATCATCCACAATGGATTTATCCACTAGAAAATATTGAGAAACCATCAAATAGAGGACAACCCATCATGAATCCAAACCATTGAATGCTTCCTTAAAGAAGGCCTAACATTCCATCTAATGGTGAATGCTACTCTACATAGAAAGTTGGAGGTAAATGGTGGCCTAATCATTGGGAAATTCTCTACATGAAAGTTTGGAAAATAAGCTTCTTCCCCATTATTCCTAGACTAAAATGGCTATGAGACTTGTTGTAGATTAATTTTGAGGACTAATAAGCTAGGAACAACACCTAAGCTAGAATGTACTACTTATCACAACAAATCTTGAATTTTGTCTCAAGTATGCTACTTGAATAATGTTGAGAATAAAGATGGAAAATGTGCTTTCAGATATGGACTGGTGCACTATCATCAGTGTTCTTCCAAAACAATAGATCTAGATTCATAATTAACACTCTATTTGAAGGATACAAATTGATTTGAGTGAAGATATTTTATTGTAAGGTGCAAACTCTGCACATAGGTGTCTGGAAAAAAACACTTCGAATTCATCATTATTATGGTTGCAAGTTGTAATGCATGTTGTCCTTAGGGTTCCACTACAATTACCCAGGATATGGATGGGATGATTTACCTCCAGTATATGCATTTTCCAGATTTTTAAACCAAAAGATACAAAATTAGGCGTGAGAAACAATGCTGTTGTAACAATGAAAATTATCTTTTAGGTTGTAGCATTCTTCTTGCTGAAAACATCCTCTAAATATTAATGTTGACTGTATTTACTCTATTGTTGTCCCAAGAATAAAACAGGTCAAAATTTACCCCTCTTTGCTTGTTGTTTCTATACACCATCTCTACAAGTTACATTTCTTTCTAACAACTCTAGAATAACCAACACCTATGTAAAACGTGTTGATGTAATTGTAACTTCGGAATGTATTCACTTGTATTTCTTATGTATTGTACCTCAATGTTTATTCTGGGATGTGTCTGTAATGTAATTGAGTCATGTCATGCCCTGATGTTTTGATCGGTAGTTTCTATAATGTAAACAAGTCATGTCAATTCAATGTGGGTAACCCTCCTATTGTTCAAGGGTTAAAGTCCCCGCAGTTCCGGGGCACTAGTGTTGTTAGACTAACCTAGTCATGAAGTCAGACCTAGTAGGGTTTAGTCAAGTTAGGAATTAATATAAATAGATAGCTAGCCTCTCTATTTATCACACACTCACTCACACTCAGTTGTAACACATAGCTGAGGAAGAAGAAGACACTGGGGCTAGGAACAAAGAAGGTTACTGCTGTCGGGAGATCATCTTACTGTTTTGGGTTTTACTTTTGGTGTTGATTCTATCTCTGAGGAAGTTGTAGGGTTTTCTCCATTTATGGTTTCCCTGAGGAAAAAATCTGTGATCATTGTCTTTTGTGTTTGATTGTTGTGCTTGTTATTCTCTCAGTTAAAGATCCTAATATAATGCTAGCTTAATGCTAAAATTCTAACATGGTATCAGAGCTAACTTGAGAAGAAGACACTGTGCAGCTGCAGGAACTAGGGTTTCCTACTTTGTGGATCTCTCTCCATAGATTTTTAGCAAAATAAGGTTGGATTAACTCTCCTCCCTAGGGCACATATTTCCATCGAAGCATAATCCAATTCTGAGGTTTTTCAGTTTTGGACCCGACACTACTGCCGAAAATTAGGGATTTTCATAGAAGTGGAATTTTTCAGTGATCCTAGGCCTGGATTGATCTCCTCCCAAAAATAGAAGTTTAGAGATCAATATCAAAGCATTTGGTTGGACATAACTCCAGAAAATCAAAACCCTAATCTGCTCCTGAACTAGCACTACAAAATTTCAGCTCCAAATCCAGATCCGACATATTGACTTGGTAAGATATAAATCTTTTGTATTTCCATTTGAGGTTCTCAATTAAGATGTCTCATCATACCAATCTTGAGGGAGCTAATAACTTCCGAGCCTGGAAGTATAGGATCTCCCTGGTTCTAGAAGAAAATGAGTTGGACTCCTATATCCATGAGGAGGTTCCAATTCCAGAGGGAGATGAGGCCAAGGCCTTACATAAGAAGAATTTGGTTATAGCAAAGAGGATTATTCCTGATTCAATCAAGGATCACCTCATACCACAGGTGTCCTCCCTCAAGACACCTAAATATATGTTTGATGCCCTAACCAAACCGTTTGAAGAGAAGAACATCAACCAGAAGATGACTCTAAGGAACTAGTTGAAGAATGTAAAGATCCAGAGTGAGGAGACCATCCAGTCATACTTCACAAGGGTATCCCAGCTCAAAGAACAACTGGAAGCGGTAGATGAAGAAGTGGAGAATGCAGAAATTGTGATGAAAACCTTGAATGGTCTCCCTAGGTCATGGGATTCTTTCATTCAAGGAATCTGTGCTAGGAAGAAATTAGTCAAGTTCAGTATACTGTGGGAAGAATGCTCTCAAGAAGAATATTGAATATTAGCTCAAGAAGAAAATATGGGAAGTGAAGATCAAGCTCTCACAGTACACTCCAAGAAATGAAGAAGGGAAAATCATCATCACCAAGGTAAGCATTATCATCAGAAAAATCCATCCAAACTCAGATGTTATACATGCGATGAAATAGGACACTTTACTAGAAATTGTCCCATGAATAAGAATGGATCCAAGAAGAAGAAGAAGTCCAAAAGAAGACATCACACTCACACTGCTGAGGATGATGATCCTCCTAGGAAGAAATTAAAACAAAAAAGTGAAGACTCTTCAAGTGAAGAAGAATATGTTCTGATCTCCACTCTCATGGGAACTGTCACTCATGGAAGCAAAGATTGGCTTATTGACAGTGGGGATTCCAAACACATGACAGGTTTCAAGGAATATTTTGAGAAACTATCTGAACATAATTCACCCCATAAGGTGAAACTTGGGGATGATTACCAATATCCTATAAAAGGTAGTGGCATAGAAGGCTTGCACATGTGCACTACAGAGCACTACCACTTGCAAGAAAAGTTGTTGAAGGTCTTCCAGAAATTCAAGCAAAACATGATGGAGTCTGCAAAGGATGTGCAAAAGGAAAGAATACAAAGAAGACATTTCCAAGTAGTGAGAGAAAGACAAAAGGAATCTTGGAAATCATCCACTCTGATGTATGCGGACCAATGTCATCAAGTTCACTAAGCGGGTATGTATACTATGTTTCTTTTATTGATGAATTTTCTAGGAAGACATGGATTTACTTCATGAAGAACAAAGATGAAGTTTTCAGCAAGTTCAAGGAATTCAAAGCCTTGATCGAGAACCACATAGAAAAGAAGATTAAGACCTTTTAATCAGATAATGGCGGAGAATTCACATCAAATGAATTCAAAGACTTATGCAGAAAATTAGGGATTAAGAGGGAGTTATCCACTCCATATAATCCACAATAGATTGGGGTTGCAGAAAGGAAGAATAGAACTATCATGGAAGGTGCAAGAGAAATGCTTCATGATCAAGATATTCCCATGCATCTATGGGCATAGGCTGCCAGAACAATAGTGTATATATATAACCATACTCCACACAGAGTACTTGAGAACAAGACACCTGGAGAAGTCTTTTCCAGAAAGAAACCAGAAGTTAGCCATCTCAGAATATTCAGCTGTCCAGTGTACATACACATTCCGAAAGAAAAGAGGACAAAGTTAGATCCTTCAGGAAAGAAGGGTATATTTGTGGGGTACTCTAAAAGCTCGAAGGCTTACAGAATATACTTCCTAGGATTCAAGAAGATCGACATCAGTAGGAATGTAACATTTGATGAAGACTCAGCTTACAACAAATCCATAAAGAGACCAGCTGAAGATCCTGAAGAAGCAGAAGCACCCAGAATTCATGATACAACCATGAACGAAGAAACTCAAGAAGAAGATTGAGAATTTGAAGAACCTCAAGAACCTATAGATCCACCTCAAGAGAAGAATCCTCACAAGAGGAAACCTACTTGTGTACGAGAAGCTATCCAAGGTGCGAAAAGATATGGGGCTTCATAAGAGAATCATAGAGAAAGGAAGAGGACTAGGTCCTGCTCTGGGTATGTAGCTTTACTATGTGACTTTATCAATAAAGAAACTTCCAATAATGAAGAAGCAATAGAACGGAAAGAATGGAAGGATGCTATGATCGAAGAGTATCAATCGATCATGAAGAACAATGTTTGGGATGTTGTCCCAAGACCAGAAGGGAAGTCGGTTGTAACTTCCAAATGGATTTACAAGATCAAGCATGCTGCAGATGGCAACATAGAGAAATATAAAGAAAGATTCATGGCTCATGGCTTCTCATAGAAAGAAGGAATAGATTATGAAGAAACCTTTGCACCTGTAGCTAGATACACTTCCATCAGATCAGTACTTGCTCTGGCTACAGTGATGAAATGGAAGATACACCAAATGGATGCCAAGACTGCTTTCTTGAATGGTGTAGTGGAAGAGGAAGTGTATTTAGAGAAGCCACTTAGTTTTGAGACACATGACAAGGAGTCTCATGTGTGTATATTGAAGAAAGCCCTGTACGGTTTGAAACAAGCACCCAGGACATGGTATGACAGAATTGACAGCTTTCTATCCAGTTTGGGCTTTACCAAAAGTAAAGCAGATTCCAACCTTTACTACAAGGTTGAAGACAACAACCCAGTGATGCTCCTATTGTATGTAGATGATCTGTTTGTAATAGGTATGGATGGGTTGATTATTGATACGAAGATAAATCTTGTTGCCGAGTTCAAAATGAAGGACTTGGGTATGATGCACTATTTTCTAGGCATGGAGGTGTGGTAGAATGTGGATGGAATCTCCCTCAAAAAAGGGAAGTATGCAGTAGAGATCCTGAAGAGGTTCAGGATGATGGACTGCAAGGCCATGACCACACCTATGGCATCAAACCTAAAGCTATTGAGTGATGCTTCATCAGAAGTGGTTGATGCTACGATGTATGGTCAGATGATTGGGTCCTTGATGTACCTAACGAACACAAGGCTAGACATTTGCCTTTCTATGAACACCTTGAGCCAGTTTCTAACAGATCCGAGACATGTTCACTTGATTGCTGCAAATCATCTTCCGAGGTACCTAAGGGGTACAATTGATTATGGGATCAAGTATGAGGTGAATAAGAAGATTAACCTGGAGGCTTATGTTGATTCATATTGGGCAGGCAGTGCCATTGATAGGAATATCACTTTAGGATGTTGCTTCAGTATGGAATCAGGTGTGATCTCTTGTTTTAGCAGGAAGCAATCATGTGTGGCACTAAGTACACCTGAAGCAGAGTATGTTGCAACTTGTTCAGTTAGTTGTGAGGTAGTATGGCTGAGGAAGCTACTGTCTAATTTATTTGATCTCCAGATGGATGATACTTGTATACATTGTGACAACCAGAGTTGCGTGAAGTTGTCGGAGAACCCGGTGTTCCATGACAAGTCGAAGCATATCGAGATCAAGTATCACTATATCAGGGACATGGTGCAGAGGGGAGCAGTGAAGCTCCCGTATGTTGTGACGGACTAACAGATAGCTGATGTGTTGAAAAATCCATTGGCTAGGGTGAAGTTTGAGTACTTCAGGGAGAAGCTTGGTGTTCTCCGGATCGAGGTTCCCTCCAAAGGGAAATGATGATACCTAGAGCCATTTTGACATGGTGAGAGGATTGGTTCCTTCCATGGTCAGATGTAAGGGCTGAGCCATTCTATCATGGTGAGAGGATTGGTTCCTTCCATGTTAGATGTGAGTGTTGAGCCATTTTGATGTGACTATAGGATTGGTTCCTACATGATCAGATATAAGCACTGAATGCCATTATTGGAATGGAGGCACCTGTTCAGTTACCAGGAAAGCTCAGTCTGGGACTGAGGGCCATTATGATGTGACTGTAGGATTGGTTCCTACATGATGAGATGTGAGTGCAGAGCCCTTCTGACATGTATGCTGGATTGGTTCCTCACATGAGCAGATGTAAGTGCAGAGCCCTTTCGACATGTAGGTTGGATTGGTTCCTCGCATGGTCGAATGTAAGTGCAAAGCCCTTTCGACATGTAGGTTGGATTGGTTCCTCGCACGGTAGAATGTAAGTGTAGAGCCTTTTTGACATGTATGTTGGATTGGTTCCTCGCATGGTCAAATGTGAGTGTTGGGCCTTTCTGACAGGGTTGTGGGATGTGTTCCCACATGGTCAGATGTGAGTGTTGGGCGTGCCTTTCTGATCTGATTATAGGATTGGTTCCTACATGATTAGATATAAGTGTTGGGCGGGCCATTTTGACTTAGGGTCAGATATAAGTGCTGTAAGAAGACCTACATGGAGGCTAGGCCTACAACCGTCATGAAAAAGGGCCGGCTCTGTAGAAATTCCTATGACGAGAAGAATCATGAGATAGCACTCGTGATGATCTAGTGATAATGATCCAGTAGTGACGATCCAGATCTAGTGATGGTGTTCTATTGATGATAATACAAATCAAGTGATGATCCAGATCTAGTGATGATGATCCAGATCGAGTGATGATCCAGATCCAGAGGAAGATGACTTGAAGATGAATATGACTTGAAGATAGATATGACTTGAAGGTGAATATGATGAGGACTCAATGATGATCCAGATGATACAGAGAAGAATACTTGTGCTAATAAATTATGTCGAGAGAATACATTCCTAGTTAAGAGGGATTGCTGATGTAATTGTAACTTCGAAATGTATTCACTTGTATTTCTTATGTATTGTACCTCGATGTTTATTTTGAGACGTGTCTATAATGTAATTGAGTCATGTCATGCCCCAATGTTTCGATCGAGAGTTTATATAATGTAAACAAGTCATTTCAAGTCAATGTGGGTAACCCTCTTACTGTTCAATGGTTAAAGTCCCTGCAGTTCCGGGGCACTAGGGTTGTTAGACTCACCTAGTGAAGTCGGCCCTAGTAGGGTTTAGTCAAGTCAGGAATTAGTATAAATAGAGAGATAGCCTCTCTATTTATCACACACTCACTCACACTCAGTTGTAGTGCATAGCTGAGGAAGAAGAAGACATCGAGGATAGGAAGAAAGAAGGTTACTGCTGTCGGGAGATCATCATACTGTTTTGGGTTTTACTTTTGGTGCTGATTCCATCTCTAAGGAAGTTGTGGGGTTTTCTCCATTTATGGTTTCCCCGAGGAAAAACACCATGTTCATTGTCTCTTGTGTTTGATTGTTGTGCTTGTTATTCTCTTAGTTAAAGACCCTAATATAATGCAAGCTTAATGCTAAAATTCTAACAAAACATGTACTATTACTTATCCAAGGTGAACCAACACCTATGTAAAACATGTACTAGTAATCACATATCATAAGGTGAGACATCAAACTCAACAGGTTTATTAATATTACTTGGTTTATATGTGAAACATGCTTATATAGGTAATGGAATAGCTTATACTATTGGTTATGGGTTTATTGGGGTTAAACATTGAACAATTTATCATTATACCAGAGTCACCAAAAATTGAAGTGTCAAGACTTAACAATGTTGACATACTACAAAAGATAGAAGGCACTTACGCTTTTTAAATAATATGATCTCTACATAAAGGCTTTTGTTGAAGACAAATGCTGGATGATGCAAAGGAAAGGATAATTTCAGCTTATATAGAAGCAAATGAGGAGAAAATGGTGTCCCAAACTCATCTTCCTCCAATGTTGGCCAAGCCACCATCCCTTGTAAAATGAACACATGTGCATGTTTCTCTCAGGTTCCATGAAAATCTTACACAACCTTTAGATAGTTTCAATCGAATTTGGATGTCCATCTTAGCTTCAAAAGACCAAAACTTTAACTAGTAGATTTCACATTTCACATCAAGAAGAATGGGAATTAACTCTAAGTACTCTTAGCCACTAGATAAATGGAAATGAAATGAGATGAAATATCAGTAACAATACCTGTCTATTGGATGTAGAGTCCCATAGATGTGCAACAAAATTAGTTAAGCACATGCAATAAAATTATAAATGGACAAAATATACCTTCCTTTCTATACTCATATATATATTACGATCACACTTTGTATCTTAGGATACAAGTCACTAACAAAACAATGGACATGCCTAAGAGAGAGATATATAGGTAGTTGTAAGGTAGAGTGAGACAAATACAAACCTCAAGGTATTAATCAAAACAATCTATAAATGAGGATGAAATTTCAATCCCATTGCTGCAATAAATGACAGTCTTAAAAGACTGTCATACATCAAGCAAATAGAATATTTTTTCAAATGTGTAGAGGAAGCCTTAACCCACACTCTAGCATGCCCATAATACTGCGACACACTTCCATACATTGTAGCAGCCTCAAGGAGGATGAAAAGGAGCACAATAAACCTCTATAAAGTATAAACATGCTCAACATACTACAACAAGTTGAACCAGAACCATAACATTGCTAGTAAAAGTCATGGCAGGAACCAAAAATAAAACACTCACATAAAATACCTCATAATAGTTAGCAGACCACAGATCCAATCAAGGTAGCCTAAGGAACATTCATGGTTCATTCTAGTAGTCTCAGTAAAGGTCAAAACCCAGCTTAGCAGCCCATAAAGGTCACAAATTATTCCAAACAACTCACACAGGTCATGGCTCTGTCCAAACATCCCACAAAGATCATGGTTTTGTCCAAAAAACCCACAGAGATCATGGTTTTGTCCTAGCAGAGGTCGCCACTTAGTCTAAGGCAGCCCACAAGGTGAGGAATCAATCCAAGGAAGTCCAAAAGGTCATAGATAAATACTGTCAACCTCAAAGGTGGTCATAGTTCAACATAACAATATCAGTAAAGAACATGGCCTACCCTAACAAGATTCCAACAATATCCAACACAATATAATAAAAATAAAAATAAAACACATATATGAAAATATAAATTCTAAAACAAAAACTATATGTAATGCAGCTCTCGACCCACCAGCTCTTGACCCACCTCTATTTGACGACATTAATGGTTTATTTTCCTAAACTCATGGAGATTTCATCCTCCTATTCAGTAGATGACTACTCAAGCATCCCATTGGATCCAAATAACTAGTCCAAGAAGACCGTTGGCGGAAAATAACAAGCCCAATAGACTGTTGGTGCCAATATTTTGTGTTGGTTGGTGGCGAGGAGGTTTTGGTGGGTTATGAGGGGAAAGTAGTTGTAAATTGGGACTAGAGGCATTTTTTTGCATTTATTAGGCCACTTATACCCGTTGAGTAAATTGTGATTCCTATTCACAATTGTTGAGGGTTTAGAATTTTGGTATTTAATTACCAATGCTGCCATGGATAAAAGAGCATTAGAGAGAACCAGGAGGCTCTTGAAGAGGCATGTCATGAATTATGCAGCTCTAGAGTCAAAATGACCTTCTTCCATTAAAAAATCGTAGGTAAGTTTCTTGGTTTACTGTGAAATTTTATCTTTTACATGTTAATATTGGTTATAATTATGAAGTGTAGATAGGTAGGTTAAGGTAGGTAGGTAGGTTTTTTTGAAAACTTAGAAAGCATTCATGAAATAAGCGGTATAGGGAGACTAGGTGTAGTTATTAAGGTAGGTAGGTAGGTTGTTTTGAAAACACTAAAGTGAAGGTAGTGTAATTCCATTCCATCTTGAAACAAGTTAACAAATGTGAATGGCAAGTCATCATGATAAAAGGGTCAAGGTATGACACTAAGAGAGGGATATGCTAGCATAAGGACCAACAAGGTTCAACACAAGATCGAAGGTCAATAAGAGTTGTCATAACAAAGTGGGAAGACAAACATTTCACCCACAAGACCAAGGTGTACCATCAAGGTACATAAATAACCCTTTACCCACAAGACTGAGGTTTACAATCAAGGTGGGGAAACAACCATTTTACCCACAAGACCAAGGGTCAAACTTTTATCTTCTCCCTCAAGGTATATAGTCCATAGGTGTTATGTACAATAATTCTAAGTTTTATCATCACCATATAAGGAAGGTCCAAACTATGAAACACTTCGAGTGACTGCAATACAACAAATATAACATAATTTTCATTTCTTTTAACTTAACACTCCCAAAGGTCCCCATGTTAAAGTTGAAGCATCCAAGGACAATAAATAAAAACAATAGTAATAAATTAATGAACAAGTTAAACTAGAATAAGTAAAGGAGAAAACAACGTGGTAACATATATAATATAATTTTCATTTCTTTCAACTTAATACTCCCCGTGGAAATTAATCCAAAGCTTAGAACAATTGAACTCACAAAATTGCTTGAAAATATGGAAAAAACACTCAAGAAGGAGACTGAATATGTGATAATCCAAAATATTTTGATGATATTAATTTACATCATCCATAATTAAATAGATGTAGGTTTATCATACAATATCTACTCCAAGGAATCGAAATCTCTAGGAAGCTATTCAAATTGGTGCAAAAGCAGGCTTACTAAACTAGTCAAAATCCCCCATAGGTGGATAAAGCACTTTCCAAATCAGTGAAGAGGCTCACGAATTTGATGAATGAGTGCATACAGATCATAAGTGATGGAAATTTGAATTCATCATGATTTTAGATGAGGAAAATAAGGGAGTTGAGTTGGTGCAAAAAACAAGGCAGTCTACCTTAAAACTAGCTTTAGCTTTTTCCTTAAAACTGTAGAAAAGCTGGAAGGGATGGAAAAAATAGTAATGCATAGTTTCCATTATGGGAAGTCTATGGATTGGTAGATCTTATCCAGAATATTTATAACTCATTCCATGAGGAATTTTTGGAAATTTTGACCTCAAAAATGGGTTTGGGTGCAAACTAACTAGTGTAATGCCTAGGAATTTATCAAAAGAGATTAATTATTTTATCCTAAGTCTTGGGATGGGTTTTGATTATTCCAACACCCCATATTAAGCCTAAATTTAAGTACAATATCAGAAAAATTACATATATATAGGGCCTATTAACAAGGCTTAGTCCCCCTTTACATATTGCTTGTCCATACAAAACAAGGAAAAGAGGCAAAACCACAAGTGGGAAATTCCTCCCTCAAAAATGGACATGAACAAAACTGTATGAAATATGGTATTCAATATATATTCACAACATGATCAGATATCCAAAGTAAATACTTAAGAATGCTGAAATTCCTCTCTGAAAATACTTTGGTGAAGATGTCTGCAACTTGCTCAGATGAAGGGAAATATTGCAGATTAATGACCCCATCATGCAGAAGTCCTCTGATGTAGTGCATATGGACATCGATGTGTTTGGTTCACTACCTCAGTACTGGATCAGTTGAGATATGAATGGTACTCTGTTTTTCACAATAGATGACTGTAGAAGTCACTATATTGATCCCAAACTCCCAAAGTATTCCCTACAACCACAAGCATTGAGTAGTTGCATTCACAACTCCTCTGTAATTTGCCTCTATAGATGAAAGTGAAATGGAAATTTGTTTCTTAATTAACCAATTGATTGGTCCATATGCAAGCATAAAATCATATCCATAATTTTATTTCCTATCAGTTTTATCACCTGCCCAATTAGAGTCAGTAAAACCAATTAACTCTAGGCTAGATTGTGCAACATAGTGAATCTCGTGAGTTTTTGTTCCTTGTATAAAGTTTAGGGTTATTTTTTCTTCCCTCCAATGGATGTCATTAGGCTGATCCATGTTTCTGGAAGCCACATTCACTGCATAAGATATATCAGGTCAAGTATAAGTCAAATAAAGAAGATAACCAACCAGTTTCCTATACAGGGTGTTGTTTTCCAATGGAGTTGACTGCGCTTCTTCAAGATTAACTCCTGAAAGGAAAGGATTCTTGCTTGTCTTGCAATCCTTCATTCTGAAATTATTCAGTAGATATCAAGCATACTTGGACTGATTTACTTTGATTCCAATATCTAATTGAGAAATATCAAGCCCCAAAAATTGGCTTAACAATCCCAAATCAGTCATAGAAAAGGCATGGTTCATTATATCCTTCAAGGAGGAAATATCTTTCTTGGAAATTCCTGTGATCAAGAGGTAATCCATATAAAATACAATGATGATTAAGGAACCATGAATCATCTTCAAATAAAAATTTGGATCATACTTTCATCTACAATATCTCAGTGATATAAAAAATCCGTCAATCTTGGCATACCAAGCTCCAAGAGCTTGTTTTAGCCCATACAATGATTTATTCAACTTGCACACAAGATATGTATTAGTCACAAAACCTTATATATGCTGCATATATATTTATTCTTTCATATCACCATGTAATAAGGCACTCTTCACATCCATTTGATGTACCTCCAACTGAAGTTGCAATGGCCCAAACTAGTCTTATGGAGTCCAGCTTTGCAACTCGTGCAAAGGTATCGTTGTAGTCAATTCCTTGGAATTATGATAAGCCCTTGGAAATTACCCTTTTCTTATATTTCAAAGGATAACCATCACATCAAATGTTTTTTTGAAAACCCACTTACACTTGACTAGCTTCCTCTCTGGGGGGGAGAATGACTATATCCCATGTATCATTCTTTTGGAGCAAATGAAATTTCTCCTTCATGGATGTTTTCAATATTGGGTATTCACATGCATATTCATATGTATGTTGATCAGATTCAACCATTATAAAACAATTATTAGCAAAACAATGGTCCTTGATAGAAAGGGCACTCTCAAATTGAGATCTAGTCCTCCTAGAATCTGTAGGATTCCCGGCTAGTTCCCCAACTGCTTTGATAGTTTTAATTTCCCACTTTTCCTTGTGGGGATGTTTGTATATGAAATTAAATAATCATTATCAAACATATCAGAATCATAAATTTCATTATTTCCTTCACTTACAACCAAAGGTGGAGGAGGTGAGGAGGACTCTCCAATTTCTGTTGCTACCATAGGCTCTTCTTCGAACTGAACACTCCTTTCGATGAAGGATTTGTGAGTGATCATGTTTATCATATTGTACCCTTTGGAATATTCAGAATACCAAACAAACATGAAATATTGTATTTTAGGTTCCAAATACCTCCTTTTATCTAGTGGAATTCTATCCCATGCTGTTGAGCCAAAAATCCTGAAATGAGACACATCTGGTTTGTTCCCACTCCAAGCTTCGAAAGGAGTAAATCCATCAATATTATTGTGTGGAACCCTATTATGGATGTAGGATGCATAGTTTATAGCTTCAGCCCAAAAATTTGGTGGCAAAGTATTAGACTCCAACATACAAGTATCCATCTCCTTGAGACTTCTATTCTTCCTTTCAGCCACACCAATCTGTTGAGGTGTGTAGGGAATAGAGTGTTGCATATGAATACATTAATATTCACAATAATTAATGAACTCAGAATTGAAATATTCACCAGCATTATCAGATATGAGGATCTTGAGTCTCCTCCTAGACTAGTTCTCAACCAAGGCCTTGAAAACCTTGAAGTGGTCAAAAACTTCAGACTTAAGTTTAAGGAAGTAAACCCAACAATAACTGGAAAAGTCATCTATGAAAGTAAGGACATACTTGGCTTGAATCATGGAAATATGAGGGAAGGGACCAATACAGTCACTTTGAATGAGCTTAAGAGGTGTTGAGGTTTTCTCATGGCTGACTCTCTCATACTTATGCTTTGGATGTTTTCCTAGAATGAAACCCTGACATACTCCTTTTGAAAAATTTATTTTTGGTAATCCTTAAACCTATCTTTATCACAAAAATATGAAAGGAATTTATATTTTAGATGACTAATCCTATCATTCCAAAGTTTGCTTTCTTCATTGGCATGTGTGAGGTGAGCAGAGGGGTTAGAAAAAGGCATGAAGTGTGAGAACCTGTAAAATCTAGAGCTATGATCCACAAAACCTTTAGCAATGATTCTATCATTTGCAATATCAGATATTTCAACTTCATTGGGAGAGAAAACAACCTTATTATGAGACCCAAGGTGGGTCATCTGGTATACTGACAAGAGATTAGCATCGAGACTTGGAAAATACAAAACATTATTGAAAGAACCATGGTCAAAATCAATGCTACCTTTACCCTTGCTTTAAGTTTTTGAGGTATCTCCTAGCAAAATATTAGTACCCTTCGAATATTCAATACATGAGAAGGATTATTTTATTGAAATCATGTTCCTATAAGCTCCATAATTGATGATAAGGAAGGAGATCTTACAGTGCTTGCAACGAGGGCATGTACTCTCTCTTGGTCTTCGAAACTGGATCCTCCTTCTTTCTTGCTTGTGCCACTAGGGAGGGAGATGTTTTTATTCTGCAGGAGTTGAGTCAACATATCTATCTACTTATTCATGAAAGATATCTAAATATTAAATCCCTTTCCACAGTATGCACACTTGCTACCTTCACCTTTACCTTTCTTCTTCTTGGAGTTTGAGGACTCCTCTTGAGACTTGGACTTGTCTCCTTTTTGATCTGAAGGCTTCTTATCCTTCTTATTGTCCTTGGAATTCACCTTGGAATATCTAGCAACCAAATATTGATCTTTGGAAGGTTTGATGTTTCCCATCTAGACCAAATTATTCTGCTCTTGAGTCAAGGATTCCATGAAATATGCCAGTGAAGGCATCTTCCAATTTTGAGTTGTCAACTTGGAAGCACGGAAGGTCGAAACAAATACTGAATAATAAGGACCAAGCTTTGAAAGGATGGAAAATATTAGTTGTTCATATTCCTTATCAATACCACACCATTTTAGCTGCAAAACCAGTGACTTGAATTTTGAGAAGTAGAACTACAAGGTTTCGAAGCTTCTTGGACTCAATGCTATCAACTCATTCTCTAGTTGATAACCTCTCATCTTACCTTTCTTCCCAAACAAAGCTTCAAGTTTATCCCATACTTGATTCAGTGATGTAAGACCATCAAGATGAAATAGAAGGTCTCTGGAAATGCTGAGACACACGGCAGGCATAAACTCAAAATTTTAGTGAACAACTTTGTTATCCACGATTTCAGCTCGGATTCTTAGCTTCCAAAAAAACAATTGAAACAAGGGCATCATGTACCATGGCCATAGTTGAAATTGGGGAAGTATATACCAAAAACAATTTGAAATAGGGGCGTCTTCTACTATAGAAGTGGTTGAAATAAGAAATTCGCTGGTGTGAGGTTCACCATGAGAAAATTCAAAGAGTGCGGTGATGCAAATGAGTGGCAAACAAGTATGCTAAATACCTTTCTAAGAGTAGTAGTGCATCAATTTATTTTGGGACATTTTAATTTTCAAAACGAGGAGATAGACGATGCCATCAATAATTATGATCACGAGGGCATGGAATTGTGTATTTTTGGGAAAAAGGGTATATTTGGATCCCAATTTGGTTTCCAAAGAAACTAAATTTCCATGCAAAGGGGGAGTAATGCTTACCTCCAGAAAAAACCCCAAGGTAGAAAATACTTAGATGGCTAATAAAATTTGTGCGAAGAAGATAATTGTGCCTGGGAATAGTTTAAAAATTCAATATGTTCATGTTGATGTTTTGAGAAAAATTGGAGAAGCTTGAACTTTTAAACTTTTATCAATAAATTTCAGCACAAATGAATCTCATAAATTAGCCACATATGAATATATCTTCCATATATGAATCTCATAAATTAGCCACATATGAATATATCGTCCATATATGAATCTCATAAATATATCAGCCACATATCAATCTCATAAATATATCAGCCATATAAATCAACTCCATAAATCATCCATATAAATCAATCAACCATGAGAGACAATATAAACCTTGGGAAAAACCTCCAAACACAGAGGATTAAAAAAACATCTGGTTTACAACACATAAGCAAATTTCCCGATAAGAGATATCACCACAGCAGTAGAGAAGAGAGATACAATGCAACCCTGCAAAAACAATTGTATGCAACTATGTTGAACTTACCATATGCCTAGCATATTAATAACAAGCCAAAACACACTTCATGCAGAAGGTAGCACATAGGAGGCTCAATAAACACACTGAGAGCACCACATAGTGCATTCAAAAGGAGGAGGTAACTAGAGATCCCTCCATGCAAACATTAGCACTCTTCCTTTCCTCAATTAGATTTAACTGAATGTTCACTTTCTTGAGCTGAAATTGAACTGACTTGAACTCAATGTTAAATGACTTGAAATGAATGTTAACTGACTTGAAATGAATATTAACTTACTTGAACTGAATGTTTAACTCACTTAAACTAATTGTGATCTGAACTCAATATTTAACTGAATTATGATTACTTAGGTAACATGCTAACTTAAGTGTCATTAGTGCTTCACCCTTAGTACCATCCATGCACAATTTCTATTATTAAATTTTGCATGGATCTCTTTAGTTAACTTATGCATGTTGATTGATGAACATTAAGATCTTATTTGCTTAACTAAATACATTCATTAATGGTTCAACTTATGCTTTGATTGAATGAACCTGGGTAGTGATCCTTGGAGAGAGGGACATAGAGACACAAAACCCAACAAATGGTTATGTTGTTAGGACCCTAGATCATTGTGGTGAGGGATATGTTGTGGAAACCCATGAAACCGAAGATATGTTAGGCCAAGAAAGAGAAAAAGGAGGAAATAGAAGCACAAGCGCAAGAGGTAAAGGCAAGCACATGAAAATAAGGAATGAAGGAAGGAAGGAAAGGAAGTGCAATGTAGAGAAAGCTGCAACAAGGAGCAATGCGGTGGAGACAAAGCAGATCTTCAGGAGTGCAGAAAAGCAATGGCTAGAAAGCGACAGGTCAAGAAGATCATGGATACTAAAGTCGGCGCAAGCTGGTGAATGATGCATGTATGAAGGAATCTTGTAAGTCAGGATGATAGCGCCTTGTGTCAGTCAGTTTGTCAGTTTGTAACCATTTTTAGATGGTTGATAATGATCTGCACTAAGTGAGTTGTATGTAGTCGACCCTGTATGGTCTTGTAAAAAATATAAATAAGAGGAACCTGTGTTGTATAAGGGTTCGAAATAGTTCGAAAAACACTGGAGAAAGTCGAAGAGATTAGATAGTAGTGTTGTAGAAGCCTATTGAGCTGCGGAACCCATTTTGGAGAAGGGTGGTCGAACAATAGATTTTGTAGGAGTCATTCTACATTTGAGTGCGCAGATAGTAGATTTTGCAGGAGTCATTATGCAGCTAAGTGTGTAGATAGTAGATATAGTAGGAGTCATTCTGCAGCTGAGTGCACAGATAGTAGATATAATATTCGATCCAGGATGTGTGCGGATCAGTAGGAGTAGAAGAGAATAATAAACCAGAGAGCATGCGAGTAAGAAAGAGTCTGACCTGAAAGGACATATCTCAAACAGTATGTAGTCAAGTTGCAGACTGAAAGGTTCCATATGTTTCTCATGCCAGATGAAGAGAACCTTTGTGGTTTTTCCCGATTGGGTTTCCACGTTACATATTGTGTCAATTGATTGTGCATATTGAATAGTTGTGATTGGTTATTGGTTATATTGCATTATTTATACTTATTGATTAAATGAATGTCACACTATTAATGAAAGAGGTTGAATACATGAATGACCAACACGACTGAAAACACTCTATATTACTTCAAGTTAGTCGTAGCTAAGTGCTAAGGAAGAATCTGTGTCGAGTTGTTGAATGAATGAATTAATGAACAGTATTATTGGAAGCATCACACATTAGTTCAAGTTCATTTGTTGTTAAATTGCCAAAGGAGAAAATGTGTCGCATTGTTAAGCCGTTAAGTTGTTACGTTGTTAAGTTGGTTGTGTCACACTTAACAACGTAACAACTTAACAACAGATTCCATCGTTCTGACTCTATTGAGCACCTTGGTTATGCACTAGAGGACTGTAATCCCTCAACCTAGCTACAAAAACATGGGTTTGGTAGTTTCCCATTAAGATATCTCGAGTGAGATTGCACCTGTGTCGTAGGTGTTGCCGAATGATCTTGCTCTGTGGGGCTGATATCTTTCAGTGTTTTGTTGGTGTTTGTTGATTGTTGAGCTTGGGTCGCGAGAGTTAGGAAAAGTAGCCAACAAATGGTTTCATTTGTAGGACCTTTAATCATTTGAGTCGAGGGAAATTTTTTGGCATCCGATAAAGAAGGAATTCGAGGATTGGCTGGAGTCTAAGACATTGGCATTTATGAGAAGGAAAAAGCGAAGGTTTGTGTTCACAGTTGAGCCCATAAAACTAGTTGGACCGCTACCTGTACATAGATATTCATGAAATATTATTTGCAAAGTTTCCTATTGTGCTACATGAGTGGTTTTCAAGATTGGAAACTCGACAGACAAACTTTCATAGGATAGAAGCAGTCGATTGGAGTGCTCAGTTGATCCGCGAGGTAGCAAGTGTAAGTAATCCCATCTCTAGAGCTGTTGATTTTTGGGTCGACAATATTTTGCAAGGATATATTATTGAGTTTGCAGTTGAGATGATAACCTCGTATAGTGAGGCTGAAATAATTTTTTTCCAAGTACCCCATGGGAGGTACCTGAAATCTATAAAATTATGGATAAAGATGATCGTGTATGAGAAGGGAATTTTGCAAATGAGTGTTTGAGTTGTGTATCCAAAAGAGAGGATATGTCGTAGATGACTTGTAAAGAAAATGGGAAATGGTGAGCTAAGATGTTCCCCGGGAGTACAGAAGCTGAACTAGACGTTGGATTTCTAAGGAGTGGAAGAATATTATAGATAGGGAAGAGAAGAACAAAAATAGGAGAAAGACGAAATCCTAGTCTATTTAGAGAAATTTAGTATGAGTTCGGGTCACATCTAGATGAAGGATCTTGCGATGAGGAGGAAGATTATAACCCAATTTTTGAAGGAGCAGAAGAGTCAGAAGAATCTTCAAAGACACTGAGATCAGAACGTAACTACACCACTCCAGGAGCATCACCAGAGGTAAGATCTAGAGCCTCGTCTCTTGAAAGAACTGTAAATACTGGTAATACTAGTGCCGCGACTAGTGCGCAAGGAATTCCACCTCTATTAGATTGTTCATTGAACATACCTGATGCCAACTCAATGGCTGGGATAGATATCAGGTTACCTACATTTAATGAAAATGGACTAGAGGATAAAGAGAAACATTGGTTCCTCTGTGAAGCTGTTTGGACAGTTCACCAAGTTCATAATGCATACATAAGGAAAGCGCATGTGGTTATGACTCTACAGGGTCACACGCTGGACTGGTTTATGAAATTTTGCATAGTACCACTAGGAGACATGCAGAAGACTCTTGATGAGATCCGACTCGAGATGATTTTTGAGTTCAGAAAACCTAAATCTAAGTCATAGTGTATGACTAATATCAAGGAGATAAAACAGTCATCAACAGAGTCTGTATGGGATTTTGATCAGCTTTAAAACTCTGATGGCCAAAGTAAGTTTTCAGATGTCGGATGTATAACACAAAGAGTGGTTTATTGTTGCACTATTACCAGACATCCGAGGGACTTTGGTGCAACAGAAGATTGTGTCATAGACGGAAGCACTGGAAATAGCTATGAAGTTGAAAGCCTCTCCAATTAGAGATGGTGGTTCAGGAATGATGAAGATTTAGTCGCAGTTGGATAATCTGACGGTACAACTTGAGGATATGAAGAAAGGAAAATAAATCCAGGAGGATTTATGGTGTACAAGGTGTAGAATAGATGGACACCACAAGGATAATTGTCCATCGTACATGAACTATATCTCATCAGGAACGCCTAATCCATTGAGTACCCAAGGAATACCCTAGCGTAGAATATGCCAATCTAGAGGACATCATGATGAAGAATGGATATACCTACATAATATTGTAAGTACCCCAACCAACCTTTATTGTAAGTTTTGTAAGTCACTTGACATGATGAGAAAGATTGCAAAGCATATCAGATCTTGAAAGAGAATACGGTAGACACCTACCTAATGAAGACTGACGAGCAAATTAAGGATGAACAAGCACAAGAACACTACCACCTACCTAATGAAGACTGACGAGCAAATTAAGGCTGAACAAGCATAAGAACACTACCATCCTATACATCATCCATAGTATCAGCCTCAATATCCAAAAAATTAGTATCCATCACAACAACATCACCCTTTGCTTAGGGGGGTGGAAATTTCATAGGAAGAGGACAATACCCAGGAGGATTTGGCAGAGGAAGAGGTAAAGTCATGTGCTACAATTGTGGGAAGCTGGGCCATTATGCTAGATATTGCCAGGAACCTACAAATATATGTTCGTATTGCAAAGCGCAGGATTATAATGTGGAACAATTTCCCCAGTTGATTGCAAAATGGAAAGCTTGGGCCGAGGGAGTTCCTAACCCCCCGCTGAACCCTAATGTTCAAATGATTGTTGTTGAGCCGAGAGAATGAAACGTCATTGTCATAACACAAGGAGGTGCTGGGACTGGAGTAGATCAGGATATACAACAGGGAATTCTGCAAGTGCGACACACGGTGCAGAAGAAATTATCGTTGGATGTTCAAAAGAAGAAGAAAATATTCTTGGAGGTGTGACCAGAGTTTGTAGATACAGAACAACCGTTGACCTCATTCAAAGTCAGAGATATGCCAGATGATTTCAGCAGATATTCTGGAAGAAGGTCCCAAAAAAGGTTAGTAAGCTCAAAAAATTGTTTTTAAGTTTCTTATCTCTAATCCATGATAAATAAGCTATTGCATAATTACAAGCGCTTATAGAAGAAACCCCAGTAGAGTCATTACTGGAAGGAAAAGTTAACCATGTTAGAGCGAAGAAATACAAAACTAGCCGTGAGTTAAGAATGACTACATAGATATGCGACTATGACATGGATTATATTATCCTAGATCTAGGGTCGGACGTTAATATTTTGACTCGACAAACTTGGGAAAGCATGGGTAAGCCACTCTTGGACTGGTCCGCAGTACATTGAGGCTTGCAAATTAGGCGAAGGTCCAACAGATTGGTAGGCTAAGTCAATTTCCTGTCGACATCGAGGGCCTACAAACATTTGCATATTTTGAAGTAATTGATATTGTCGTTGATAATAACCCGTATCCCACGCTTCTGGGGATATATTGGTAAATCGAAAATCAGACAATAATAAACTTCAAAAATGGAATCCTCTCATTCGAGAATGAAGCAATGAGGGTAGTGTCACCTATTGAATTGCTGGAGGGGAAAAGGTATGTCAAAGAAGTCAATAGTGAATGACAAGGTGATTATCTGTACCATATCTATAATGTCACTTCCTTACACGAATATTACATAAATATTACAGCGGATGGGAACCTGAGACAGAGGAGTGCTAGCTCATGCACATCAGACTCAAGAGAGGCATTGGAGAATTGGCAAAACAGACTGCATGAAGTATCTATGAGGAGATGTGCCAATATTAATAGGTATGTGTGATGGGTGGAGACTTAGTCAAGGGATTTAGCCACATATGAGGGATTACCTAATCTTACGACTTTTCTAAGTGTGTTTGAAGAAATGGTCATAGAACCACTGCGCTTGTCCGCGTTAGACGGTGTGCTGAAAACTACACCTGCCAGATGATTGGGTACGCATAAGAAATCAATATCTAAATGGCCACAATGCAAAAGATTGCTGGAAGTCAGATTCAGTGAAGAATTCACATTTTTGAGTCAGAAGTACACAGGGTTATCAAACCTCGTCGAAAAACTCAATCAGTGTTGCACAACATTTGTAGAATACGCGCGACATGAATGGGTCCATCATTTCATACACACATTGTAAATGAAACCTAGGAGATGGTATACATCTATGGATTTGTGAAAAGGATCTCATGATTGGGAAGAGGTAGTTAAACAATTCACGCACACATTTGAATTTGCTTATGAGTAGCCGATAGTTGATGCTATGCTTCAAAATATAAAGGAGAAAATATTTGCTGAAATCCCTGTCGAAGTGGCGGAGTCGCACCAGTGCAGTGAGAAAAACTAGCATTGGATGGCTTGTTACAATCTGGTCCAAGAACCAAATGATGATCTAACCAACCTTAACATACCAAAGTCAGAGGGTATACACGAGGTGGAAGGGAGTGGTATTTCTAGTGAACAGTTTCTCAAGTCGCTCAAAATTAAGAAATTTAACATTGGTTCACCGGAAAAACCAAATTTCGCCAACATTGGGGTTATTGGAATGAAGAAATAGTAGAGAAAATAATGGATTTGCTGCATGAGTTTCAAGATATGTTCCCTACCAAATTCTCAGAGATGAAGGGAATCGCAGGAGATCTAGGGGAGATGAAAATACCGCTGAAACCAGATGCAAAACCAAGTAAACAATGACCTTATAGGATGAATCCAAAGTATAAGGAAAATGTGAAAGTTGAGTTAGACTAAATGTTAGACGCAAAAATCATCAAACCAGTCGAAGAATCAGAATGGATCAGTCCTATAGTAATTTAGGATAAGAATACAACAGGAAAATTTAGGATCTATGTCGATCTGAGAAAGATGAATGATGCATGCCTGCATGTTCCATTCCCAACACCATTCACGGATGAAGTACTTGAAAATGTCGAAGGACAAGAGATGTATTCATTCACTAATGTATTTTTCATGCTATCACCTAGTCAGAATAGAAAAAGAGGATCGACACAAAATGGCCTTTGTCATAGAATGGGGCTACTATTAGTATATGGCAATTCCCTTTGGACTCAAGAATGCTCTTTCTTTTTTTTCTAGAATAGTAGTCTCTTCTTTTAAATATTTTATACATAAATTTATAGAAGTATACTTTTATGATTGGACTATGTTTGGTATAATAAGATACCACATTGAAATCCTGCGCATGATGCTGGAGCGTTCTCGCTAGTATCATATCGCATTAAACTCAAAGAAATGTATTTTTTGCGCACCATTTGGTATAGTGTTAGGACATGTAGTGTGTTGCAATGGAATTCTAGTTGACCCGACAAAACTTGTGATTATTCTTGACTTACCACCACCTACAGTAGTCATGCAACTCAGATCAACGCTAGGACACACAGGATACTATAGGAAATTTATCATAGGATATGTAGAGATAACTGCACCAATGGAGAAACTTTTGAAAAAGGATGCAAAGTACCAGTGGACAGAAAGTTGTCAGGAAAGTTTAGACAAGTTAAAGGGAATGATGGCTACCATGCCAATATTGGTATTTCCAGATTGGAAGAAGGAGTTCCATGTTCATGTCGACGCGTCATCTGTCGCGCTTGACATAGTTCTGACGCAACCGAGGGAGGGTGCAATTGATCACCCTATTGCTTTTTCCAGCAGAAATATTTCGACAACAGAGAAGAATTACACTAAGACATAAAGAGAAGGTCTCTCCATGGTGTATGCGCTACAAAAATTCAGAAAATATTTGTTGGGTGGACACTTTAAAATGTACACTTATCATTCGACATTAAAATACCTAGTTAACAAGCCACTATTAGTGGGGAAGATCTGTCGATGGCTCCTCATGTTTCAAGAATTTGAATTTGAAGTCATTGTTAAACTTGGTTGACTAAATGTGGGCCTGACCACTTGTCGATGATATAAAGTGGTGACGAACCAAACAGCCTGGAGGATAATTTTCCCAATGCACAACTATTTGTGGTCACCATGGTTGATAAAATGTTTAAGGCTATCATCCACCTCTTAAGTACAAGTTATGCACCTGAAGGATTCACCACTGTGCAGAAGAAACAATTGATCATCAAAGCTGTTGATTTTACATTAATCTTGGGACACTTATACAAGATGGGCCCTAATGAAATATTGCGTCAGTGTGTTTTCGAACATGAATGACATTGGATAATGAGCGAAGCACATGCTGGTGTTGCAAGAGGAAACTATGCTGGAAAGAAAACAGTGCACAAGATACTACAAGCTAGATTATGGTGGCCAACCATACATATGGATACCAAGAGATTTTTTCAAAGATGTGATGTTTTCCAGAGGATAGGTAAACTATCGAAGCGCGACGAGATTACATTAGCGCCATAGATAACCCTACAAGCATTTGATAAATGGGCCGTTGATTTTTTTGGTCCTATCAGTCCACTAGTAAAATAGACTAGTGCACACTACATTATCATTGCGATGGATTAATTAACTAGATGGGCCAAAGCAGCACCTGTTAAAGATTGTACTGCTGCGAGTGCGAAAAAGTTTCTATTTGAAAATGTGGCGACAAGATTTGGATTCCCTAAAATTCATGTAAGTGATGAAGGTATGCATTTTGTTAACACGTTGATTGATGAGCTTACTCCAAAATTCTAGATTCATCATAAGAAGAAGACACCCTATCATCCTCAGGCGAATGGAATGGTGGAAGAATTTAACAAGATATTGGAAAACACATTAACCAAAGTATGCAATGTGCACAGAGATGATTAGGACCAGAAAGTTTCAGTTGTGCTATGGGAATATCACACAGCCTATAAAATATTAACATGATACACTCCATTCACATTGGTGTATGGACAAGAAGCTATTGTGCTGATGGAATATATCGTGCTAAGCTTAAGAATTGTTGCGCTGACTAAAATGACTGATGTGGATCATTAGAGAAAATTTGCGGTCTAAAATGGGACTTCTAAGGAAAATAATAAAATAATAGTTAAAATAATAAAATAATAGTTATTAATTTTGGAGGAAGAATGAAAAAAACTACTTTTTGTGTTCGTATTTTCGACATATATCCCTATGTTTTTACTCAAATTATAAGCAGGAGAGCTTGTTGGATGCAGAATTTAATTCTGCATCCAACGAGTACCCATATTGCATACTTTTGACAAACCCTGTTACCCCAAAAACAAGAAATACTTGAAAAAATGTGATGATGATGTCATCATCACATTTTTTCAGGTATTTATTGTTTTTGGGGTAGAGAGGTCTATTAAAATTATGTAGTGTGGGTACTTGTTGGATCCATAATTAAGTTCCACATCCAACGAGATCTTCCGCTTGAAATTTCAGCAAAAACACAGGGATATATGTCAAAAATACGAACAAAAAAAGTAGTTTTCTTTTATGACAAATATGTCAATTCAACCATTATGGTTGAGTCATTTTATTGAAATTCTATTGGTTCTTGAATTCCAACTCACAAAATTTATTGTTGGCATGTTTTCTTATAAGGCCCATTTTAGACCCCAAATTTCCTCTAATGGCTGTCGAGCAAAGGCTGTCACAACTAGTTCAAATGGAGCAAGAATGCTTTGTCGCAGGGTTTCATCAAAACATAAAAAAGCAAAGACATAAAGTGTGGCATGGTCACCATATTAAGACTAAGCATTTTTAAGTCGGATGACTTGTTTTAATGTATGAAATTTTTTTTTTTGAAGCATCTAGGTAAATTGAAAATGCATTGGCTAGGGCCATATGTGGTCTCACACATCACTGACGCAGGAGCAGTGAAATTACATAAGATGGATGGGACACCGATCACAAGAATGATAAATGGAATCCGATTGAAACCTTACCATGATAGATGCGATGCAGCTTGGTAAGGCCGACACGAAAATATAAAAAAAGAAGAGAAAAAAAGAGAAATGAAAACTATTCTGTCACACGTCTACGACACAAATATGCTGATCCCACAATAAATACGGAGACGAAAGATGGCTCCCATTAAAGCACATATATCCAAAAATATTTAGGTAGTCATGCCAACGTAGAGTCATTAATTTGACAAGTCTGAGGAAAAATGGCGGTGTGATTTTTGGTCCCATTCGTTGTCCTCGCCATAACTGTCCTGACAGGTATATATCAGCCGTCAAGTGTGCATTTTAATTCTAAAATGTGTCGAAAGGGAAGCCCATGTGATTGATAAGATGTTGATATGTCACATAATGATTAAATGCAGGAAGAGCGCACACCTATAAATATAAGGATTCGTCGTCAAGGTTCATTTTACTTGCAAGAGAGAAAGAGAGAACCATAGTTTGTAACTGTGAGAGCGAAGTCGATGGTAATTTCCATTTCCAGTACCAACAAACAGTCCAATGTTACGTGACATCTCCCTTCCTGATAGTTGAAGATATTATGTCACTGAGAGCACAGCAATAAGAGGAAGAACTAGAAACAATGGTGCAGCCATCTCCCCAGACAGTTCATGCTACCGCTTCGGCCCCTGCGTCGGCCTTGATTCAGAATCCACTTGCTAATCCACCAACTTCAAGGCCATAACAATATGTTTCAATGGGACTATCGAGCGTAGATATTCCAAGCACATTAGGGACTCGGGTGAAGGTGCCAAAATTTCCAAAGAAGCACAACTCCACTGCGGATACACCATCTCCATCGCCACAAAGAGAAATGAATACTACTGTAGAGGAGTAGAACCTGCTGCCAACATATGTTTGACCAAGGAGGCCAAAGGATCCTGAAGTGAAGCTCCCGAAGCGAGCGCACTCCTCCTTGGTTGCACCCCAGATCCTTGCTAGATTGTCGCTATTAATGAACATCATTCTGAAGGTGGTGTGGCTACTATTTGAAGATAATGATACATGTAAACATGCGGACCTGGAAAAAAACATGTACATGGTCACTCTTCTAGCTATGTCGCTTGCACCACAACTTGTAGTCCTAATGGAGTGGGATTGAGGTATAGAATGCGTGGGACTAATTAATTTACTGCTCATGCCACATTTTGGTCGAAGTAAACAAGTGAGCACATATGTGCGACAACTCCTAGTCTACTTCCATGGAGGATATTTATGGCTTGACATACCATATTCTATCGATGTCGAGCTCATTTCATTGATAATGGGTCTCCCGTGTCAAGGAATCGACCATGTGCCATATCTACATGCGAACATGGATGTGACAAAGATGAGGGACAAGTATGAGCTTGTCCGCATGAACAGAGGATTCCTCATTTCCTCCATAACTGACAATACAGTGAGGTTCACTGCAAAATTATTATCTTGCAAGCTGGTATGCAAGATACGTCCCACTGAGTGTACTGCCAGGACAATGGAACTAGCAGAATAGTGTGTAGAATGAGTGTTGTTCAATTGGTCACAATATTTACTGAATTAGTTTCTAGATGATGCAACGCAAGCGTAGGAAGAAAGTAAGGAAAAATTACACTACTCTTGGTTGCTTATTTTGATTTATTTTGTATTTTGGTCAGACCCACCGGACTACCAGCCACTAGATGTACCAGTATTTTGTCATGGCATGAAATATCAGAACCTGTGGGAAGACAAGGAAGAAAATATCCGGTAGAAGGACAATAACATAGAGTTATTTCTTCATGTGGAGGCATTAAGAGACGTAGTGTGACACCATCATAGACTGCACGCTGCGATGGTCCAAAGGTATGCACCTTTCATAAACTTCCAGGCTGGTGTCCACAATATCATCCTGTAGTTGAGACTGGACCCAAATAAATAAGTGCATCCAAAGCACTTTGTGATCACTGACCAGGATGTTGAAGTGGTAATATAGAACTAGCCTGAAGAATGGTGCATCCTAGTCAACAACGAGATGGACCAAGGTAATGATGGGGGCTACGCACAAGGAAACCGGTCATTGGTTTCAGAAAAAGACAACAACAACACTAATGAGAACTCCAATGAAGATATTTCAGAAGACACACCAACAGACGAAGACGTACACAACCAAAGGGAAGAACATGAAAAGGAGCGGCATGAGCCACTGCACAAGAAGCGCAAAGCTGATAAAATGGATAATACCATTAACTTAACTAAGGAAGACATTATCCTGCTTGTAGACATAGTCGCAAAAGTTGCACTGACCAGTTTTAAAGGTATAAGTAAACAATAGATGTGATTAATCAACAAACTCACCAAGCATGTCAATAAGCTCAATGAAGCCATTAATGAGGTACGGGGCACAGTCAAAGCCAACACGTACGGTGTTGACCCTCATGATACATTAGAAACACCACTACTGCTACTGCCTCTCAAGATAGAGATCAAAGTGTAAGCATTGGAAACAGGGACGAAAGAGTTTGACAATGTTTCCCATGAGTTGGGGACATGATGTGTATATTTTTCCAAACTAGTATATGTTGTTTAGCATGTGTCCGCGACTGAAATTAGAATCCGAGAAAATGTTATGGATTATTAGGATAAAACGAAAATAAGGGAGGCAAAAGAGTGTAAGGCCCTTCTGAGGAAGAAGGAGCAAGAGATTAATGCAGAAGAACAAGGCATGCTTACACTGGAAGAAGCCATAAGTAGCGCAGTTGTGGATTTCCCCATAGAAGAAGGCCAAGAAGAAGTAGATGCATCTGCAAAGGTATCCTGATTATATAGGATTATGATGGAACTATGAAAATAGGTGGAAGAGCTTCAAGCACAACAAATATCAAGTACACCCCCTGAGGTGTTAGAAGAGCGCAAGAAAACAACATCTGAAGCTGTTGATCGAATAAAGCAAGGAGAGAAGTTATGCAACGAAGCCATCGACGCAATATAGACAATGTGGGAATTGCTCCTAGAAGATGAGATAGTGGAGAAAATCGTTGAGTATGTGCACCAAGCGGAGTTAAAAATAAAAATGGTTAAGTCAGACATGAAGAATCTACCGATCAAAGAAAAGATCGCAAAGGCCATTGAGCTGAAAGAGCTGCAGAAGCAAGTAAAAACATTGCGCAACCAAGACCAGACCAAAAATGAAGAAGTTGCAGCAAAACAAGAAAAACACAAAAGAGTTATAGGGCTCCTTCAGCCTGTGTAGCAGAAGCTCCAGCATATAATTCAATTGCTAGAATATAAACCATTGGAACATATCAGTTCCAACCGTGTCGAGTAGTTGGAAAAGCAAGAAGACGAAGTGCAACAAGAGTTTTCCCATGTAGAAGGAATCCTTAAAGAATTTTAGGACAAGGTCAGTACCATGATGTAGCCATTGCCAAAACCATAAACCTGATTAGTGGCTCGAGACGAGCCACATGTGAGTGTTGGGGGCTTGTTGCACCAGGAAAGAGCACAAGGAGGAAATACAAGCGTAAGCATAAGATGTAAAGGAAAGCGCGTGGTCAGAAGGAAGGAAGGAAGGAAAGGAAGTGCAGTGTAGAGAAAGCTATGACAAGGAGCAGTACGATAGAGACAAAGAAGATATTCAGGCATGTAGAAAAGCAACGACTAGAAACTGATAGGTCAAGAAGATTGTGGATGCTAAATTCGACACAAGCTGGTGGAGGACGCACGTATGAAGGAATCTTGTAACTCAGGCCGATAACTTCTTGTGTCTATATATTTGTCAGTTTGTAACCATTTTTGGACGGATGATAAAGACTTACACTAAGTGAAATGTATGTAGTCGACCCTGCATGGTATTGTAAAAACTATAGATAAGAGGAAGATGTTTTGTATAAGGATTCGAAATAGTTTGGAAAACACTGGAGAAAGTCGAAGAGATTAGATAGTAGTACTGTAGAAGGTTGTTGAGCCATGAAACCCATTTTGCAGAATGGTTTCCGAACAATATGTTTTGTAGTATTCATTCCACAGTTGAGTGCGCAGATAATAGATTTTGTAGGAGTCATTCTGCAGCTGAGTACGCGGATAGTAGATAGAAGAGTCGATCCAGGATATGTACGGATCAATAGGAGTAGAAGAGCATAATAAACTAGAGAGTATGAGAGAAAGAAAGAGTCTGAGCTGAAAGGACATATCTCAAACAGTCTGCAGTCAAGTCACAGATTGAAAGGTGCCATATATTTCACATGCTAGATGAAGAGCACCTTTGTGGTTTTTCCCGGTTGGGTTTCCACGTTACATCTTGTGTCAACTGATTATGCATATTGAATGTTTGTGATTGGTTATTGGTTATATTGCACTATTTATACTTATTATTTAAATGAATGTCACACTGTTAATGAAAGAGGTTGAATACATGAATGACCATTATTATTGAGAACACTATGTATTACTTCAAGTTAGTTGTAGATAAGTGATAAGGAAGAATCTGTGTCGAGATGTTGAATGAATGAATGAATGAACAATGTTATTGGAAGAATCACGCATTAGTTCAAGTTCATTTTTTGTTAAATTACCAAGGGAGAAACCATGTCACATTGTTAAGTCGTTAAGTTGTTAGGTTCTTAAGTTGGATGTGTCACACTATTGCTCCAGTGTAAAACTATAAAAATACTCCATCCTTCCGACTATGTTGAGCACCTTGGTTGGGCACCAAGGGACTATAATACCTCGACCTAACTGCAAAAACATGGTTCTGGTAGTTTCCCATTAAGATATCTCGGGTGAGACTGCTCCTGCGTGGTAGGTGTTGCCGACTAATCTTTCTCTATCAGGACGATATCTTTGGGTGTTTTGTTGGTGTTTGTTGATTGTTGATCCTGGGTCACAAGAGTTAGGAAAAGTAGCCAAAAAGATCCAATATTGGGTGGAATCCAAAGAGTTAGAGTTCGTGCGAAAAGAAAGCAAAGGATCTTGGTGGAACCCAATAGAGTGGTTGGGCCGATACATATACACAAACATCCACGATATTTTCTTTTCCAAGTTTCCTATTGTGTTGCATGAATGGTTATCTGAGTTGGTGACCCAACGAACAAATTTTCAAGGTGGATAACCAAGGGAGTGGACTCACCAGTTAATTTAACAATTGAAAGAAGTAAGAAACCCTGTGTCGAGGGTTGTATATTTTTGGATAGATAGTATCCTAGAGGGATATATTATTGAGTTTGTTGTTGGCATAATAACCTCATACAGTGAGGCAGAGAATTTTTTTTTCGAGGACAACACAGTAGATATCTGTCATCTTTAAAGACATGGATAAAAATGATTTAATGTGAAAAGGCATTATGCTAATGTAACAAGAATGTATATAAATAGAGTGGCTATGTCTTAGCAGAAATATAAAGTGAGATGTTCCCTGGAGATAGTGGAATTGAACTAGAGTTGGGGATTTTTAAGTAATGGAAGAATATTTAGTTCCACAAAGCGAAGAAAAACTCTATTAGGAAGAGGGAGTTGCAACACAGATAGAGAATAAGAAGGATATGATCTTGCATAATACTTGGACAAAGGGTCTTGTGACGAAGAAGAGGAATATCAACCGATCTCTAAAGGAGACGAAGAGTTAGAAGAGTCGACTGAATCCCCAAGAAGAGAATGTGCTTACAACTCAATTACAACACTGCATACTTCTCCCGAGGTAAGTTCAAGAGACTTATATCCAAGTAATTTTGTAAATACGAGCAATACTAATGTTGTAAATAGCGGACAAGGAAGTCCGACTAACCAAAATTTTGTTCTGACTATACCAACAACAAATATGATGGTTGGAGTCGACATTAAGTTACCAATATTCAATGGAAATGGGTTGGAAGACCTAGGAGAACATTGGTTCCTTCGTGAAGCTTTCTGGACTGTGTGACAGATCCAGGATGAGGATATTAAGAAAGACAGATGATAACAAATCTGCGAGGTCATGCACTTGACTGGTATATGAAATTTTCCATAGTATCAGTAGGTGTTGTATCGAAAACACTCAATGAGATACGAGTGGGTTTGATAGATGAGTTTAGAAATCCAAAATTTGAATCACAATGCATCACAAAAATCAAAGAGATTAAGAAGATACCGACGGAATCCGTTTGGTATTTTGGCCAAAGATTTAAGACATTGGTGGCCAAAGTAAGATTCTAGAAATTAGATGTACACCACAAGGAATGGTTTATTGTCACTTTGTTACCACATATCTAAACTCCATTGATGAAACATAATATCGTGTCACAGATAGAGGCTCTGGAAATATCAATGAAACTAGAATCCTTGCTGGTTGGATATACTGGCTCGGGAGTGATGCAAATTTAGTCATAGATGTCCAACTTTATGGTGCAGTGTTGGTTTATTGATAAATACTGAGAGGGGGGGCGATGAATTGGTATTGTTATCTTTTTAATATTTTAACCACTTTTAAATATATCATTAAAAACACATAACAACAAGAATACACAAAACACAATTTTAACGTGGAAGTCCAATAGGGTAAACCACTAATATGTCCTATTATTTCAAAATTATTATTTACAAATAGTTTTGGTTACTCCTACATACAAGAATGGTATTACACCCTGTTTACCAATACCAACTGGAAGGAGGCTATGACCCCCTGGTTTATCAGCTATGACTAAAAGGATGATATAACACCTTATTTACCAATGTCAATTGGAAGGAGGCTGCAACCCCCTAGTTTATCAAATACAACTGAAAGGATGATACAACACCCTATTTACCAATGCCAATTGGAAGGAGGATACAACCCTTTGGTTTATTAGCTACAACTAAAAGGAGGCAACAACCCCCTGCAAGCCTGTTTCCTGCCCTAGCGCAGCCTTGCCACCCTGATATGTTTCTCATGATTTCTCTCCCACTAAATTCTGTCACACCCACTAGTCTCTAATTTTGATCATGAAATTCAAACTGCAGATACATCTTCCTTCTTACTTAGGCTGCTGCTTAAATACTTCTCACTGTTTAAGATTCCTTCAATAGTTACATCTCTTAAAAATGAACAAACGTACCTTTCACTATTGCTCCCTTTCATATATGAATATCACACATTTAATAACTTCCTTTCACATTCTTCCATTGATCCTGCACCTCATAGATTGTTGCCACGGCTTGGAAACCATTTCTGCACCTCTGTCCAACGTTTGCAGGTGCTTCCACATTGCCAAACTTCTTTCTGTGTGATCAACTTCCTGATCCAACTAGAGTCATTGATATTATCTCTAATTCAATATGGACTGTCGATCTAACCATTGATTTCTACCTTAAAATCTCCTTTCCACACCAAGATTCTATTTCAATGATTTCCCATCGTTTATCTTCATCGGGTGTTTTCCTAACCGTCAATCTCTAGATTGTGGGATGCAGGATGTGGGATGTCGACTGTCCTCTTTTGCCTTTCCAAAAACTCCTTACCACAATCCTTCTTTCACACCATTGATCTGTTTTAGCAAAACTAATATCAGTCGTCCGATCTCTCTAGATTGTGGGATGTAGGATGCAAGATGCAGAAATGTGACATTTTGACTTTCCACAGGCTCCTTTCTGCAATTTTTCTTTCACACCGTCGATATTTTGCAGAGCCTTTCTTGACCATTGATCTTGTGGATTGCGGGATACAGGATGCAAAATCACACTTTCCTATTTTGGACTTCTGCAATTTCCTTTCGCAACTTTGTTTTTGCATTTTCTTGGACCTTTGATTTCCTTGCGGGTTTACCCCTGATTGTCCATCTTTATATTTTACATAAATTTGGCTTTTGCGCCTATCTTATGTAAACTTGATCTTCACCGTCAGACCTAGTGCAGATCGTTTCCTGATCGTCCATTTTAGAACTAAAGTGGATTTCCATTCTGTCTTTGTGCATTATACAAAAAATGATCCTCATTCATCAGTTCTCATGCACATAACTATGTTGCCTCATCATCGTGCCATGTCATCACTACCTTAGTCTTTTACTAAGTTTGTCCTGCCATCATATCCACTAGTTATTGCTTTGTCATTCGTGAACACCTTTGATATCAATGAAAACTGTGACACAAATTTTCCAACAATCAACCCCTTTGGCATTGATGGAAACCTCTAAACATTCTCCCTCTTTGACAACAATGACAAAGGATAATAGGTTATGCCAATGCTGCACCTATTTTGATATAGGATTTCCCGTCTCTCTTCTTTTTGAAAAATCCTCATGTCATCATATCTCCCCTTTAATTGAACTTGGTTATTTAACCAATGTATTATCATTTATCTTAAAATTTCCCATTCTTGAATGATAGCTTAATTGATAGATCCATGGACTCCCCCTGTCACTGTACTTCTTCTCCTTTGTCAATATTTTTGTGACAGAGTTTACACTCAACATTTTTTTTAACACTCTTCCATTTTCTGTTCTAGGATACATGTTTTTTTTTAAAAACTTTGTTCCTTCTTCCATATCTAATGGTCTATTCTTCCTGTAATTTAACTGGCTTCCACTTTTACCAGAACTCCTTAAGCCTATGCATTTAGATCTTCATATAAAGACCTAGCATATTTTGTTGGATTCTTTTGGCTTTTAGATCTATATTATCAACTGTCCATAGACTTATAACTTCAAATTCTCAACACAGATATTACTTTATTTTATTACATAGTTTCTCTGGTCTCATTATCTTAGACACAGACTCATAACCTCAACCTCTTTCCTTTGTCAATGATGAACTCATCTTAATACCTTATCAATAGACTGAATTTTTATTTTTAGACTTGAGTTTTCTTCTACTGTCAAGAATTTATGTGTCATGACTTCAAATACTAAGTGAACATAATAATCTTTATCTTCTATTTGATTGCATACATCATGGTCTTCATGACTCTCACATTTTTTTGTTCTCACGTTACTTCATACATTATCTTATGTCATCCATACACCAATATTGATCACCTATCATCTTTGAAGAAGATAGCTTTCAATATACTTCAACATTAGACACCAATTGAGTTTTGTTTTTTTGGATACCAATTGGAATTTTCTGACTTTAACTCCCCTTGAGTAAATACTTCCTCTAAAACCAATGTTGGTAGCTAACACAATTTTGAAACTAGAACCGAGGTTCATTAACCACGTAATTTGATCTGTGTTATCCCTCTTTTTATCTTCTTTTCACACTGAATTTTAACCAGAAACAATTGTTCGCCTTCTCATATTTAAAATCCTTAATGTAAAGATATCAATCTCCCCCTGAGATGATGCAACATTTCCTATGCCTTTAAGATGGCCGTCCATGCCCTCAATTTTTTGGTTTTTTTTGTTTTTTTTACAAAATGAGAGAAATTTTAGAAGTAAATTCCACAATCACTGCCTCCTTCATCATCTCTTTCATCCTTATCTACATTGTGATATTCTTCTACATCACTAAGTATCTTTCCCTCATGATGAATGGAATTTTTATCTACGACCTCATTATTCTCAACATCAACTACTGAGACTTCATTAATGACTGAAAGTTGTGTTTCTTTCAAGGCTTATAATTCTTTCATCTACACCATTTCATGAGGTGTACTATTTTCTTGTCCTTCACCATGCTCTACGTTGGTGTTCTGTTTCCTTTTCATCCTTTGATTTTCTCCTTTGACTTTGTAGTCAGCCACCTTGTGACCAAACTTATGACAACAATGACAATAACCATGAAATTTTTCTTTATCCATAGGAGGTCTTTGGTCTCTCTGTTTCCTAACTACCATTTTCTTCCACTGTCTCTCAACTTCTACTGGAGCATCACATTTCAGTTTACAATTTCTAGCCAAGTGTCCAAATTTATTACATTTGTAACACTTTATATCAAACATTTGGAGAAGTCCAAACTGGTTATGATTCCTTACCTTTGGCGTTTTAATTGCATCCTTCTTGTACTCATGAAATTTTTCATAAGCATTTCATTTCAGGGCTTTATGACCAAAGTTATTACAGGAATAACAATGCCCCAGAAAGTTTTTCTTATTACTATTTATTACTTGTCACTTGGGATCCTCATGAGTTCTGTCTTTGTCATGAAATGATAAAGCATGTTCTTTGCACTTTTCCTTTTTAACAGGACTCTTCAGTACTTCGGCATAGCTCTTTGTACTTCCTCTCTAATTAGTGAGTGGGAAACTCTCTGGCTTCTTCTGTTTAACGAAACCCAAACTAGACGTATCACTTGATGGTCTTTGGCTAATTAGAATGTCATCTAGAATCCTTAAGTTGTTCTCATACTTTGATTTAATGGATTTTTCATAAACTCCTTCTCTAAGCGAGCAATTTATTTCTCAAGTTTTCCAGAATCTTGAATTCTCTTCCTGAGAAGAACTACTAGATCTTCCTCACTCTTCTTGGCGTCTTGAAGTTGGTTTCTTAAATAAGTAATATTCTAATTTTTCTCTTCTTGGTATTTAGACAGTTTCTCTTTCAAAATTTTATTTATTTTCCTACATCTTTCAATTTCATCTACAATAGGCATGTATTTAGCTTCTATGTCCACTTCTAATTCCTCATCTAAGTTTGTTGTTTCTAAAAACATGATTTCATTATCTTCACTCATCTCCTCATCTTCACTTTCTTTCTTGGAATAGAACTTATTCTTTTTTCTTTAAACTTCTTGTTACCCTTATGACAACAAGATTCTTCATGGTCACTCTCCTCTTGTTTTGGGTAGGAACACTTATGGGAAAAATGTCCAATCCTTCCACAGTTAAAACATTTCAAAGGAAGTTTACCTTTGTATTTCCCAGTGCCTTTATTAAGTCTACTTACAAAGAGGGATTCCTCATCATCTATATTTTCTGATTAATTTTTGGAAGTGACTTTAAACATTGCTTCTTTCTTTGAGTTTTTATCCTGTCCAGTTCTCATCTCATAAGTAGTGAGAATTCCATGCAACTCATCTACTATCACCTCTTTAAGGTCATATCGTTCCTCTAGGGTGGAAACCTTTGAGTCACACCTCATTGGTAATGTTCTTAGTATCTTGCTTACCACTTCTTTTTCTTTCAATTTTCCTCCAATACCTCTAATAACATTAACCACCTCATCTACATGAAGAAGGTATTCCCAAATATTCTCTTCTTCTCTCATTTTTAGGATTTCAAATTGACCTTTATATGTCTACAGTTTGGATTCTTTGACCTTCAATGCTCCTTCATAGATAATATTCAACTTATCCCAGGCTTGTTTGGCAGAAGTGCATTGCACAACCTTTGTAAACATAGTGTTTGTTAATCCACTCAAGATTGTATTTAGGGCTTTGACATTGCATTCATATTCACCTAGTTCAAGTGTGTATGTAGGGTATAGGTTTCCTATGTTATGTTCTTTTTCAGTTGTTTCCCAAACCTTCCATCCCAGGGACATCAGATGAAACCTCATTCTTACACCCCAATATGCATAGTTTTATCCTGTAAATAGTGGAGGTCTATTAGTGGCCAAGCCTTCTTGTTGATCCATAGTGGTTATATAAAGGATCTACCTTCCAGTGGTTAAACTATGCTGAAGGAACCCGCTCTGATACCAATTGTTGGTTTATTTATCAATACTAAAAGGGGGGGGGTGAATCAATATTGTTATATTTTTACTATTTTAACCACTTTTAAATATATCATTAAAAACAAATAATGACAAGAATACACCAAACACAATTTTAACGTGGAATCCCAATAGGGTAAACCACTAATACGTCCTTAGTGAAAAATTGTTACTTACAAATAGTTTTTCCTGCTCCTATAGATAAGGATGGTATTACACCCTATTTACCATTACCAATTGGAAGGAGGATACGACCCCCTGGTTTATCAGCTACGACTGGAAGGATGCTACAACACCTTATTTACCAATGCCAATTGGAAGGAGGTTGCAACCCCTTGGTTCATCAGCTACAACTTAAAGGATGCTACAACACCCTATTTACCAATGGCAATTGGAAGGAGGCTCCAAACCCCTAGTTTATCAGCTACAACTCAAAGGAGGAAACAACCCCCTATACACCTGGTTCCTGCCCTAGTGCCTCCCTGCCACCCTGATATGTTTCTCACGATTTCTCTCCCATTGAATTATGTCACACCCACTGGTCTTTGATTCTGATCATGCAATTCAAATTGCAGAGACATCTTCCTTCTTACTTAGGCCGTTGCCTAAATACTTCTCACCATTTAAGCTCATTTCAATAGTTGTGTCTCTTCAAACTGAAAAAACATACCTTTCACTGTTGCACACTTTCATATATGAATATCACACCTTTCAAAATGTCCTTTCATGTTATTCCATTGATCCTGCACCTCAGAGATCATTTTCGAGGCTTAGAAACCATTTCCGCACCTTTGTCCAACGTTTGCAGGTGCTTCCTCACTGCCAAAATTCACAACAAGATTTGAACCAAAAATCCTATGATAGAATCCGACGACATCTGACGTAACATACGGATGTGTCGTATTGAAATGATGAAAAGTATTGTACCTTCCGAATTATTTTAGTGTCGTTGAATTTCTGACGTCTTTAGCGTAGGTTTTTCGACGGTGGTATGGTTGTCGGTTATATGATGGTGGCATGTCAAATTTATGATTCCCATATCGGTGGTTATGTCATTGGATATCCGACAAGAGGGTGTCAAAAATGTGATGATTATGTTGTCGGTTATCTGACAAGAGGGTGTCAGATGTTCGACAATGTTGGGAACTTTTTTGAAATAATATAAAGACATAATTCAAATAGTTTGACCCATATTTACAACGGTAACTATGTTCACATCGTCGGATATTCTACAACTGTGCAATTATAAATTTAAACATTCTGACATGTTTTCTATAGAAGCGATGAACGGTTTGTGGAAATTATTTATTCCTCGATGAACGGTTTCAGGAATTGTTTTATTCTTCAGCGGGCAATTGTGGGAATTTTTTCTTTTTCTTTGACAGACAGTTTGCGGGGAATTTTTTATTCTTCAAAAAACCTTCGTTTGAGAAAATTGTCATGCGTGGAACTTGATTTTTTAAGATTGTCAATAGTATTCATTCATGAAGTTTGTGAAAAAATGTCAGATAGAAATATTCCTGATCCAAACAAAAACAATCAACAATTGCTTGCTAGACCATGGGATGTAGCGAAATGAAGGGGTGATGGAAAATGTTATTGTTCATGTACTTAATGCAAGGGATTTAAGAGGAGAAGAATATTGATCTCAACAGCCACAAAAAATTGTAGGGAACATGGACACACTGAGGGGGGGAATGAATATCGTTCATTTGTAGGTTTATCATTATAAAATTTTTTATATTCTTTGTTTTGGTAAATTCATGTATTATTTTAATATTTACTAGATTAATGTATATCTATTGATGTTTCCATGTATTTATAAAGGAAAGACACCCTACGACATATCATCCAGAGGAAGTGCTTTCAGAACAAGTTTCGGATCAGAATCATGGAGCGTCTATGTTTAATCGAGAACTAGTGAATGATAATATTGAACAAGATGATCATACTGATAATGTAGTTGGAGATGATGGTACAAGTACATTGATCCATGATTCATTTAATGTTGTAATGGATGACGACGACGATGATGATAATGGAAATAGTGATGACTTTGATAATGAAAATGATATACCTCTTCTCGATAAGGCATATGAACCCCTTTATGAAGGCTCCAAAACAAATATTCTCTCTGTTGTATTGTTGATAATTAACTTGAAGGTTATGAATGGTATTTCAAACATATCAATCACACAGATGCTAAGGTATGTAAAATAATCCATCACATATATACGATTGTGATAAAGTTTATTTGTATTCCTATAATAATTGTATTGTTAATTCATTATTGATAATCATACAGATGAAGTGTGTTTCGTTAATATTATTTATTTATTACATTAATTATCATTTTTTTTATGTCGCTTGATAGCTGAATTTTTATTACCACCATCAAATATTTTACCTCACACATATCGAGATTTATCTTCAATCACGAAAGAGATTGGAATGCATTATGAAGCAATTCATGCATGCCCCGATGACCATGTTATATATTATAATCAGCATGAATTTGCAACAGAATGTCCAAAATGTCATATAAGTAGATATCGAACAGATAAGTAAAAAAAAGGTGCCCCACAAGGTTCTTCATTATATTCCCATCATTCCATGTTTGCAATGACTGTTCAGGTGCAAAAACATAGCGCACTTTATGGATTACCATGCCAAGAACATAAGTCAAGAGGATTTTATTTGAATGCTTGCAGATGGTTCTGCTTTTAGAGATATGGAGGAAAAGTGGCCTCACTTTAAAGAAGAACCACACAATCTTAGGATTTGTTTGGCAGCAGATGGTGTTAATCCATTTTTACAGATGAAATCCATTTACACAGTGTGGCCTGTTTTTGTTATCAACAATACCATTCCTCGATGGTTCCCAATAAAGAGGGAGCACATAATGTTGTCGATGATTATTCCAGGTATTATCTATTTTATTTCTAATGTAGTTGTGGCATCGCATTTGTTGTATTATTTTTCCTAATTTCATTTGTATATTTTTGTATTTTACTCTTGTGCATGGTTTATATATCTTAATGGTTCTCATAATGATATATTTTATACATACTTCAAATCAATCAAGTAAGTTCCAAGTGGAAGATATGAATATATATATCGAACCTCTTATATATGAGCTACTAAATTTATGGAATGACATCACTATGTATGATGTATCTAGACCAATACGACAAAGGGAATTTCAATTCCATGCAATTGTTGTATGGACAATACACGATTCCCCTGGGTTAACCCAATTTTGTGGTTTGTATTTTTAAGTTCCACTTGAATTGCATTTAATTATATGAAGTACTTAATATAGTTTATATATAATTATAATTGACATATATATTCCATATCTATATATTGTAGGTCTTCAGACAAAGGGTAAACTTGCATGTTGAATTTGTGGTCCTAAGATAAAATATCGGCGACCAAAAAGCTTAAGAAAGGAGGTCTTTGATGAGTATAGGCATTTCCTATCTAAGATCACAGGTATATAACAACCGAAAAAAATATTTTCAATGGGAAGTAGGAGACTACATTAAAACCATAGAGAATGACACCTCACCTTTGGAAGATGCAATAAGATAGAAATCGTCATCATTGTATGTATGGATCATCGTATATGAGTTGTTATGTATTTTAATTTTTATTGTGAGTTGTTTACTATAGTGGCCATATTTGATTTATGATGTAATTTATTTATAAACTAATATTCATGATGTCCATCATGATCATGAAGGAATTAATGGGCTTCTACGAGGAATGAAAAGTTATCCTATACAATTCAGCAGGTTTCCCTACTATGAGCACCTACAAATTGCTCATTTGTTTTATAGAATGCATATTGGAAAGAATGTGACTGAAACATTATGGCGATTACTGGAGCTAACGAGGGAGAAAGATAAAATTGTGAAAGCTTGCAAAGACATTCAAGAAAGCAACCATACAATGAAAGGCATCATCCAATTTCATAGCAGCGGAGACCAAGTTAATATTAACTCTATTCCATGGATGTTTATGGAGCAGCAAAGAAATGTTGTCAAAGAATTAATGCGGAAAATTAAATTTTCCACTGGATTTTGTGAGAACTTGAAGAATATCATAACAAAAAAGGTGATTTTGCGTGGGTCAAAGCACATGATTGGCACGTCTTCATCAAGGTAATTATTATTATTATGTCCATATAATTTAATTTTTTTCATTTTCTTGGATATATATTTTTTTCTTGTTTGTATACTCTTTGTTTAATAAATGGCATGGTTTGTATATTGATACAGTATGTTCTACCTCTCTATCTCCCAGACAACTTCGACAACAATGTCAAACAAGTTATATATAGTCTTGGTAAATACATGAGGTAACTAGCGATTAGTTGCATGTGCTTAGTGTTTCTTTAATTCTCTGTATAATTTATGTTTGTTTTTTGTGCACTATTTTATGATATGTAATTTAATATTTTTTTTGTTAAATATCGTTATTGGTTTGCGTCACTTGTAGATGGTTGACATCTAAATAAATCCATAAAGAAGATATAAAGTATTGGAGGAGAGAAATTCCTCATCTCATGTGTGAAATGCAAAAGCATCTACCTTTGGCATTTTTCAATGCACAGGAACACTACCTCATACACCAAGTTGAGGAGATTGAGTTGTGTGGACTTGTGCACTCATGGTCCATGTGGATGGTTGAGAGGCACTTAAAAATTAATGAAGGGTTTGGTGAGACAACGAGCACATGCTGAGGGTTATATTATGGAAGGATATACGGTATACCAAAACATGTTGTATGTTAGTGAATATCTCCCTATTTTAGCATCAAAGCTCAATTTACGTCACATTTGTGATCCGGACTCCAATAACAAATTTGAAGGGGAGAAACTGAAGGGGAAAGGTAGATCGAGGAAGGTGAAAGGTAATTATTAGCTAGTGGATGTTTATTATATCATTCATATTCTAATTGAATTTTATAGTTATTGCATCAATTAAGAGCAAATACTTTGTTCAGGAAATTTACACCTGTCTTTCATTTTAATGATTATTGTCATCAAGCAATTGGTTGAGAATGGGATGCAATTCATTTATACATTGAAAAAAATATTGACTGGATGAAGGTGTGGATTGAACGATGCGAACAATCAGGTCATGGAATATCATGGAAAGGCGTGGATTCATTGGTAAAAGCAACACATCGCAATGGAGATAGAAATCTTACAGAAAGGGAAATCAATTTAGCATATGGTTTAAAAGATAAAATGGAAAGCATATTAATAAATCACTCTAAATATTTTATTTTGCAAATTATATTTTGACATACATGTTGTTATTTTCCATGTATTGTTGCATAACTATTGAATCGTTGTGTAATCTTTTCGTGTATTGCTTATTGCAGGTAAAACACCATAAGGCTATGGTCTATAATGGTTGTAGATATCACATCAAAAACTTGCATGAAACAAAGAAAACATCAGATTGTGGGATATATGTAGTCTTTGAGGTGACCAATGTTTCATCTAAAATGACAGACATCTATAACTATGAGAAAATTGATACTATGGGTATTTGGAAGATATTCTACAGTGTGACTTTAAATCCTTCAAGGTAGTTCTATTCATTGTCAAATGGTATAGGTTATAATTGAATCAATGTGATCCTGATATAACTATTATTGAACATGATAATGGATTTACCATGGTAAATACAAGGTTGTTTGAGCCAGGAACGAAGCCCTATGTTCTTCCAAGCCAATGCAAACAGGTATTTTACTTAGAGGTTCTAGGTAAAGAGGGTTGGTCATTTGTTGTGAGACATGATCCAAGGGGAAGACTGGTAAAGTATAAACTAGATGATGGTAATGAAGAGGGTTCTCTAGAAGAAGAAGACGATGTTTAATAACATGATCAACATGAGTTAGGTTATGATGATGATCCAACAAAATATGTCCAAGAAATAGTTGAATCAGGTGATGTAACAGACAATGCCCATGAATATTATACTGATGATGACACGATGAGCGTAAATAAATTAGATGACGATGATGATATGGCCAATCCTTACAATGTTGACTCTATATCTGATGATACAGATGATGACTTGGATGAAAAAGACGATGACGTGGATGAAGAAGACGATGAAATATATTGAAAGGTAAATATTTAATTAGACCTATGCTTTTATCTTATTTGTTTTAAAAATAGTTACTAACATCATCATCATCACCATCAATGAATTCATCATCATCATCATCACTATCATCATCATCATCATCATCGTCAGCACCAACATCATCATCATCATCATCCTCATCATCCTCATCATTGTCACCAAGTGAGTCATCATGATCATCATTATCCTCATCATCATGACCCTCATCATCATCATCATAATCATCATAATCATAATTATCATACTTATCATTATCATCATCTTCAACATCATTGTCATTATCATCATCATTGTCTTCATCACCATCATCACCGTCACCATCATCTTCATCATCATCGTCATCATCATCATCCTCATGATGATGATGATGATAGTCATCATCATCATCATCATCATTGTCATCATCATCATCAACACCATAATCATCATCATCATCATCAACATCATCATCATCATTGTCGTCATCTTCATCATCGTCATCTTCATCATCATCATCATCATCATCATCATCAAGAGCGTCATGATGACCACCATCATCATCACCATCATCATCACCATGACCATCATCACCATCATCACCATCATCTTCATCACCATCACCATCATCATATTCTTCACCATCATCGTCTTCATCATCATCACCATTGTCATCATCATCATCATCTTGTTGATCGTCATCGTATTCATCATCATGATCATCTTCATCCTCATCATCATTATCATGATGTTCAGCATCATCATCTTCATCACCATTATGTTCATCATCATCATCACCATCATTACCATCCACATCACCATTGTGATCATGTTGATCATCATTGTCTTCAACATCATGATCACCATCATCACCACCATCATCACCATCATCATCATCACCATCATCACCATCATCACCATCATCTTCATCATCATCACCGTCACCATCATCTTCATCATCAATATCGTCTTCATCATCATGACCCTCATCATCATCATCATCATGTTGATCGTCATTGTATTTATCATCATGATCATCATCACCATCATCACCTTCATCATCACCATGACCATCATGACCATCATCTTCATCATCATCACCATCATCATCGTCTTCATCATCATGACCCTCATCATCATCATATTCATCATCATGGTCATCTTCATCTTCATCCTCATCGTCTTCATCACCATTATGTTCATCATCATCATCACCATCATCACCATCCACATCACCATCATGATCATGTTGATCATCATTGTCTTCATCATCATGTTGCATTACCGTGTGATATTAGTCAGTATTATTTACTTCCAGATGAGGTAGGGTATTACAGGATTATGGCGGATATCGGGGCTTATAGTGCATATGTCACATACCCCAATTTTGCAAAAAAAAAAATTTAATATTAATTGAGGACAATATGTTAAATTTTATGCTAAGATGTAATTGATGACTCAGTATGGTCAAGGATATTTATTGTAAATTTTGAATATTTTATTTATAAATAAACAAAAGAGGAGATAACAGCTTAGGAGAGCTGTTAAAAGAGTGTTTACTGGTCAAATTGGTGGAGGAGACTGGGTGGAGAGCAAACTAACATGTGGCAGCATCCTCAAACCACTTCAACCTAACGCAGGTGGCAACTTCCCTACATTTGTGGTCATGATTCCCCAAGAAAGTGGAATCAGAGCAAGTGGCTCAATTAATGAAAATTGACCCAAAAGACCTAGGCAATATTTATAAAAATTCGCATTGAAGAGAGCTGAGGCTGCTCATTCTAGAGAAGTGATCAGTTAGGTTGAATGAATGTACTTCAGAGAAATTCAATGTGAGGGAAATTTGGAAAGTGTTTGAGGGGATAACTGTTGATTCATCTAGTGCAACTTTTAAGCTGAAGATCACACTGCTGAGAGCAGAGTATTTACTGAGGTATTGAACTAGTCAGTTGATAGAGGGTTCTAATATTTGCATTCTCCACCATTTCTCAGCCAAGAAGACCAGGAACAGGCTCGGGGGTCCTGAGGAAGCGCTATTTGAGTGCTCTCCAGGAGATTGGTAGGGAGGAACGACCTCCTAAAGTTGTTGTCGTCTGTCCTCAACAGGTTCTAAGTTATTTTATTTTATTGTGTTAGTTAAATAAATCTTAATTAACTGCTATGTGAATATTAACAGTTCAGTTTGTGAAATGTTTGAGTTATTATTTTTATTGGGTTGTTATAGAAATGAAATGGATTTAGAGAATAATGTGTTAGAATGAAAACAAATTTCTAAACTGTGTTTTTCCACACCTAGAAACCAGGCCGTACTCTAGCATAGATAGAATGCTTTAAGTAGATAATAGAATGGAAATAGTAGATAGGATTGTGTAACTATATATAGCAGAGTAATTTTATTTCAATGTTTAAAATATTATGGAGGAAAATAGTGTTGTGATTTAATTGTGTTTACTGCTTTTACTTAAGTATAACTAAACAAAAATGCAGAAAAGAAACAGTTAAACTACACTAGAGTTAAAGTATTAGTATACTAATACAAAAAAAAGTTTATTTGAAGGTAACAGTTAAGTATTTATACCAGTTATTAACCATACAATATATCTTATAAACTATTTAATAAATTCTAAAATATTACTTAATACAAACTAGATTAGGGTTTTGTATATAAACCCTTATTTATGAAAAGTAAACAAGATTACAGAGTTAATGTTCTATTCTTTACAGAGCTCTGAATAACTTCAAAGCTACAGAATAGTAAATAAAAACTGTAAATATAAACAATGAATAATATAAAAAACTAAGAATTTACATTTATAGAAACTATTTTATATTTACCAGACAAGCTTATAACTTGTGAAGGAAGAACCTCAGGGTCGAAACCCTAACTACAAATGATCTATTTATAAATTAAATAATTTAAGCTTTAATCCATTTACATTAATAAATATGTAAAAAAATTACAGTGTGTACTTTAGACTGTTTACGGTCTTTACTTAAGACAAATATTTTTATAAATAAGTAAATAAAAATATAGATAACAGGTTAATGAACAACCAATACACATGTAATAGCCAAACCGAAGTAACAAGAAGCAGAGCCTAAGTAATAATTAATTGAAGAATATATTTGGACAAGGGTTTCATTCCAGTAAACCCTAACTATTATATTCTGGATAAGTAAATGCAAAACTATAAATTTTACATTACAACTGATCTACAGTGCCCACATTAACAATAATTACTTACAAAAGATATCTTAAACAATAATTATTTTCACTAACAGTTGAAGAAGGAAAGACCCTAATTACACAGAATCATAATTTACAAAATTACAAAAACATTGCAAAAATGAGACAGAGCTTGAAGTTAAAAACCTTCTTGAAAACCAAATGTATTACATTGTCAGGCCGTAAGGCTAAAAACTTAACCAAAATACATCACACAACTCAAGGCCGGTATTACTCAGCATCGTAGCAAGGGTTTGTAAATATAAACTAGATAAAAACTTATTAAAACCTCCTATCTAACAAAGAGACCAAACAGGCTTCCAAGCATTGAGTTCTCCTTCAACAAACCCTCAATAGAAGTAGGGCAAAACCCATTTTGAACTCAGGGCTTACCAGTTAGAGCCACGAGCCACTGAAGTCGGTTGTCATTTTTTATTCCACTGAATCTAGGAACTATCATGGGTTCCTATACAAGCATATTACCGAGCATTAGTTCAAGGATCAATTTAAAAACATAAACAAACCTAACTATGTTAATAAATTGACAGAGACCGAGTTATCTTACCTGCAAATAGAAGAGTTGTTGAGCAACGAAGAGACTGTCACCAATTTCGCAGTGTACACACAGGAGTTTCCAAACCCTACACTGATCGTGGAGTAAAAACAGTGACAAAGAAGCTTTAGCTTCACAAATTCGTCATAGGGCACGAGGAGAACAAGACTGAGCTATGGACAGGCCGAGAGCCAAACACAAAAACCAGTAAACACTTGCGCGGTAAGGTTCACACCCACGAAGGTTTGCAATCAAAGATCAAGTTCTAGAAACTACAACAACATCAGACAAAATCCTTGGAGCAAGCAAGCAAAGGAACAACCTTTCATGGCGGCCATGGAAACAACATAGAGCATCCCACAGGCTAGCGAAAACTTTGGAGGCAAATGACAAAGAGAATAGGGTTTGCAAGTCTTTTATATCGCCAATGCATGGACAAGAGGTGACCACGTGGCCTCCAATTATTTTAACCATGCAAGGGTCGAGTCCATAGTCCATCTGTGGTTTCAATCATCAAATTATTAATACAATGATATAAACAAACCATGTACAAAACTATGGAGTGCGTATATATATATATTATTCACCAATGATAACACATAAACTATGATCATTATGTATGATAGCTTCGATATTTGTGTTTTTTTATTAATGATGAATTCTTAACATTGACCCTAGTGAAAGGTTGTAACAACTTGGTCATATGAACAATCCCAATGTCGACCATGCATTAGGACCTTTCCATTTAACAATTGAAAATATATACTTCCAAAACAACGATAAAATATGCACATATTATATTTCAAACTTTATTATTGTAACCGATGAATTAGAGTAGTTATAATATATGAAGTTTGACTATAAGAGTAAAAAGTATTTAAACCGTGACATTTAAACTATCACAAGGCTCGACCTTGGTATAAGCTCTCACAAATAATAGTTTGCATTCTTGACTTGTCAATAATAATAATAGAACCTATCATTATTTGGAAAGGATAGCTTGTGATTGTTTATGTTTTCCTGTTCTTAGCATAGTATAAGAATCTTGGTCATATTAGTGACATTTAGGGTAAACTTCAGATTAGAAGTTCTAGGTAGAAAAATCTACCATCATAGTTATTATAAACACTAACTTATTATAAGTGAGGCAACATGATAATAGTAAATTTACAATGGAATAAACCATGCTCAAGATCTATAATCATTGCAATAACATTGATAATATATTTACCTATGACTTAGACTTATGAAAGTGATGGTAGATAGTATTCCATCATGAAATGATGCATTTAATTACAATGACCAAACTTATAATGTCAAAGAGATTTCTAGGCAGTAAGACTCCTGCAGAAGGCAAGTAACAATCAGATCGATACATTATAAATATTATGGTAATGTATGTTGTTACAATAATACATGCAGCAAGGCGATACTATAAGTACTAAAGTTTATAACTTGATGATGAGCATATTTACTTACAAACAACAGGTTGATAATTTCAATAACTAGTAAGTTAGAGATAAAATTGAAACATGTACTCTATTGGATATCTTTACTATTAAGATTGATAGAAGTACTTCCGTGAATAAAAGGAAGTACAGATAAATATGACATTAGTGTTATAAGTATATTAAAATAGGATTAAATGTAAGACGAATAACATGAGCTCTAAGCTCATGGTAAATATCTTTTGCTTCTCTAAGTGGAATAAAGATGACGATCTTTAAATATGAACTTAAATACTGTCTGAGAAAACAAAATCTAAAGAAAACAAATACGTTACCTCATCAGAGCTTGCTTTTAAATAGTCAGTTATTTAATAGCATTTTAAAATGCAACAAATATACTTCTTACTACTTTATGAATTAAACTCCTACTTGATCGATCGTTACCTGTTAAACTTGTAAGAACCAGTAGTCTATCTGCGTTAGCATAAATGCTAAGTAAGCCCAAGTTTTCAAAGACAGATTTCACCTACTTGCCAAAAGTAAAATTGTTAGTAAAACTGAAAGAAAGCTAAATGCAAGTCAATCTTATATACATTATGTTACGGAGAGAAATTCCTATGGCTTGGGGTACCACAACAGACAACTTGACTCCAGAAATCAATTCTTTCCAATATGCAATAGAAATTAAATATCTAACACTAAAGGATCAGACCTCGTACCTTATTCCAGACTGTTGAAGTAGATCCCCGTTGAGCTTTCCAACTTCAGCTTGAATTGATAGATTACTTTCTCAACAACAAGTAAACAATACAAGCATACTATATATATTGGTGTTATATCTATTCTAGCATATATAATCAACAATGTATAAGCATTTGAAATCATCCAATGGATAAAATATTCATTCAAACATACATTATTGGATAGGAAAAGATATTTCTGTTATTATAAAATCAGAGATTACAATGGATACAACCTCTGTCGACACGTCTGCGAATTGGAGAAACTGAATCCCCCACTTGGGCCTCCACCACTTCGATCCTCCATCTCTCGATAGCAAGCTCACTAGCAAAAAACAAGCTTGGGAAGAACACAAAAGTGCTCCAAGGGACAAAGGGATGCAGACTCAAGCATAAGTTCCGCCAACAATGGACTATAGTTTTTTTCTCTCAATTCTCTCTTATGCCTTCAATGTACCAAAGAGTTCCTTATATATCTTTCAAAGGGGTAATGAAAGGTTGAATTCGAGCAATCTCAAGGCATATGGAAGGACATGAGTCAAGTGATTCGGATCCATGTCAAGGAAAAATCCAAAAGGATTTGAATTTTTTACACATCCCGATGTACGCGGTTTTAGTGGTCAAACCCGCATATATACTCGATTAGAGGTTTAAAAGTCCCATGTATCATTTTTCACATGTTTTTAGGGATGGTCAAGGGAACATCAAAGGAAAAAAAGTGGTCCAAGGGGTCCAAGGAGTCTGCAGTGGGACAGGGGAAAGGCCATGCAAGTGTGATTCACCTGGTGTGGTAAAATCAGCTATAACAGATTCCCCCTAATGTGTGAGGTCAGAGGGGTCATACGATGGCCGAAATACATTATAAGTCCATCCCAGAAGTGAAGTGATGAAGAATCCCAAATGGAAGACCAACCACCCAGCCAACATAGTACACTGATACAACTCTGCACATAACTACAAATACATATAGTAGTCCTGGATACATAAGAGTACAATGGCCATGAATAGGCATGATACAAGATAACACATAAGTGGTCATCGCCATGTACAATATATGATCAGAATCTCCATGATGAAGATATACAAAGGACCATGATCTCCATAATAGCTGAAGATATAAAATGGATCAAGATCTCCATAATAGCTGGAAATGTCTGACATATACTAGAATCAAGTCACGAGAGTTGAAATCTCATGAACACTGGCACAATCAAGTAGGTAGCATATAAGAGATGCCGCCAATATGGAAGGTCTTCTACACAAACCGCTACGAGTACATGTCCTACTATGTGAATAGAGGTGTCGAGGTCAAACATAGTAGTCCATCGCCTGATTACCGGTCATTAATGTATACCATTAACAGACGCGAGATCACCCACCGCTAATGAAAATGGGAATCAAGGTACTAGAGTGTAAACTAACAAGAGTGATAAATGTGTTGAGGTCGAACACTTGATAGGATCCATTGACCAAGGGACATTGATGTATTCCCAAAGACTATCGATGGCGAGAGAACCTTCCATTGATGACTACAAGTCTCAAGGAACTCAAAATGACTCTAGATTCCAATCCCAGAATAAATGATCTGAAGTCGATGGGATGAAATCTGCTGGAAGGAGGGCATTAAGGCATCCCCCATCATCTAACACGAGGTACTCAACAAAGTTGTATGATGTGGAAGGACTCGATCATAAGGTGCACGAACCAGTAACTGTACCGAGAATGACCGACATGCAAAGCCAAGACAACTGAAAAATGGCCGACTCAGGTTTCAACTTCCTTTGAACAAGAGCATAACTATGAATGGTGACTGAATAAAGGTAGCATAGAATTGATATACAAACTGGGACATCTCTACGACACAGGAGGCATCGACGGAGGCTCCATAGGGACTGGAAGCTTAACCAGTCGATGGAGATAAACTTAGATAAACGAGTACATCTCCTAAAGTCAAACTATAAACCCAACCAACAGATGTGATATACAGTACTTTGTTCGAAGGCGACATGACTCGACAGCTGCCAAAGATAACATCTTTCCTTGTCCGGCTTTTTGGTTTTTTGATTTTTTTTTTCGACTTTTTCAATTATTTAAAATATTGAAAAAGAATAAAATGGCTTCATAGTTACAGATTATGAGGAGATGAGTGTCATAGGGGCCAAAAAACTAGTTCGAAGCAATGGAACATACTTATGCTCAATGCAAGGACACATGTGTAGGATATCGACACTCGGGGGAAAATCCCCTCCTGGTAAAAGGGGAATCAAGCTGCAAAGGATATATAAAATGGCTCTGCATGGTTAGACATGAGACAAGCTCGAGCTATATGGCTGAAATGAAATGTCAGGGAAGCTGGCATAAAGCTCAATAAGGCAGGAAAAGCTCATGATAATGCAATTACAACTTGACATACGGGAGTCCTGAGGGACATAGGCTAGCAAAAAGATCAAGAGGAGTATGAGGCTCTTGCGAAATGTCATGGCAATACTATACAATGGACTCCCACACCCTAAAATACAAAAATTTGACATGGGCACCAAATGCAAATAAGGCACTAACTAGGGTACCCATGTAAGGTCAAGCTCTACCACTCATATCATGCCACTTCTAAAACAGCAAGAAAGTTCCGTGACATAATAGAGTGGGTTTGTACCTAAGGCTATGATGAAACGGTCATAAGGTCATGCAAAATGCAAATGGTGATGAAACCTAACCTATATGCCTATTTAGACATGATACCTGAAATCGGCACGAACGAGTCAATCCAACGGCTAAAACGACACTCGAAAATGTCTCCTACATCATAAATTAGGTCAAAAACGATCCAAAATGATTAGAAATAGTCCAAACTATAGGAAAGGGGGTAAAAATTTTCAAAAATTTGAAAAATTTCTATAAATAGTAAATATTTCAAAACATTATAAAACATTTGAAATTTTTACCCAATTGAGCTCAGATTTTCAACAGCGAATTCTAGGAGATCCAGCCAGTGGAATCCACTACCGTTTCTTCCAGGTACTTACCCATTCTCTTCTCTTCCATTTCAATGCAATTTTTATCAAACTCCATGGTCATTTGAGGTTTCTAGGCCAAACTAAAAAAGGTGCTATGGCCCATGCAGAAATCGAGGGTTTTTCCGTGTATAGGGCTAGCTATATGCTGAAAATGCCCCCAAACTCACGTACATACACGGTTGTTTGTAAAATAGTTGCGTATGCGGCTGCGCATAAGGTTTTTTGAGTAATATCATGAGAAAAATTGCAATTTTTTGTGCAAGATGGTGCTAGAATGGAGAGAGCATGAACATGGTGATGTAGAGGAGGCAGTAAGAGCCAATATAATGGCTCAACAAGCGCTACGTGCATGTGGACTCTACAAGTTTTGGTGTCTTGGAGGCTTGAGGGCCAAACCAAGATTATTGCAGATGCTGGTGGATTATTGGGATCCGGACTCTAAGTCCTTCTAGATAGATGGGATGTTCCTCACCATAGAGGTGGAGGACATATACTTTATTAATGGACTTTCCCGATGGGAGGAAGTAGTGAACCTTCGTTCTCGTGGTGGGCCTGGAGGTGGCCTGACTATTGACGAGTACATTGTAGTGTACTACTATCCAGACATAGAGAAGGTGGGGAGTTAGGTCCCAACCAACTCTATACAGGTGCTAGGCCTAAAGGCCATTCTATTGACATTCGACAGGATATCAGGCTTGGCTTCACCCCACCAGGCCTCGCGGCCTTTGATGTTCTATGCAGTGGAGTGCATGCAACCCACGGTCTATGACTAGAGCACTACACTACTGAGCAACATCAAACATCAGCTCAGTGAGTGTAAGGCGGGTAGAGTGTGGAACTTCGGGTTCAGCAGCATATTGAGCACATTTTTCTTCGAGCGTGTTCCAGGATTGATCCCCAGAGTTGACGTTCCTCTTCACAGGGTTCGATATCCGGCCCAACGGCATTGGGCAGATGCTATGCGCAAACTGGGGGGAGGTAGGGTGGCCAACCCCTATCCAGCTAATTTCTTTCTGTGGTGGCGATGATAGATAGTTTCCATCGATGACTACCCCTATGAGGGGATATATTTTCGGGGGGACCCGAACATGCCGCTACCACTAGGATCGGTATATGGTGACATAGGTAATGAATCTTGACCCTCTTTTTTGAAATTTTTGAGTTATTTAATTTTTTTTTGTGTTTTCTAATTTTATGAAAAAAAAAGACATATTTTTGTGTGACAATATATAGTGACATCTACCATTTGCATGCAGATGTGGGGCCACGACGGCCTGAAGGCTTCCCTCGTCATAAATAGAGGGGAAGAGGAGATGATATCATGGGTGTGGATGTGGAGCGAATGCTCCAAAGCATTCATACCAACTTTGTTAGGTTGACACACAGAGTTCCCATGGCGCAAGTCAAGGACTTGCCTGAGGCTATGCAGCGCCAGGTGGTGGGTGTAACACGAGCATGGGTGTGATTATTCTGATGGATAGCTAGGTGACCTTCCATGATCACAACCCCCTCCTCCTCCACAGGCTTAGAGACATGGGAGTGACACATTTTGTATTATCAAATTTTGGATGTTTATAAAAACTCTTATAATGATCAGTTTATTTATTTACATGTGTAAAAATTTGTGTTTGTGATGAATTTATTGTGTATGAAACAAATGCCAATCTAACACATAGTTAGCATATGAGTCAGCAACTTGATTATTACTTCTTGGAATATGTATGTATGTTATATTGTAAAATTGTCGTTCTAATAATCTCACACATAAGAATATTCTTAATAACGTCGGATCTCTAACATGGTACAAACCATTAAGCTGTGACACTACTAACTCCAAATCAAGAAATACCTCAAGAGAAAGAACACCATGTGAAATGCCATCTCGTAAAAGCTCAATAACGACACTATATTCAGCAACATTGTTGGAAGATGGCCGTAGACATACACCTCCTGAAGACAGTACCTGACCCATAGGAGTATAAATCCCCCAAGTAGCAGAGGCTGAGTGTTGAGTGTGATGGCTCGCACCATCCGTGAATCCTATGTAGGTGGAAGAATCCATTGACATCTGCCAAAAGAAATGAAAACTAATCACAAACCCGATCATGATAAGAAAAACACCTAACTATGCAAACTGTACAATAATATACCATAACCAGCCTTGGCTGAAAATCATGAATAGTACTTCTTGAGATAGAGCCCATTGCTAGGCTCCGTCAAGGCCGATCCCTCATAATCCACTAACTCATAAGCACCCTTCTCTAACAAACGTTTGACGACTTAAGGACCATGCCACATGGGGTTAAACTTTCCTGCCTCCAAGGGTTCTTTCGGTTGATCCCACAAAAGGACCAAGTCTCCCTCACTAAACCTCCTTTGACGGATAGACTCATCGTACTGGACTTTTACACGATGTTTATTTACCTCTAGAGCCACCAAGGCATCTCAACGTTTCTCATCAAGTTGCTCAAGGTGGACCAAACACTCCTCCAATGGTGAAGTGTCTGGTAATAGTTCTACGGCTAGATTCAAAGAAGGAATCTCACATTCAACTGACAATATCGACTCCACTCCATGTACAAGTTGATATGGCGAAAAAACCATGGCAGTCTTAACCGCGGTTCTATACGCCCACAAAGCAGGATATAACATGATGTGCCAATTATTCTTTCTCTATGTGATGGTTCGTTGGAGAATGGATTTGAGTGATTTATTCACTGCTTCCACCTGTCCATTTTCCTGAGGGTAGTAAGAGGAGGAATGCTCTTGCTTGTACCCTAATTTTGATGCCAACTCTTCCATCATATGATTCTGAAAGTGTGAGCCATGGTCAATGACAAGCTCTTTAGGAATCCCAAACTGAGTAATAATCTGGTTGAATACAAAGTGCGCAGCTGTCTCACTGTCGGATTTAACTGTAGGCATAGCCTCAACCCATTTCATGAAGTAATCAACAACCACTATAATATGATGATGCCCCCCAGCTGAAGCTGGGTTGCAATCCATAAAATCAAGCCCCCACTTAGTGAAGGGACCGGTGGTGATGATGGGATGTAACGGGGTAGGTTTTGAGCGCATATTACATGTGAACACCTGGTAAGGGTGGCACCTCTTGACCGCATCTACACCATCCTTAAGATCGACGACCAGAAATAACCGGCTCTTAATATTTTTTGGGTTGTAGAAAGCCCAGATAAATGGCCACCACACGCCCCTTTGTGGAAATCATTCAGCACTACCTCAGCCTCCTCATGGGTTAAACAGCGTCGTAAAATGGAATCTACCCCATGGCGGTATAAAGTGTTATCCATTATGAGGTAATTCTTAGACATGTGACGTAATCGCCGTCGTTCATCCCGTGAGAGGTGAGTAGGGACCTTCAATGTTTTTAGATATATAATGATATCCCCATACCATGGGTATAAAGTTGAGATTAAGAAGATGTTCTCATCGACATACATATCTTCACAAACCAACTCCTCGGCCTCGCTTGGGAAATCTAATATAAGCTCTACAAAAATTAATGATTTCTTCAATTTTTTCGAAACAAATTCAAGATTGAATTCTTGCAGGATTTAATATATTTTCCCCCAATCATCCTTCGAGTGAGGACAAATTGAAATGGATTGACATGGGCTACAACCAAGGTCTGGTGAAGGAGAATATAATGTCTCAACCATTGAACCGCATGTACAGTGGCTAAGGCAAGCTTCTCGACATGAGAATAATGAATCTCTATGTCAATAAGGTTCCGGATCAGATATTATATGAAATGCTCTTGGAGCTCCTCATCCTCTTGAACCAAAACCATCCCAATCGTCTCCATGGACATGGCCACATAAAGTAGAAAATCACGGCTATAGTATGGGGGACTAATCATCGGGGCTGATGCTAGGGCTCGCTTGAGCACATCAAAGGACTCCTGGGCTCACTCATCCCAACAAAAGGTGTCTTTCTTCAAAATATGCATGAAGCCTCTAGTTAAATTGGAAAAATTGACAACAAATCTCTGTAAGAAGTTTTCCATGCCTTGCAAACATTGAAGATGATGAATATTTTTTTGGGGAGACAACTGAAGTATTGCCTCAACCTTCAAAGGGTCAACTCTTATACCCTCTTTAGAAACAATGAATCCTAACAAGTGACCTGACTTCACAAAAAAGATGCACTTATGAGGATTTAGTCGAACCAAATAATGGCGGCATCTTTCAAATACCAATCTCAAGTGATAGCAATGACGCATTCTCATACGAGAATGAGTAGCAAGGTCATCCAAAAATAATTCGATAATAGAATTGAGATCATGGAAGATCAAGGTCATTGCCCGCTGAAAAGTAGCTCCGGTGTTCTTAAGGCTGAAAGGAATTTTCTGATATGCAAAAGTTCCCCAAGGACAAATAAATGTAGTCTTGTGTTCGTCCTGAGGTTTAATTTGTATCTGATTATATCCGAAAAAGCTGTCCATAAAGGAAAAAACCTCGCTTCCCACACACTCATCCAAAATCTGATCAATAAATGGTGTGGGGAAATTGTCCTTATGACAAGCATGATTCAAATCACAGAAATCAGTACATATGCGGATCGCTCCCTGCTTCTTATCCACCGGAACGGGGTTTGAAACCCACTCCGTTAAGGGAATGGGATAGATAAAACTGAATTTCAATAGTTTCTCTATCTCTACCTTAATCACAGGTGCTTTCCTAGGATTCACAGCATGTAAACGTTGTCGAACAGGCTTAGCATTGGGATAAGTCTTAATCTCATGTTCGACAATCCGTGCGTCAATTCTTGGCATTTTGTCGTAAGACCAAGCAAAGATATCAAAAAATTCTTTGAATAGCTCAGTGTATTCTAGAATCTCAGCATGGGAACATTATGCCCCAATATAGACATTCTCTATACTGCCAGGATCACGAGAGATATTGATAGAAATTGTTGAAGATATGTTAGCCATGTTTCCATCATCCATCGGACCAGGAGAGCTTAATGGAACCATAGGACTACCAATTCTCTCACTAGGAACCAACCTAAAGTCCTCACGCTCCAATAAGTCAAGCTCGGGAAGAAAGTAAGATATATGATGAAGTTCCTCCCATGGTGGCTCAACTCTCGACATGGCCTCAATAATCACTTCATTTGAAGGGAAAATCATATCAAGGAAATCGTGTGCGTGAGAATATTGCACTGCCCATGGCGGTAGCACATAAGGGTCCTCCTCCCTTGTTCATGAAGAGAAAGGACTAGGCTCTGCAACAGACTTAAGATTGGCATGATAAGCTATCATAGTTGCAGCAACGACATGTTCATCACGATGGGCTCACTCAGAGTACTCGGTGTAGGAAGAACCCAAGGGTATTCCATATGACTCGTGTGAAAAGACATCGATCTCATAGATGTCGAAGCCTCATTGTAACTAGACCCTATCATAAGGACCGATGCAGGACAACTAAAGATTCCCATGAGGGATGGATACATGCCTACACCGACACTCCCATTTTCCGGCTGAGAGTGTTCAATGATCGAGATTGAAGCTCCCAAAGATACGGTAACATACGGATTCTTGAATGTCATTTGATCAATCATGACTATATTCTTGTTCAATGGAAAACATACAACATGAAATAGGGAAGAAGCAATGGCTTACATACTGTACATCCAATTCCTACCCAGCAAGCGATTGTAGTCAAGGGGCGCATCAACCACCTCGAACTCTATCGCAACGTTCTTCCCTCCCAAACGGACCTTAAGGGAAGGAAGGATCTCGTGCGGCCTAAAGGATCTCCCATCAAACACAGTTAACATGGTCGCCGATTCAGACATCTGAAGGGAACCTAAACCCTTCCAACATGATAAATACATCACACAAGCGGTAGCGCCTTCGTTAATCATAGTGCGCTTGATGGTCATGTTAAGACACTCTACGTGAATCAAAAGAGACACATAGTAAGGCAAGCAAGGCTAAATTCCTACAGTTTCAAATTTAATCACGGAGGAAGAATCATCATTATTCACACCAAGGGTAGAAAGCAAATCCTTCCTTTGTGAAGGAAAACTCTGAAGCACTTCCAATGCAGACATCGCACAAGGAGTATGGCCCAAATCCTTGACAACTGAATAGCTCTGGGCGGCTCGGGCATTAGGATTGTTCCCCGAACGCTTAAGGACTCTGTTAGGAATGCGAGGTGTAGCTTCAAGTTTATCCACAGGTTTCTCAATATGCAAAGGAGACCCTGGTGGATCAGGTTCTTTTCCTCGGATGGGTTGTGACGAACCATAGTCGTTCGCAAAGGTCACAACTTTCGCAGCACGTACCATGTTAATGCAACCACGACCACTACCCTTAGGTGGATCTTGATCACCACCAGATTGATCATGGGTGTCACGTCCCCATGCCTCCGACCGGCAAAGAGGACGCGATCTAATGCACTATTACAGACCGGCTAACCGCCCATGAACATGTGCAGGCTCAAATAAAATTCATCAACAGAATGCTTAAAGAGAATTTGAACTAAAAACATGCACACAAGAATGTTTATTATACACAGAGGCATTTTACTTAATCATACACAGCGGAAAATAACAACCTT
>LPNX010964792.1:77571-140934 GCA_001517045.1 Pseudotsuga menziesii | reverse complement strand
ATTCAGGGGTGATGGAGAAGAAGGCCAGCCCTCTAGTTCTTCCTGTGTGGTTTCTAACACCAGGTTTATCAAGCAACCAAGCCAAAATCCTTACTCCTCACATAGTTTGAAAACCAACCATTGCACCCCGGCAATTAATTCAGCTCTCACAGCTTAAACAGGGAAAACGAATTGCACAACCTCATACGTAACAGCAAAAACGGCTCACAATGTGGGGAAAAACACACAGTCTTGAAGCTTATCAGTGAGCACAACTCACAGTAGGGAAAAACGTCCCAAATAGCCAGTGCATGAGACCCAAAAGTTAGTGAGACAGCCAAAAACGTGAATGGCTCTTCACAACCATGGTAAAAACACATGAAATCACAAAACGTGAATGGAAAATGCACCAGCAACTCCAAAAACGTGAGCAAGACAACCCAGTACCTGGCATTACAAAAACGACCTCCAATCCATGGGAAAAATGAAGCCAACAGCCAAAACGTGGGATCCAAACACACAGGAAAAACTCCAGCTGCTCCCAAAACGTGAGAAAACTGAAAAACGTGAATGCATGACAGAATGGCCTGCGTTTTTGGGCATTTTTCTTGCTAAAGAAGTCAGAACACGATTTTCCAAAAATGGGTCTCTGCCCAATTCGAATTTCTTTGCCCATACTCTTCCCCCAAGCATTAACTAACTCAACTACATTCTGGCAGAAATAAGTGATTGGGAAAAGACAAGAAAGGTAGTTGATAGTTTGATGGGTCCTCTCATAGACATTTGGATTTTCCCCATTGGCCCATAGGTTAAATATTTCACCCCCCCCTTATCCTTAGGAATCATGCCCCATTCGATTTAGTTGCCGCGACCGTAGCTGGTTGTGTTCATTTAATTAATTGTAGATGCATATTTACATAATGGAAAACATAATATATGCCGCATGCCCCGATATTCAATCGGTGACAAATAAATCCCAAAACATAGCTTAACCGATCCATGGTGGGGCCTTGGCCTTTAACTCCACACCATGATGATTTACGAAATACACATCATATACATCTAATGTAACGGGGTCAAAACCGGGACATTACAATGGGTCCTCGAGTTCATATTTTGATTATGATGTAAAGGGTTAGTCAACACAGCTGGGCCCTGTGCCAAGAACCTCGAGGCTTCATCGATACGAGGGCACAAGTAAGTGAGGTGATCATCCTTACACAACTTGCAAGGGAATTTAACCTTACGTTTAGCTTTCTTGTCCCCCCCAGCATCACGGGCATTCTTTCCATTATTGTTAGCATTCTCATTCTTATTCCCGCCCTCACAATTATTCTTACCCTTCTTTTTATTCCGTCCGAGCTGCTAGTTACCCTTCTGGTCCGACGATTGGACTGAAAGCACACTCGCCATTTGGGCGGGTTGAGACGAAGTCGTAGCTTGTCCCAAAGCAAATTGCTTGATTGACAATTGAATAACTTTTTTTGCAACCGAATCCGTAGGTTTAGCACTCACACAACCCACAATGCCATCGGCATGTGGTCCAGGTTTAACTTTGGGGTCGAAACTAGAACGCAGAGCGTTGGGAATGATCTCATATAGCAAACTGGACTGAGCATAAATCAAGTCCAGTTACTGTGCCCTAAAAATTGCTTGTTCCTCATTCTGCACTCCGGATGTAGAAACATCCTTCGCTATATATGGCAATAATGACTTAAGGAACCATTCGAGGAGGAATTCTAGCGGTATAAAGGCTTTAATTAACCTCTTCCATCTACACCACTCTTGGATGTGATCTGAGATATGTGTGGCTTTATCCTACCAAAATGTTGACAAGAGTTCAGTGCCAACGTCATAACGCACCAGTAGCTGGAAGTGGTTAAGAAAAGTCATCGCTAAGTCATCGAACAAAGCGAATGCCCCCCTAGGTAGCTCTATATGCCATTTCACGGCAGGCCCTGTAAGGGTGCGTTTAAATAGTCTCAAACGGATTGAGTCTTGATGTAAGGAATTCGAAGAGAACCATAGGTGAAAAGTAGTAATGTGTTCGCTCGGATCCTCTCCTGGTTTTCCCTCGAACTTGGGTGTGTCTGAGGGAAGCTTAGTAGGTACAGCCAGCCAAGTTGGGTCATGAGCTACAGGATCATTCGTCAATCTTGACAAGTCAGGAAGATTCAATGTCACGAGGAAAGGGAGCCTAGGATGATGAGGTCGATGGACCACTCCCTGATAGTTCTGATTCACATAGGTCTGATTACCACCATGGCCTTGGCCATAGTGCCCTCCTCCTGTTTGACCCGTATAGGGTGGCATGGAAGCACCATAATGTGGTGGACCTTGACTAGTCGAAGCTACAAAGCTATAATTTGGAGAGTAAGCAGGTTGTTGATACCCACCCCCATAAGGTGAATAACCCTATCCATACTGCGTCCCATAATAGGGTCCATAAGGCATTGCATGCGATGTCCCATGACACTTCGTAAGTAGGAACGTATGCTCCGGAAGTAGGAATATACATTCCAGAAGTAGGAATGTGACCTCTAGAAGTATGAGCATGACCTCCTGAAACAATGGGTGTTCCATGGAGCTGAGACACTATCGGTCTAGTAACTGCAGTACAGACATGACTCGTAGCAACGTTTCGGCCCGAAGGACCACGTGAATGAGGTGGAGGGTGAACATTCAAAGAACTAGGGACAGAGGACAAAGGGATCTGTGTAATTAAGTATGCACTATTCCCCATAGTCACTCGTCTCAGATCTGGTATCCTAATAGGATCACTAACCCTAGACCTAGGAGGAATATGTGATATAGCTTCCACCACCGGGATGGAAGGTGCAATGTGACTAGTGCTCCCAAACCTCTTTGCATGGTAAGGAATGAGAGTGCCCCCAGGCATAGTGTTAGGCTCGAACTCAGACTTGACATGAAATGCTAAATCATGTGTGGGAAAACTAGACATACCATAACTACCATAACTAGTGCTCGCGGGTTATAAATGAGTCTCAGCATCCTCTGGCATTCCATACCGGTAATGCGTCAATGGGGAATAAACCCTAGAGTGAGTAGGTCTATCATGAAAGGTTCCTATATTAGAAATCACAGGACCTAACTCAGTCAAGTCAGGTGAAGGTTCATAGGTAGGATTAAGCTCCCCATCTTCCACATGAATGGGAGAAGGTGGTTTAGGAATACCTTCTATATGGTCTCCCATGGTGTGTGAATCGATGTGCAAAGTAGTTCACCTAGAATGTCTATGTCTCTCTCCCAAAGGAGGAGGAGATGTGGAAGGCGGAAGCCCTACTAAATGATGAGAACAACGAGGAACCGCACCTGAATCCACAATGACTCAAAAAATAGAAAAGACTCTCTATCTACGCAAACCTTAGGCAAGCTATCGTGCACAGAGCAGTCACCAATAAAATCTAAAGCCAAATGCAAGCAATCAAGGGTAGGATAACTGAGCTCCCGAATGAAGTAGGTATGTCTCTCCTAGGAGAGGCTTGAGACTCCCATACACAACAAGCGGAGGTACGTAACCAATTATTGTGGCCCTCAGCTTCAACGTGTAAAGCAACTGTGTTGTCCAACCCCAACCTGGCTGGGACACCCGTAGAATAACCCCTGCAAAGTACCCCCTTGATATCCTAGGTAAGGCCACTAAGGTCACCTCAATATAATCAATGCTCAGGTGGACAGTCACAGGCGGGATTGACCGTATGGGCAGGGTAGCAAGGCCCAAAACTCTCGAAAGAGCCCCCAAATACGAATACAATCCTATAAATATCTCCGGTGCTACTCAGTTATGACTAAGGGTCATCCCAATCAATAACCACTCACATTGCCTTGTGCTTAACTCCCTTTTGAGAGGAGGATCCTGAGAAACACTAGTTATACCAAGGATTTCAAACACTCACCTGGACAGACACATACATGTTGTTGTTTAGTGGTCTTGGAGAATTTACTCACAATGAACTATTCCAAGACCCTAAAAACTAAGCTTGTTGGTGAACCCTATCAAATAAAATAGTGTAGTTCATTTTAATTAAGCATTGATTTTAATTGGCTTTATTACTCAAAAAAGGGATATGGCCATGCAACTAATGGTGTTACGACACAACATGAAGTAAACTGCACACCTAACAATCAATGCAAATGCATTGTGTCCATGTAAACAGGGTATGCTACTATGTGAAATGCACAATTTTTCTTCAAATGATGAATGCAAGCTTTCCTATATGAAATCCTAACCAATACTCCAAAGCAAATCTAGTGCAAGTACTATGCAAAATGCAAAATGCAATGCATGATGATAGGAAAATATTTTTGTATTTTTTGAAATAAAATGAGATATAAAAAGCAAAAGAATGATTCTACAACCCCTAGACTGTACAAGCACACTCAAGCAGCATTCAAGCAAATCACTAAGGTAAAATAAATATAATGCACTAATCCCAAAGAAAAAATCGAAAATGCCATGACAAGAACCTTCTTAAAAAAAAATTACCCTAAAAAAAACGTCTCTGGTCAGAAACAAAGGTGTATACAGACTCAGGCAATATCAAAGGAGACTCAGCAATCATCAAAATTCACCCAGCAACCTTTTAACTTCCACTAAAAAGGAAAACCTAAGGGCATACGCGACTGTTCGCAGTAAACCCATGTGTATACATGGAAATAGTAGAGAAACCCGCATGTGTACGCGACCGTGAGCTCGAAACTCACGTACAGGAAGAAAAGTGCATAAAAATCAAGGCAAACAGAAAAGTTGAGACAAACTTCACACCAATCAGACACTACCAGGAAAACATGCCCCCAGACCCGACACAGAAACAAGAGAGAAAGAGCAATTCAAAGTCATTAAATGCCAATAGAAAACCCCCAAAGGACAACTACTAGGAACTCCCCAGCAGAGTCACCAATTCTGTTACGGAGAGAAATTCCTATGGCTTGGGGTACCACAACAGACAGCTTGACTCCAGAAATCAATCTTTTCCAATATGTAATAGAAATTAAATATCTAACACTAAAGGATCAGACCTCGTACCTTATTCCAGACTGTTAAAGTAGATCCCCATTGATCTTTCCAACTTCAGCTTGAATTGATAGATTACTTCCTCAACAACAAGTAAACAATACAAGCATACTATATATATTGGTGTTAGATCTATTCTAGCATATATAATCAACAATGTATAAGCATTTGAAATCATCCAATGGATAAAATATTCATTCAAACATACATTATTGGATAGGAAAATATATTTCTATTATTATAAAATCAGAGATTACAATGGATACAACCTCTGTCGGCACGTCTGCAAATTAGAGAAACCGAATCCCCCACTTGGGCCTCCACCACTTCAATCTTCCATCTCTCGATAGCAAGATCACTAGCAAAAGGCAAGCTTGGGAAGAACACAAAAGTGCTCCAAGGGACAAAGGGATGCAGACTCAAGCATAAGTTCTGCCAACAATGGTCTATAGTTTCTTTGCTCTCAATTCTCTCTTATGCCTTCAATGTACCAAAGAGTTCCTTATATATCTTTTCAAAGGGGTAATGAAAGGTCGAATCTGAGCAATCTCAAGGCATATGGAAGGCCAGGAGTCAAGTGAGTTGGATCCATGTCAAGGAAAACTCCAAAAGGATTTGGATTTTGTACACATCCCGATGTATGCAGTTTTAGTGGTCAAACCCACGTATATACGTGATTAGAGGTTTAAAAGTCTCGTGTATCATTTTTCACATGTTTTTAGGGATGGTCAAGGGAACATTAAAGGACAAAAAGTGGTCCAAGGGGTCCAAGGAGTCTGCAGCGGGACAGGGGAAAGGCCATACAAGTGTAATTCACCTGGAGTGGTAAAATAAGCTATAACACATTACGAAAATGAAAGCTATATTAGTTATCGTATTATAAAATTGATTAATACTAAATGTTAGATTGTTTCATTTTTCGCTAACCACTAGCAGTTAGTAAACTGCGTATTTAGACATTTTATGTTATCTTAAAAATTTTAAATTTTTATGAAATTTTGGGGTTTTGACATGTGGTATCAGAGCACAAGGTTCAAACACTAGGCCTTGATGAAGCTCAACTTGCTTATATGAAACAGTGTATTAAATTATTTTGCTGATGTTGTTTCTTTTAATGTTATTCAATAGAGAAATTTGTTTCTGAGTTTAACAATAGGTATGGAAATACTGGAGGAATATGCAGAAGAAGAATCTCCCTTTACTGAACAAGAAAACTTATAAAGAGACCCTATACAAGAAGACGCAACCACTAATTCCTCAGAACTTTTACAAACAATAAAAGACTTAAAATCTAAAATGGAATCTGTCACAAAAAGAAAATGAAGGGATTCTGAGAGCTCAGGAGGAGCTGAATCAGATCCTAACAGAAAGATTTCAAACCGAGGGAAGGGGTAAAAGAGTCGATTCAAAAGATATAAGTCACCAACATAAATATAAAAAGATTAAACAGACTAAAAATGAAAGCAGCTCATCTTCAAAGGTATTTGGTGATCAACGTAATTTTCATTCCACTATTGGTAGTAGTGATGACCACCATTATACTAAAAAGAGAAAATATAAACCATATGAGGAAATTTCTGAAGAGTTTAAAAAGATGAAACCACCAACATTCAATGGAGAAACTGAAAAGGGGGAGGAAGTAGAATCCTGGTTATCTGGGATGAAGTACTTCCAGATTTATAACTATTCTAACCAATTAAAGGCTAGAATGGATATCTATAATCTCTCAAGGAAAGCTGATATATGGTGGCAAGATTTAAAGAGAGTGAAAGGAATACGAGAAATGAATGTAAATTGGAGTACCTTCAAGAAGTACTTTAAAAAGAAATTCTTATTTGAATAGAACTATGAAGAAAGAGAAAAAGAATTCTATGAGCTTAAACTAGGAACAATGACTATGAAAGATTTGAACAACAAGTTTTTAAGTCTGCTTAGGTACATGTGCCATACCTTGTAGATGAGAAACTGAAGGTACAGTGGTTCCTCAGCTGCTTACCTTATCACATAAAGGATAGGATTGAATATGACAATCCAAAAACTCTGGAAGAAGCTATGAGGAAAGCCAATTTTTGTTATGAACAGAACCGGAAAAAGGAGAGCACGGCCAATTGGAAGGCCAAAAATAATAATAATAATTATGATCAAAAGAAGAAAGAATTTGTGCCCAATCGGAATTCTAAAAATAATAAGGCCAGAAACTTCCCTAACAAGAAATTCCAAGGGAATAAGAATAATTCACTAAACAATCAGAATAATCAAAAGGATAAAGAGTCTACTAATACTCATGGTAATTACACTAAAAACTTTGAATGAAAAGAACCCATAAAGTGTTGGGAGTGTAATGGCCCACATTATGCCTTAGTATATCCTAATCGGAAAAAGACTGTCAATAATATCCATACAATACAAGAGGAGATGACTATTGGAGATTTAGCAAGGACTATGCCCAGGATCAATGCAGCCTTGGAGAATCGACAGGCAGACTATCAAACTTCCATGGTGGAAGTAGAAGGTAAGATAAACCAAACCCCTATAGCTATTTAATTGATCTAGGAGCTAGTCTAAGTTATATTTCACCTAAATTGGTAGAAAATTGTAAGTTGCATGTTGAAAAATTTGAAAGTTCTTGGTTGGTTCAGTTAGTCATTGGTGCAAAAAGGAAGGTAACTTGTTTTATAACGAAATGTGCAGGTTATGGATCAATTTGAAACTTTTATAAAGCTTAATGTATTACCTCTTGGTTCTTACGGCATACTAATTGGTATGGATTGGTTATAGCAACATAGGGTGATCTTAAACTATTATGATAAAACCTTTACTTGTATAAATAATTATGGAAAATCCCTAGAAAAACAACTATAAGGTAGATTTTCGCTCTGCAGCTTAAGAGAGCTGTTACAAAAGGTTGTAAGGCTTATGCAGTAATAGTAACTAATGAGGAAAATCTAAAATATACAGATAAATTAAAATTGGAGGATATACCAGTTTTAAAAGAGTATGTAGATGTATTTTCGGAAGAAATTTTGGGACTGCCTCCAAAAAGGGAACTAGATTTTACCATTGAGCTAGTACAAGGTGCAATACCTAGCTCAAAGGCCCCTTATTGGATGAACATACTTGAACTTAATGAACTAAAGTCCCAATTAAAAGAACTTATTGACAAGAAGTATATTCGACCCAGTGTGTCTCCCTGGGGGGCACCTGTCATCTTCGTTAAGAAAAAGGACGGAACTATGCGACTTTGCATAGATTACCGTCAGTTGAATAAGATGACTATTAAAAATAGATACCCGTTTCCTCGCATAGATGGTCTGTTTGATCAATTACGAGGAGCTATGGTGTTTTCAAAAATTGATTTGAGGTCTAGATATCACCAAGTCAGGATTAAAGATGAAGACATCTTTAAAACATCTTTTAGGAATTGATATGGCCATTACGAGTTTGTCCTTATGCCATTCGGGCTTACTAATGCCCCAGTTGTTTTTATGTGTTTAATGAACAATGTAATGCATAAGTATCTAGATAACTTTGTGGTCGTGTTTATTGATGACATACTAATCTACTTGAAATATGAAGAAGAGCATAAAGAACATTTCAAAATTGTTTTGCAAGAGTTATGATATCATCAACTCTTTGCAAAGTTTAGTAAATGTGATTTCTTTAAGGATACAATTCAGTACTTAGGCCATGTGGTGACTAAGGAAGGAATTTCAGTGGATCCCGAAAAGATAAAGGCAATTGAAGAGTGGCCAGTTCCTAAAGATGTAACTGATGTTCAATCCTTCATGGGAATTACCAGTTATTATCGGAGGTTCATTGAAGGTTTTTTAAAAATTGCAAATCCTGAACAATTGAAAGAAATGGAAGAAATTGTAAAGTAGGTACAAGGTAATCTAAAAACTATGCAAGATCGACAGAAGAGTCAAGCAGAACTTAAAAGAACTCCAAAAGAGTTTCAGGTAGGTGAACATGTGTTCATCAAGGTGAGACCCAAAAAGAGTTCTCTGAGGTTGGGTAGTTGTGCAAAACTAGCACCTCGTTACTGTGGTCCATTTGAATTACTGTCGAGGATTGGACAGGTAGCTTATCAATTAACATTACCATCGAATTTAAGAGTTCATAATGTTTTTCACATTTTTGTATTAAAGAAATATGTTCATGATGCTACTCATGTTCTTAACTGGAATGATGTATAGGTGGAACTAGAAGGATATTTTCTGGTGGAACCAAACTGCATCCTCGAGCAGAGGGATATCACACTTCGGAACCACACCATTGGTCAGGTGAAGGTGCAATGGAAGCACCTTAGTCCAGAGGAAGCCACCTCGGAATTGGAAACTAATATGCGGGATGCATATCCAATTCTATTCCAGGGGAATTTTGAGGAGGATGAAGAATAAATAACATCAAGGACGATGTTATAATTTAAGGGGGTGTGTATGTCACATACCCCAATTTTGGAAAAAAACAATTTAACATTAATTGAGGACAATATGTTAAATTTTATGCTAAGTTGTAATTGATGAATCAGTAGGGTCAAGGATATTTATTGTAAATTATGAATATTTTATTTATAAATAAATAAAGGAGGAGACAACATCTTAGGAGAGCTGTTAAAAGAGTGTTTACTGGTCAAATTAGTGGAGGAGACTGGGTGGAGAGCAAACTGACATGTGGTAGCATCCTCAAACCACTTCCAACTGTTGCAGGTGGAAACTTCCCTACATTTGTGGTCATGATTCTCCAAGAAAGTGGAATCAAAGCAGGTGGCTCAATTAATGAAAACTGACCCAAAAGACCTAGGCAATCTTTATAAAAATTCCCATTGAAGAGAGCTAAGGCTACTCATTCTAGAGAAGTGATCATTCAAGTTGAATGAATGTACTTCAGAGAAATTCAATGGAAGGAAAATTTAGAAAGTGTGAGGGGATAAATGTTGATTGATCTACTGCATATTTTAAGCTGAAGATCATACTGCTGAGAGCAGAGTATTTACTGAGGTATTGAACTAGTCAGTTGACAAAGGGTTCTATTATTTGCATTCTCCACCAGTTCTCAGCCAATAATACCAGGAACAGGCTTGCGGGTCCTGAGGAAGCATTGTTTGAGCGCTCTCCAGGAGAATGGTAGGGAGGAACAAACTCCTAAAGCTGTTGTCATCTGTCCTCAACAGGTTCTAAGTTATTTTATTTTACTGTGTTAGTTAAATAAATATTAGTTAACTACTATGTGAATATTAACAGTTTAGTTTGTGAAATGTTTGAGTTAGTATTTTTATTGGGTTGTTATAGAAATGAAATGGATTTAGAGAATAATGTGTTAGAATGAAAATAAATTTCTAAACTGTGTTTTTCCACACCTGGAAACCAGGCCGTACTCTAGCACAGATAGAATGCTTTAAGTAGATAAGAGAATGAAAATAGTAGATAGGATTGTGTAACTGTGGATAGCAGAGTAATTTTATTTCAATGTTTAAAATATTGTGGAGGAAAATAGTGTTGTGATTTAATTGTGTTTAAGTTTCTTTTACTTAAGTATAACTAAATAAAAATGTAGAAAAGAAACAGTAAAACTACACTAGAGTTAAAGTATTAGTATACTGATACAAACAAAGTTTTATTTGAAGGTAATAGTTAAGTATTTATACCAGTTATTAACCATACAATATATCTTATAAACTATTTAATAAATTCTAAAATATTGCTTAATACAAACTAGATTACGGTTATGTATATAAACCCTTATTTATGAAAAGTAAACAAGATTACAGAGTTAATGTTCTATTCTTTACAGAGCTCTGAATAACTTCAAAGCTACAGAATAGTAAATAAAAATTGTAAATATAAACAATGAATAATATAAAAACTAAGAATTTACATTTATAGAAACTACTTTATATTTATCAGACAGGCTTATAACTTGTGAAGGAAGAACCTCAGGGTCGAAACCTTAACTACAAATTATCTATTTATAAATTAAATAATTTAAGTTTTAATCCATTTACATTAATAAATATGTAAACAAATTACAGCGTGTACTTTAGACTGTTTACAGCTTTACTTAAGACAAATATTTTTATAAATAAGTAAATAAAAATATAGATAATAGGTTAATGAACAACCAATACACCTGTAATAGCCAAACCGAAGTAACAAGAAGCAGCGCCTAAGTAATATTTAATTGAAGAATATATTTGGACAAGGGTTTCATTCCAGTAAACCCTAACTATTATATTATGGATAAGTAAATACAAAACTATAAATTTTACATTACGACTGATCTATTGTCCCCACATTAACAATAATTACTTACAAAAGATATCTTAAACAGTAATTATTTTCACTGACAGTTGAAGAAGGAAAGACCCTAATTACACAGAATCATAATTTACAAAATTACAAAACCATTACAAAAACGAGACAGAGCTCGAAGTTAAAAACCTTCTTAAAAACCAAATGTTTTACATTGTCAGGCCGTAAGGCTAAAAACTTAACCAAAATACATCACACAGGTCAAGGCCAGTATTACCCAGCATCGTAGCAAGGGTTTGTAAATATAAACTGGAAAACAACTTATTAAAACCTCCTATCTAACAAAGAGAATGAACAAGCTTCCAAGCACTGATTTCTCCTTCAACAAACCCAATACAAGTAGGGAGAAACCCATTTTGAACTCAAGGCTTACTAGTTAGAGCCATGAGCCATTGAAGTCGGTGGTTGTTTTTTCTTCCACCAAATCTAGGAACTGTCACGGGTTCCTGTACAAGCATATTATCGAGCATCAGTTCAAGGCTCAGTTTAAAAGCATAAACAAAACTAACTGTGTTAATAAATTGACAGAGACCGAGTTATCTTGCCTACAAATAGAAGAGTTGTTGAGCAATGAAGAGACTATCACCAATTTCGCAGTGTACACACATGAGTTTCCAAACCCTACGCCGACCGTGGAGTAAAAATAGAGACAAAGAAGCTTTATCTTCACAAAGTTGTGATAGGCCACTCGAAGAATAGGCCGAGAGCTAAACACAAAAACAAGTAAACACTTGTGTAGTAAGGTTCACAACCACTAAGGTTTGCAATCAAAGACTGAGTTCTGGAAACTACAACAACGTCAAACAAAAGCCTTGGAGCAAGCAAGCAGAGGAAGAACCTTTCATGGCGGCCATGGAAACTGTAACACCCTGGTTTTGACTCCATTGCATTAAATGTACATGATGTATATATTGTAATTAATGATGGTGCAGAGCTAAAGGAAAAATCCCCACCATCAATTTGTCTATGTTATGTTCGGCAATTGAAAACGTTTCCAATGGTATATCGTGATATACAACACATATTAGTTTTTGGCATCATGTAAATATGCATCTTTAATTAAATAACCCAACCAGCTATGTTCACGGCAACTAAGTTGAGAAGGGGCATGATTCTCATAAGGATAAGGGGGGGGATGTCAAACCTTGAACCAATGGGGAGAAATCCATGTGTCACCACCCTTTTTGGTTTTCCCATCTTTCCTTGTCCTATCCAACTACCATCTTAAACGTTCTGCTGAGTAGTTGAGACAGTTATTGTTTGGGAGTGGGGGTGGCAGGATTGTCAGTCCTTGCCCACCCACACACTCCACCAGCAATGAACCTCACATTGGGCAAAAGGAAGTGAACTCTCCAGGATTTCCACTCTCTCCATGATGGTGCTAAAAGGAAAAAAAACGCTCCCGCACTTCCCACTCGTGACTCTCCATTGCCGATCATCCTCACGTAGGGAAAGTGGTCTGTTCATTCTCATGCATAGGCTCCTTTCTTATTTGGTCTCACGCAGCTAGGAGAGGGAGCCGTTTCAGCCATCATTCACATTTCCATAGAGTGGTATCTAGTGTGTTTTCCATCCAAACTCCAGAGGTTGGGTGTCAAATTTCCCTCACGCACAGGTTGGGAGTCTATATTTTCTTCCTCATTTGTGATCTGTGTAAGTCTTTCCAGTCGCTTCAATGTTGAGATCGGGGTTGTTGTTCTTCCCTTGATTTGTGGTTTTCATTGTTCTTCTCAAGATTCGTGGGTTGCTGTGGTCTCCCTTATGTTTTGGTTGTTGTGGTCTTCTTTACATTTTGGGGCTACTATGTTGGTTGGTCTTCGGACTGTGTTGGAGTAGGGATGAGGGCTTGTTTTCCTTGATGAATCTGGTGTGTTTGGAAACCACATAGACAGAGCTTGAGGGCTGGCTTTCTTCTCCACAACCCCTGAATAGCACTAGAAGGGAAGTCAAGGCCTGAGGGACTATGTAGTAGAGAAGGGACTGATTCCTTGTGTTGGGTGTGTGTGGTGTCTTAGAAGTCAGGCTAGTTCTGGTGTAGGTGTTCCTAGCTCTGTAATGGGCTCACCGGCTTAGCATTTAGGCTTTCCCAGCTCCTTGATGGCCTGATAAACATGACCATGTTGGCTTGGTTGTCTTGTTGATGGCCTGATAAACCCAACTGTGTTGGCTTGGCTGTGTCTTATGTATCCTTGGCTATGTGTAAGCCTTCTTGTTCCTTATTCCTTAGGGAATCATGCCCAGCTTGGGGGTGGCAGCATTGTTGAGAGATTAAGGAGCATGCTGGACTATGGTTGGGTGGAGCGTTGTAGCGACGTAGCTAGTTGCAGGATGAGTTCTTTATGAGATAAGTAATATTGACCATTTCGTCTCTGTATTTATATTTATTGTTTAATGAATATGGTGAACATGTTGAATGTGTGTATGAACGTATGTTTGCTTCCACTGTATGATAAATAATCATGTGTGCATGTTCTAGTTCAAAGCATTCTGTTTCAGCATTTTATGTACATACATGTTCATGGGGCTGGTTTCCCGGATGGTTAACGCCATGGTAGTGTCCTTTTCATCGGTCGAAGGGTCAGGGACGTTACAAAAACAACACAGAGCAGCCCATAGGCCAACAAAAACTTTGGAGTCAAATGACAAAGCGAATAGGGTTTGCAAGTCTTTTATATCTCCAATGCATGGACTGGAGGTGACCGCGTGCCCTCCAATTCTTTTAACCATGCAAGGGTCAATTCCATAGTCCATCTGCGGTTTCAATCATCAAAATATTAATACAATGATATAAACAAACCATGCACAAAACTATGGAGTACGTATATATATATATATATTATTCACCAATGATAACACATAAACTATATCATTGTGTATGATAGCTTCCAAATTTTTGTTTTTGATTAACGATGACTTCTTAACGTTGACCCTAGTGAAAGATTGTAACAACTTGGTCATTTGAACAATCCCAATGTCAACCATGCATTAGGACCTTTCCATTTAACAATTGAAAATATATACTTGCAAAACGACGATAAAATATGCACATATTATATTTCAAACTTTATTATTGTAACCGATGATTTAGAGTAGTTATAATATATGAAGTTTGACTATAAGATTAAAAAGTATTTAAAACATGACATTTAAACTATCACAAGGCTTGACCTTGGTATAAGCTCTCACAAATAATAGTTTGCATACTCGACTTGTCAATAATAATAATAGACCCTATCATTATTTGGCAAGGATAGCTTGTGATTATGTATGTTTTCCTATTCTTAGCATAGTATAAGAATCTTGGTCATATTAGTGACATTTAGAGTAAACTTCAGATTAGAAGTTCTAGGTAGAAAAATCTACCATCATAGTTATTATAAACATTAACTTGTTATAAGTGAGGCAACATGATAATAGTAAATTTACAATGGAATAAACCATGCTCAAGATCTATAATAATTGGAATAACACTGATAATATATTTACCTGTGACTTAGACTTATGAAAGTGATGGTAGATAGTATTCCATCATGAAATGATGCATTTAATTACAATGACCAAACTTATAATGTCAAAGAGATTTCCATGCAGTAAGACTCCTACAGAAGGCAAGTAGCAATCCGATTGGTACATTATAAATATTATGGTAATGTATGTTGTTACAATAATACATGCAGCAAGGTAATAATGTAAGTACTGAAGTTTATAACTTGATGATGAGCATATTTACTTACAAGCAATAGGTTGATAATTTCCATAACTAGTAAGGTAGAGATAAAATTGAAACATGTACTCTATTGGGTATCTTTACTATTAAGATTGATAGAAGTACGTCTGTGAATAAAAGGAAGTACAGATAAATATGACATTAGTGTTATAACTATATTAAAATAGGAGTAAATGTAAGACGAAGAACAAGAGCTCTCAGCTCACAGTAAATTTCTTTTTCTTCGCTAAGTGGAATAAAGATGACGATCTTTAAATCTGAACTTAAATACTATTTGAGAAAATAAAATATAAAGAAAACAAATACGTTACCTCATCAGAGCTTGCTTTTAAATAGTCAGTTATTTACTAGCATTTTAACATGAAACATATATACTTCTTGCTACTTTATGAATTAAACTCCTACATGATCGATCGTTACCTGTTAAACTTGTAAGAATCAACAGTCCATCTGCGTTAGCATAAATGCTAAGTAAGCCCAAGTTTTCAAAGATAGTTTTCACCTACTTGCCAAAAGTAAACTTGTTAGTAAAACTGAAAGAAAGCTGAATGCAAGTCAATCTTATATACATTACGAAAATGAAAGCTGTATTAGTTATTGTATTATAAAACTGATTAATACTAATTGTTAGACTGTTTCATTTTTTGCTAACCACTATCAGTTAGTAAAATGCGTATTTAGACATTTTATGTTAATTTTAAATTTTTATGAAATTTGGGGGTTTTGACAACATATGTTTCCCCAACACTTTCCTTATGGTTCGTTCCAACTATCCTAATATTTTCTCTTGATTAAAATTTATAGCTCTTGGGTGAGTGTGTGGCGCTTAGAGGAATTTCATGTTGCATAATTTGGCTATTATTGCACCTTCTTCCCCTTTAGATCTTGGCAGGATATCTACTTGTTTTTATGATGGATGTAGCACGAGTTGGTGATGATTATTTTGTACCTTGCTATATCAGTGTTGTGATGATGGTCTATGCTATGTGTTGGTGATATTTATGGTTCGATCTAGCTGATTATAAAGAGGATGTTTACCTTTTATTTATTGATGGACAAGGAGCCTATGAACTATAGATTTCCCTAAGTATTTTGGGTCAATTTTTCTCTTAACATGATATATTTATTATTTTGCTTGATTGTGCCTAATTTCCCAATTTTAACTTCGGTCATTCATTTCAACACCTTAAAATTACTTTATTGTATGGAATATGCATTATATCTGAAAATTGTCATGATGCATCTTAAAAATTATATCCATTCTCTGGTCTAGAAGCCAAAGTTGTAAAGCATATTTTACATAGACCATTATCAGCTTTTAGAAATCTGCATTAGCTACTACAAATACACCTTAAAAAGTATTTTTATAAATAATACCTATGCTAAGTATTTAGTTATCCAATATTCTCATCATTCTAGGCCTTAGTTTTCCCCTAGGGAATCCCCCTTGTGCTAGTGATAGGTTGGCCTAACAATAGGAATTGTTCCTGTGGTGATATTGGTAGCAATTCCAAGTTCCATTGAAATCTCAGCTAAGTGATTTCTATTTTTTAACCTCAAGTGATAGTTTTATCCATAATGAAATCTAGGGTGTTCCCCACTGACTCTTTGTCTACCAATATAGTAGGCGAATAGTCGTTGGAAAAATGACCATTAACCATTTAACCAATGTGGGGCCCAGGGAAAATATGCCTATTATAAAACCTTGATAAGATCTATGATTAAAGAGGTAGATTAAGTGGCCACCATATATATGGTTGGGCCAAGGGTTAGCCTTGTCTAATTGAATCGAACAATTCATCTCTCTTAGATTTAGCTTGATTGATATACAAGAATATTGAAGCATTTATGAATTAAGCATCCCACCATCCAGATAAAAAAATTGACCAAAATAGAGCTTGAAGCATTGCTACAATATTTGACCAATATACTTGTTCATAGGCTCTTTCAAAATCCAACTTTATGAACAAAGCTGTAAACCTTTGGTTCTTATCCCATTTCATACCCTCCCAAGAAACAGTTCTAGCATCAAGGATAAACCGACCTTGAATGAAACAAGTTTTCTTAGGTGAAATAATATAAGGTTGGATGTAGTTCAATTTTGTAGGAAACATCGGGAATGAGAATTTGTTGTCTACTGGTAATCATTGCAAGATCCTCTACTTTGGGGATTAATTGGATAAAACCTCCCTCTTTGAGAAGTGGTCAATCCAAGGGACATCTTTTAGACAACTTCTTCGTAAACTCTTAATAGGTTGGGCCTAACACAATTATATGTGGATTTTAAAAACTCATAGGGAAAATTGTATAGCTTAGGAGATTTGTCATCAACCATCGCCATTATATTTTCCATTCATAATGTGATGTTCAAATTTGTGAGAAATCATGAGGTAGAGGATCTACCATGAATTCTCTACCTAGCCTTATCTCTGTAATTGGGTAGTGTATGATTCAGTATTCCTATGGATACCGTAGGAATAGAATAATATTAACATTACACATATTAAGAGGATAAACTATCTTTTTATATTAGGGAAACAATGTATATAATGTATAGAACATGATATCCTTATATTGGAGTAATTACACATGTACATGGTTTGTAACAAGCTAACCTCTTGCTTCTGATATCAATATCATAGGAAAATAGGCAATCACATGGGGTTATACTAGTATTGTAATTTCATATGTCACCATATAATGTAAATAGTTCTGATGTCATGTTCATTAACTAGAATGTTAGAACCAATACGGTATAATACTAATCGTGCATAACTAAGAAGGAGTAACTTGTAAGCATAACCAGTAGCTTGAATAAGCTTACACATATACTAAGAAGTAATGAAGCTCACTCGGCCCAGAATTAGGTATGAATGATGTCTTTGCCCACATTCAGCCCATAATTAGAAATGAATGTTGTTTTAGGGCTGCTTGAGGCCACAAATAGACCCAGAATTGCCCATAGTGTTGTAAAAAAGGTATAGACCTGTCTAAAAAGTAATATTCGTCATAGGACAAATATTTCTAATCCATTTACCAATTACAAGCAATCTTTGTCATAGGACAAATATTTCTAGAATGCCTTTGCTTGTAATTGGTAATAACCCCATTAAGTTGGATGTCCGCAAATTACATGTCTAATTAAGGGCATTTCAGCTCCAGTTAATCCCTAACTAGGTTTTCATTCACTAGTAAGAATTTTGAATTTCCTTCCTAAGTCATTCAAATTTCCTATATGTAAATATTGATTCATTATTTGTACACACGATGGAATAATGGGTTTTTATCAAAATGACCATATTTAAGGGTTTCAAGGTAAATTTATAATGTGTACCCTATGTGTGAGCCATTGTTGTTTCTTATGCTTTAGATTATTTTTTGGTATTTATTTTCTTACACAATCTTATAAAGGTTAATTGGAAGGCCCCATGATATATTCCCACTAGTGTAATGTAGAGTTCAAGGTTCACCTTATTAGACAGAAAATACATGAGAGATGTTGCAAAGTGTAGAGGCTACTTGGAGTGACCTTTGGATAAACTATGCATCCCTTGTAGTTACATTACAATCTTTCCAAGCCTTCTAAGAAAGAATAAGAGAGCGGTCCCTATCTTAATAACTCCATTTTCCAATTGAAGTTGAAATAAATATTGAAATTTTATTTGCTTAGAATTCACTAGACAATATTAAATTTATAGAGTTTCTTATAACATTTCAATATGATAGAACATCTCATTGCTTTTAATATAAATCCATTGTCCAAGGCTTACACTCTATTTACATTTAATTGTAACATAGTTTATGTGTGAAACTAGCAAGTGTAACCACAAGATGTTTAAAAAAAAATATTTAGAAAAAAAGATATTAGTGCAATTTTTTTAATGCTTAAAATATTTAAGTTTAAGTTTGCAAGCATTATTCTTGATGAATAACTTGAAGCTCATATGATCAAGTTTGGTACTAGTAAGATGCTTGGATGCCACCTACTTTGTACCAACAATTGAAGTAAATGTCCACACGACATAATAATGATGAGGTTTTATGTCCTATTTCATTCCCACTTCCTTTTGACCATTAACACCCATTAATGCACTAACATCCATTAAGTATTCTATTTTTATTTCATTTCAGAGAGAAGGAGTAGGGTTTGTCTACAACATTATTATTTTGTTTTCAAATCATAGGTTATGACACTAATTTAGATCCATCCTACATACTCTATTCTGTATGGTGGAGATCCTCTTTTAGGATACTTCCATAAGCTTAAAGGTATGCACAGAAAGAAACTGATAAAAATGTCTCTTGTAGCTTAAAACTGAAATCTATGTAGAAAAATAGAGTAAACATTACTCTAAAGTGGCTCAAGAAAATGCATGGGATACCATACATGAGAATTTATGGTGAAATATGAAGGCACTTGGCTTAATTATCCAAGATTTCCTGCAAAACCCATGCACATGAATTTCCAAACTAGTCTCCAGATGTATACAATGTATTCTCCAAATTAGTGCTTTCGCTCTTTTTAATGTTTTTCAACAGTTCATAAAAATGGATGCCCAAGCCTATAGAAAGGTACAAATTGAAATCTAAAAGTTGCAAAGTTCTCTACAAGGAATAACTGACTTTCCCATATGGAGAGAATCCTAAGGCCAAGCAAGAACACCCCTATTTTTCTAAAACATAAAAAATATGCCCTTTCATGCATGGATAATGAAAACAAGGCCATTTTGAAGAAATCCAATGGCACTAAGTTTCTGTATCCCTTTTTATCTACCAACCCACATCATCAATCCTTCAGAGCTATCACATTTGGAGAGAGGGACCAAGAGGTAATGTTCAAGTTTTCAGATAACAATTTGAGGTCAATATGAAGGCGTGCTTATTTATCGTATCAGTGTCAAAATAGATGGGTAACTAGCCTCAACTATTTAGAAAAGGGAGGTAATTTAAGGGATTGGATTTACTGTCACCTACAACAATGGTGACTCAAATTTGGTGAACCCTTAACACAATAGTTTAAGGGCATTCCTTCAGACACTAAACCAACAGTCTTGGGTATCTTTGACCAAATTTAAAGGGAATTTTCTTGTGACCTTATATAATCATTCTTAGCGAATTATGGAAAGAATCTTGGTGGCCTATGAAGGGAAATTGACCAGCAAACTTTGTATTCGAATGGTTTCTAGTGAATTTTTGAAAATGTGTTCTAATTCAAGGCCACACTTATGCATGTTTCATACTTGAACAACTAGTTTGGTTTATTAATAGCATTGGAGGGATGGAATTATGAGGGATTGATGTCTAGAGAAGGAATGTTTTCTCCTTGTGTTGCATAAGTAATTAATGTGGTTTTCAAATAATTGGTCCAACATAAAATTTCAATAGTGGTATACTTTGAAAATCCTACCCTTTTCTTTCAGTTATAGAAATTGTCCTGATAATTATATACATACTTTTTCACCTTAGTGGTGCCATAGGCTAGCTAGGGTGTGGAATGGGCATTGTAGTATAAGCAAAACAATTATTCCATGACCTTTTTAGGTCTATGTTTCCTTTGTCTATCCTCTATGTTTTCTCATTTCTGGCATAACCTTGTACCTTAGATTTGCAAACTCAGGACTGCATTATTCATTTTTGCCAAAATCTGCAAACTCTAATTTCCCTATTGTTTGTCTATCGGTATCTCTCATATACCTCTCAGCGTTTGGTTGTAACCCTAAACGATAAAAGTTTTCCATTCCATTCAATTGAACCCTAAACATGAATAATTCCATTCAATTCAACCCTAAATGGTGGATTCAGATGCAACTAATACAAACTCAAAACCATAATGGCTATCGGGACAAGATTTGGATGAGAGTTTGTTGTGATGAGTTGGAAGTTTTTCCTATGTTATATGTAAGCCTATGGGTGTAGATTAAGGAGAGAGGAGCGGACAAGAAAAATAATAATAGGACCAATGTAGACTGGAGAAATTACCTAGAAGTTGTGTGATCAGGTCGATGTAGTGTTAGAATATCTCAGAATCTGAACTCATCTAAATAGGTTGGAGAAAGTAATGCATTTCGTTAGATATCCGACATATATGCTATACCACCAACATCATAAATTCATTTATATGACTTTAGCCATGTTTATAGGGAGCACAATATGAGTGCAGACCATTTATCGAACGAAGCATTGAATATGAAGGTTGGCCTCCTCTCCTTCTCGTAACTTTTAGAAGCAGAAATCATTGAGAAAGGCATGATACAGTTAATTTAAGAGCCTTTTGATTTGTGTGAAATAGTATTTTTTGGTTCTTTCTACTGTGGGATACATCAGCATCTTTCTTGGTTTATCTAGGGATATAGAGTTTGTTTTCATCCCCTCAAGGGTGTGTTTTCTCCACCCTCGATGCCTCCTTGGATAAGCTATTTGGGCTCCTTATGTTCTCCGTGTGGTATTTCTACTTCAGTCATCTTGGGATTGTGGGTTTCGTCCCTCCTGACGAGGTTTTGTTTTATACTTACGATATCCACACGTTAATGGACTATGTAAAAGTTACCTTTTATTAACTACTCAATATAAATCTGGAACAGCTCTTTTTCTTCTGAAAAAAAGATACAGAATATTTGCAAATGCTTTATCACATATATTGAGACCCATAAACTAGGTCTTTTATATTTTTGGGTGAGGAAACAAACTAAATTAAAATAGGCACACCAATCGATATTGTAAAAAACATAGTTTGTATTTTGAGATTAATTGGTTGAAGCATTTGATATGGAACGACTTGATATCTATATCGTCTTAAAGGACTATGTGTTGAATTGTTATACTAGGGAATTATTGATATTATTCAGGATAATGATATCAACATTATTTCATGCTTATTTGTTATGCTTATTTTTCGGCCATGGTGTAGGTAGAACCAAACAAGTATTTGTCAGACCTGTCTTCCTCCAGTGAGGAGAGTTTGGGAAGGTTAGAGGAAAGTGAGACATTTATTAGGTCTACAAGGGCTAGATCAACTAGATTGCATAAGATCAGAATAAAATTCAATAAACACATGGAATTTTTTCTCAAAGGATGGGGGTCATGTTCCTATGATGTTGAGACAGTAGGAGACATCGAGGTGCTCTTAAGGTACAAACACCTAGTGAAAAAATGGGTTCCTAGGGATCTTCCTCAAGTAAACAATAATTTCCTATGTTGACTTCGCAGGGAGGTGATGGGGGGCTCATCACCCAGCAGAAGGTGAGAGGAGTACACGATTCACGAGTAAACAGGTATACATCAAAATGTTATGTTTTAATTTTTTTTAGTGAATATTCTGGTTTCATTAGGTTGTTTTTAGTATGTTTTTCATGCAGGGTTCTCTCAGGGGAAACTCCCTCTACGTAGATGTTAGTAGACCTGAATCAAGGTGAAAGGTATACGTCGATATTTCCAATGTAATAAATTTAGGATGGACAAACATATATGTTGTTATGTATTTTCATTAGTATATTTGGTTCGTTTATATAATCTTATCTATTTTCCATGCAGAGTGTTGATCAGGGAAGCCAACCGGCTATTGATCGGCTGACTGTGGCATAGGGGCAACAGGTAAACATGAATGTAATTCTCCATTTGAAATACTTTAAAATCATACACATATTTATCGTGTAGCATAATGTTTATTTTGTTATGTATTTTTCCATTTTTGTGTTTGTGTTCATGATGATACTGTTGTCTACTTTTTTTGCAGGTTGATGACCGGGGAAAGTCCCCAACTGTTGATCAGATGATTATAGCCTCGAGGAAACCTGTAAACCTAAATGTAATTCCACATTCTAAATACTTCAAATTGTACACATATAAAACATGTAGCACAATGTTTATTTTTGTTATGTATTTGTTAGCTTTTAGTTATTGTGTTCATTGTGATGATGTTCTCTACTTTTTTTGCAGGTGGCTGATCAAGGTAAGTCCCCAACTATTGATTAGACCACACCCTCATCTAGGCATCAGGTAAACCTAGATGTAATCCTATGAATCTATCATGATAGAAAATTTTTGTTAATATAATTTTTTGTGCACACTATTGCTTCAAAGACTAAGCAATGTTTTATATATTTTTTTGTTGCAGATAGGGGATTCTGTTTATGAAACACCATATCAACACTCTTTATAGTTTGAGGTCTCCCAGTTGATGAAATATAATTAAATTAGTGGGTTTGTAGACTTATTGAGGGTGCTACAGAAGACCATGGAAAAACACAATGAGGAACTGGTTTTTCTGACATTGACAGTTCCACAAATAGAAGAGACCAAATCAAAGATTCAATTGTTGTTACAGAGATGTCGAAAATTGCAAGTAAGTTCCTGAATATAATGTAAATTCATTTAGAACTTTATAATATTTAATTTTATATGCTATTAAACTTATAAAACAATGGTTTGAATTCACAGCAAGTTATACAACTTTATAGTGGTGGTCAAGGAATTGTTGGTCCCAGTGAACAAACCACTCCATGTACACCACATACTACTCCCTTATTGTCCACTGAAAAATTAGAAACATGCTCTGTGACACCCCCAAGGTCATCAAAGGGTGTAGCCGATGCTAACCGACCCACAACAGATGCTGCAGAAGGAGTGGATGCAGGGTTAGATAGAGAGGTGGATGCAGGGTTAGATAGAGAGGGGGATGCATTTCCTGAATCTTCTCATGTCACCATCACTGGTTCAGTAGTGACAACATTTTTGGTGAACGAAGAACTGGTTACAATAAAGATAGAAAATATTCTGGGTGATTATAGATTGTTCAATTTAGTTTTTATAATTTGTGTCTAATATACCGATAATATTTTTTAATGTTGACTAATGATGGAATTAATGTTTTGCAGGAAATGATATATATTTTGTAAACATCTGAATGATTTGTCTTTGGAGATATTTGGGCCCACCATTCGCACAAGGTGGGACAAGAAGGAAAAAACTTTAAATGATGAGCTGACTAATCGCTTGGTTGGTTTGTTCGGAAAATATACCTTCAATACATCGAAGGTCCTACAGAAGGCTGGACAACATCTAAAGATTTTCCGAGACCAATATAGGGTTCACCTAGAAAAGAACCCTAGGTATGAGTGCCCTTTAATAATTCCATGTATGGAGTGGAAAGCCCTAGTGGAAGATGGAAAAGAGAAGGGTTTGAGAAAAGCAGGAAAGATACCACCAGGAATAGGGAGGTATGCAATACATTCCAAAATGTAATAGTAAGCCTTATTATTATTAGTTTTTATATCAAATTTGGAACATCGATTAACATAATTCAACACTTGATTAGGCTTCCATACACATCTAAGGAAACCAAGGAAAGAATGGAAAACATTGGTCAACACAAGCTCGGACATGGTGGTTATTCAAACTTGGCGGCCCGATATGTAAGTATCTAAAATCTGAAACTGCTTCCAAATAATATAGAGAAAATTGTTTTCGTTTTATTATGGAATAAATGTAAAATTAATGACATCATGCAAATATGCAGGCTGATCGGTTCAAAGAATTTCCCATTGAGGAAGACATGAATCTTGGCTTCGAACAGGGATTTGACGCCGTTGTTGAACACCAAAAAAGCTTGTCTAGGCATACTGTACGATCTTCTGTTGATCCATCTAGTGCATAGGTATATAAAAGCTATATAGTTTAATGATAATTTATTAATTCTCATGCAATTTATCTGTTATAAAAAATTAACATAAATTATTTATTCCTTTTTTAGCAAGAAAGTAATGACCCCGTTCATGTCGTGGATGTAAACCAAACAGACGAAGATCATGCTTCAATTCCTGGTAATGAATTTATTAATATGATATTGTTTTGTATAGATAATTGCAGATGATGAACATTAATTCTAATACTACACAATTCAACTGCACAACATGTAGATGCAGATAACACTGAATAGGTTGATCCTGTACAGGATACTAATGAACATGCTGATGTTCCCATGCCAGGTAAAAAAACACATTTGTAATGTTTTTTTAAATGAATTACTTGTATTTATAAAAATAAACATAAATTAATGAAACATTTTGACATTATTGCAGAAATTCATCGCCCCTCGCCGCAAGTTCAACCTTGCAAGCAGTTTAGTAGGGAGACCGAGGATCATATTCTAGAAGATGCGCTTCTGACTAACTATTTAAAGAAAAGAAAAGTAAAAAGGAAGCGACTAAATAAATTTTGAGAAATTCTTATTTATAATAAAAAAATTTACATGGTTTTTTCCTATGTTTCATGAATGAATGGTTTAATGAATTTTTTTTTAGTTGTTGAATGATTGAATTGTTTAATGAATGATTTAAAGACTGATTTGATGAAAGCTTCTTTCAACTATTGTGTGAAATAATTTCTAGTAAATTGTTATTTGCAAGTAGATGCATTGGGTTTGGGGAATTGAGAGTGATGTGATGGGGGGGAGAGGCCATAAGAGCTTCCACCTTCACATGGTTGGTCCTTTTCAGTAGAGAATATTAAATTATTCTCGAAACAGAAAGGAGCTCAATGAATGGTAAGGAAAAAAACATTAAAAACAACTATTCTATAATTTTAGTGTTTAATTTTCACTATTTCTATTGGAATCCTCCATTGGAACTTGTTACAGATAGCGTTGAGAAACATTTTCATAGTTAATAGGCAAGAAATGGCGTTTTTATGTGATCGGTGACCTTATATACATAGTGTTTTTGGTTCTCCATGTTTTATCAGGTGATCCATTATTAACAATTAATTTACTTCAATAGTTTAATAGTATTGTAATTTACATTGTAATAGTATTGTATTTATTTAGATTGGTTTTGGTATTTTCATAAACAAACAAAAAATTATTTGATGGGTCCTAACATGAAACTATTGCAACATGACAAAATTTGAAGTATGTTGAATGATGTTTTGAAAGGTAAAGTAGAAGAAGACAGTGAGAAGCTCCACAAATAAAGGTATAATTATGTTTTAATTTGTTTGATTGAACTGTGTATTGGGTATTTATGCATGTGCACACATGCACATTTAGTTAATGATGGTGATAACCATACATTCAGGCAAACTTTGTTCTATCTGATCTAAAAAATTACCTTAAATATTATTTTGATTTATCAAGTTGTTTCTATGATTGAATAACTTGGAAAAGAAAATTCTGATCTTTATGAGTTAGTAAGTTGTAGAATCTAGTATTTTCACAAATATTTTTAAAAATATTCCAAATTATGAGCACCCATGCAGCAGTGTGTGAAATTTCTGGGCACATTGGGAGCATTTATGAGCAACAAAAAATAGTAAAACACCCTACGAAAGATAAAGATGACATAATCCATTGATTCATTTGATGTCTTATTATATACCTAGATACACCAATATCATAATCAAAAGAGATAGAGAGAGTTCTTAGAAAAAAAAAGTGTTTAAACAACCCATTAAATTTCTATACAGGATTTCATATTTGTATAAGGACAAGATCACACAAGCTTACTAAGCTGGAAGTAGTTTAGGTTTGTAAAAAGGACACTATTGGTTTTAAAAAAATGCATACATTTGGAACACTAGCATTTTATAAGCAATACTGGGGAATTTGTTTTCCATCACCTAGAATTTGTCCAGGTTCAATAGTTAGTCTTGTTTCATGTTATTTTAAGGTCAACGCGGGTAGATGCATGCCAAAATTTCGCATAGATACTACCCATGTTTGTATGTGAGGCATATTATTGTTCAATGTTTAGAAGATGGCCAAAAGTGTCATAAAATATGAATGAGGTTTATCAATATGAAAAAGAAGCTTTTCATCGTTATAGCTTGTTGTTATAAGGACCATATAAATTTCCAAAAACATAAGGTATAGGTGTTTTCATTGATTTTCATTTTCCAGAGGTTGCATGGAGATACCTAGAACTACACTTGTCCTAGATCGTCATCTGTTTGGATTCTGTGAGTAGGTGTGTATCTTCTTCAATAAGGTCTTTAAATGGGACTCATTAATCTAGTATACTATCAAGCACATTTTGTACCACTCAATGGTATCTAATTTTGAAGATAATAAAAATGTTGCATATACTCCTTTCTTTGCTTAACCAAATCATCAGTATTAGGATCCCCAATAAAACATAGCTGAAATTTTTTCTGAAATAGTTCAAAGTTCTTCTCCATCGAAGGAACCCATATTAGGAGGGCCAATGGCACTTTTGGAACCATAAATGAAATCATCCTTGTGGAGATGGAATACCAAAACAAGCGTTTTTTCAAAAATGAGACATTGATTCATACCATTGTCTAGCCACTTTGTCTCTACAACTAGGAATATTTCTTTCTGCCAAGAACTTGTGAGAACTTAGAAGTGGCTAGCAGAAACACTTCCCATTTCTTGAGAAATGGCTTATTATGCAGAAATGGGAATGGATATCAGAAATCTGATTTGGTGTGTTTTGATTTCAGGGCAGTTTTCTATCATAAATGACCTTGTCAGATGAGGTTTTTGGTAACATTTGTGATGGCTTCTTTTTGTCACAGTGCTTATTTTGGATTTTAATTTAATGGTTTCCAAGGGGCCATAACATTCTAGGTTTTGGTGAATGCAACTTTAGTGATTAATTTTAGTTTCTCAATATAAAAGTTTCAAGTACATGCTCTTAATCGTTTGGATTCTAAGGGTGGAATTGAATCCAAGTCCTTGCATAGATTTGACTAATAGAAGGAAGAGGGGAGTATTTCATTTCAAATTTCAAAGTTGGGAGATATGGAAGCACCAGTTTATCTGATATTGGGGGTCTATAGCTCTCTCAATCAATTAACATTCTTGTTCAAGGACACATGGACCGAAAAGGGAGGGAGAACCTATGTGAAGATCCATAGTTGATATACTTCCTATTATGACTCCCAAAAATATATTTATGTGAATCCATATGAATCCAGACCATTATACATAAATATGTAATGTTTTTCACATATATAGCAAGTAAGTGTGCATGCAACCAAACTTCCTGAATTCCCACCAACGGATGTGTTTCATCTCGTTTTTTTTTAACATGCGTAATACGTTTGTTGATATACTTCCTATTATGACTCCCAAAAATATATTTATGTGAATCCATATGAATCCAAACCATTATACATAAATATGTAATGTTTCTCATGTATATAGCAAGTAAGGGTGCATGCAACCAAACTACCTGAATTCCCACCAACGAATGTGTTTCATCTCATTTTTTTTAACATGCGTAATACGTTTGTTGATGTTACTAATGACATATTGGTATGGTTTCCTGTAGTTCCACCTATTGCTGATAGTTGTGGTTGATAACATAACCAAACTGCCACAATTTCCAAGGGATGGGTTACATAATATATCCCTTTTTTCTCATTCAAAATTCCCAATCTGTTTGTTGATGTTATAGGTCAAGGTAGAATGAGAATTGGAAAATCAGTGCTTGAGTTGATAAATAGAGTGAGTCTGGTCGAACAGGAAACTAGGGAAATACTTGTTTTACACACCAGGTACATATTAGTATGGTGGTAACATGACCAAAACCAGATTTGTTTTTTATTTTTGCTATAATAACTAGTCTTGATTCCAAAATTTAATTATTTCCATTGTTGTATAGAATATTACTATATGACTCCCAGACTTGCTGTTAATATCTTTTTTTGTCTTTATTGAAGGTCGTAATGCCTGCTAGAATTTCCTGTTGGTGACTATACCTTAGTTTCATCACCTTCACTACTCAAAAGTAACCGTAATGCATTCAGATTTGCAGGCTAGATGATGTTAAAATAAAAAATACTTCCTAATGTGTTAAGCTGACCTGTTGACTACCCAGAAATGTGAGTGAACCCTATTTACCACATTTTGACACACATGCCAAAAATTGGGTAACAAGCAATATGAAGGAAATTCTTTTTATTGGATGTATTATAAATTATAGTTTACTGGATGTGAATCCTTTTACAGTTGATTTGCTTTCAGAGACTTCCTAGATTGTTGTTTTATGGTGGTTTCAGGGTCATGTATGCCTAGAATTTCCCTTTAGGATTTTGCACATGGATCTATCCTCTAATTTAATCCAAATTTCCTTTTTAGGTCTAGTTACACCTTGTTCTACAATGAAAAGTGCTTGGAATCAATAAGATTGGTGTTAATAAACTTCTCTTTACCATATTTTACCCATGGACTTGCACAGAATGGTAAATTCACCACTTCCAAGTTCTTAAGTCATTCCCAAATTAAGGCATCAAGTTGATATTTCCCTTGTGGTGGGATCAAGATGAACAAATTACAAAGCAAATCCATTATGCAAATTATGTTTGGGTTGAATATTGCATGGTTTTTTAGGTTTTCATGTTTATAAGAATGGACTTGAGTGAAACTTAGGTTTATTTCAAAATAATTGAGTAAGGTGGTGGGGTCTCGTACTTGCAAGGCCTTTGAAGTGGGAATGTCTTGATTAAGGTACACCCTAACTATTTGGGGTGTAGGAGGTAATATATTCCTTCCATTTTCATCATTGTTTAACATTGGAAAATAGGGGGGAAATATACCTTGAAATAGTCCAATTTTTAATGCACACATGCTACAATTTAATGTGGTATACTTTTCCTTATTTATTGGAATGATGCGTGCTAGAAATGGAAGGCTTAAAGGATATATCCTCCTAAGATATAGGAAAATCCATATTTCCCTTTAATATAAGTAGAAAATAGATGTTGATATAAATCCCTTGATAGAAATTGAAATGAGTGAGCCAATTCAAAGTGAGTGGTTAAAGGAGGGTTCCTTAGATATTATGGATGGATGGATTCAAGCCTTTTTTGAGCATCGTTTCTTTTTTCTTTTAGGTCATATTTCTCTAGGTTTGTAGATTGCTCTCTATAGAAAAATGCTATCTTTTGTTAGAGATTCTTTGTGGTCATATTTCTTGAGGTTTGTAGGTTGTTCACTTAAGAAGAATGTGATATTTTGTTAGAGATTCTTTCTGATGTTGTCGACCCCTGTATTATTTTCATTTGATTACTATAGTATCTCCTTTTTATAAAGTTGTATGTCTGCTTGTTTAAAATCTATGCTAATATTTATTGAAAATACTCAACCACTCAAGCTGGCCCACCGAGCCAAGGATTTCCCCTATATTTCCTAGGGTCATAATATTAAGATATCCATTTGGAACCACCACCAAAATTGAGCTATATATAGGTTGAATTCAAAGCTAGAGATGGTAACACTCTGTTGATAACTTGATACACTATTTTCTACTTATTATCTTTTATTTTAAAGGTTCAATGAGTTTGTGGAACAATAAGTGCTATGTTCACTAGTGACATGTGGGTTAATAGAAGCAATGGAGATTTGATGTTTTTATCAATGTTGACAGATAAATGTTGGATGTCAAGTAATACTTCGATTCAAAATTCATTGTTTTTATAATATTAATGATAAAACATTGTAGATAGGATAAGATAATTTTATAAATATTTAACAAATGACCACAATAGTAGGTCAATGGGACAAAGAGAAGTACAACCATTGCAAATAATATTGTGTAAGAAAAAGAGAAACTCCTAACCCTAATCTACAAAATAAAAAATCCAAGAATCTAGATACAAAGTAATACCCATGTTAAACATAAAATGTGGATGTCAAGTCGCTTTAGAGCTAGAAGCAGAATGAGAAGAGGAAGAAGAACTCAGTAAGTCATTGTTTGTAAAGAAAGGGATGATATAATGTCTAATAATATCATTTGGGGAGAGCCTAGGACCTAGAGGGCTAGTTTTGTATGATATTGGATGGTTGTGATAATTTTCACAACTCTCTAACATTTGAGGATGTAGGGAAGAATCTCGTGATGGAGTTTTGGATACTTGAGATGGTGGCAAGGTGAGAAACTGAACTATGCCGTGCACACATTTGATGGAAACTGGTTTGCTAGCTATGGATTTAGAGTGTTAAAGTAAATCTTAGATGGAAACTTTTCTATATTTTCTTCTTCTTTTAATTAGTACAACTCTTTGTTCATTATTAGTGTGTTTTTTCTTGTTCCAGCTTGTTCCTTTTTTATTTAAAGTGGTGGTCTATTTTACACTTTTCTTGTGTAAATTTGTGCATGAAAATATGTTGGTGGTTAATTTGAAAGCCTTATTCTACCAGCAAAGATATGGTAAAAGATTGATCATCATTTCAATTAACATTATGGTTTTCCCTGATTTTGTTTTCAAACCATGTGTGTGTAGTTATGGGTGTTTATTTTGCTAAAAAAATAAATTACTATCTTGGATGGAATTGGGAGAAGTTTGCTACACAGGGCTACTTTGACAAGCATGGAGTTTTTTCTATAAAATTTGTGGTCTGGTCCTCTCCTAATCATTTCAACAATAATCTTGGTATGTTTTATGAAATGCATGGGCAGAACAAGTCCTAAGAAATGCTAAATCAAGTTATCTTTTTCCAAGCATCCATATTTGAAGGTCATGACAAAGATTGAATCATTTTGTTGTTTTGTAGACTAAAACACTAATTACATTATCTCAACTAATTGTAAAGTGGAAAAGGGAAGAACTCAGACACCCGGCACGCATGGCACACGAAAAACATGAATGATTGTTGAAGAATTCATGCAGATTAACCTTGGGGAAAGACCTAATGACATTCTTTGGAGGTTATTTTAGAATTCTTCATTCTGCCAGAGGTTTGTCTTTGAGATGGGAATTTAACCATAACATGTCATTTCTCTGTTTCTGGCTGTTAAATGATGAGCTCTGGAAATATCTGTTTTACTTATAGCATCATATTATTTGGAAGGTTTTCATATATATTAGTATTGTATGCACATTCTTGTGCATGCTGGGGTGTGTAAAACTAGAACTTTTCTGTAAAAAATTGATGTTTTCATATGAAAACTTAAATCTGATAATATATTTTTTTGTTTTGATCGAGTTGTCTTCAAGTTTAAGAGGGAAGCACTTCTAATTTTCCATCATTAGAAGAGTGGGTCTATAAGTTTTGCTAACATACATCTTGCAAAGTAGTTGTCCAAAAAATTCAGTATAGTAAGTCAGATTTTATCGATTTTGTTTGGTATAATACTGCAATAAACATATTAAGAAAGATGGACATCAGTTTGCTGGTATGACAATTACTGAGTAGGAGGGTTTCAAGATAGTGGGTTGACAGCTTATTTTTTACTAAAGTTTGATTTAAAAGCAAAGTTGTTGTTTTAACTACTATATTATGATCTTCAGGTCATTAGAAGTACTCATCTCTGGAATTTAATGCTTGTATATATATTATTAGCTGAAATGCTTAAATTTGGATTTCCTTTGAGTGATGCACCAGGGCAGCAGACAAGGGGAGGGTTAAGGCTGAGTTTAATGATTGTCATAATGATTTATCTGTCATATTGGGTGATATGCATTAGTATCAAGGCTGAAAAGTAACATCCCACTCTTCCAATGATGTGTATTTTTCTTGAAACTAGTCACTTTGTGCAACTAGGAAAGTATATGAATACAATATCTTGCAAAAAAATGAAAATCCACTCAATGGAACCCAAGATAATCACGTTCTGCAATGTGTAGAATTCACGACTGAATAAAAATTTGCTATGGCATCTGAGAAGAAAGAAAAATTGAAGAATACCCAAGTTGGAGGGTTAGGCATTATGATATAAGGTATAGCTTATTGTTGTTTGTTAGAATACCAAAAAACATTTACAGCCCACCCTCGCTGAAAATATTTACCTGTGGAAACCTCTGAAAATATTTTTTTAACTATACAGTGCCTCGTCACATTTTTGGTGACTTGTGGCCATGTCCAATGAGGTTGCTAAAGATCCAACAAGAGCAATCGTCGGACCACCGACGAGCACTCGTCGCAAATTCGATGCCATACCGTCTATTTTCTGATGACCTATGGCCTCATCCGACAAGGTCGCCATAGCTCCGACAAGCGAGACCATCAGACAACCAATGAGAAAACGTCAAAAATTCAACAAACCATTCCTATAAATCGATGGCATAGTCCCAAATTTTTATAGAAGAGTTGTCTGACATTCAACAAGGAGAAGTCAAATTTTCGACAAGGAGAGGGTGGATTTTCGACGAGGATAAGTCAGATTTTCGACAACTTAGTGGTGAAATATTTTGTCTTAGAACGTTGAAAAATTCATAGGAATTGGCTTGTCGTCTAATATCCAACATTATTCCACTGACGACCAAACAAATTGAGGTTGTCGAATAACTGACAAGGTATTGTTGAATTTTAGACATGGCAGTCATCAAATTTTGGGCTCAAATTCTGTTGTGATTCTTTCCACATCATGAACTTCCTGATCCAATCAGAGTCGTTGATATTATCTCTAATTCAATCCAGACCGTTGATCTAACTATCGATTTTTTCCTTAAAATCACCTTTCCGCACCAAGATTCTGTTTCAACGATTTCCCACCATTGATCTTCGTCGGGCGTTTTTCTGACCATCGATCTCTAGATTGTGGGATGTCAACTGTCCTCTTTTTCCTTTCCATAAAATCCTTTCTGCAAGGTTCTTTCCACAACCCTTCTTCCACACTGTTGATCCATTTTAGTGGAACTAACTTTAGTCTTCTGATCTCCCCAAATTGTGGGATGCAAAAACGTAACATTTCAACTTTCGCAAGCTCCTTTCTGTAATATTTCTTCCGCACCATCGGTATTTTGTGGAGTCTTTCCTAACCATTGATATTTTATATTGTGGGATTTGGGATTCAGAATAACACTTTCCTATTTTGGACTTCCAGAATTTTCTTCCACAACATTGTTTTCTCATTGCGGATTGTGGGATGCGGAATCACACTTTCCTATTTTGGACTTTCGCAATTTTCATCTGCAACTTTTTTTTCGCATTTTCCTGGACCGTTGATGTCCTTGTAGGTTTACCCCTGACCATCCATATTGATATTTTGTGGAACTTTAAATTTTTTGCCTAACTTATTTAAACTCTATCTTCACCGCTAGATCTAGTGCGGGTCGCTCCCTAACCATCCATTCTAGAAATAATGCGGATCTGCATTATGTCTTTGCATATTATACAAAACGTAATCCTCATTCATCGGTTCTCATGCAGATAACTCAGCCTCCTCATCATCGTGCCATGTCATCACTACCTTAGTATTTTATTGAGTTTTTCCCACCATCATATCCACTGGTTATTCCTTTGTCATTCATGAACACCTTTGACGTCAATGACAACTATAACCCAAATTTTCCAACATGCAGCTCCAGGACATTAAGAGAGGAAAGGAAGTTTAAGAAGAACTATGGTGTACAAGATGCAAGAAAAATAGGACACCATAAAGAGAATTTCTTAACACTCATGAACTATGTCACAGCAGGTGCACCAAACCCGTTAAACACTCAAGGAATTCCTTGGTGTATAATATGCCAGAATAGGGGCCATAAGTCTGAAGAATGTCTGTAATTACATAAGATTGTAAGCACACCAACTAGTAAGAATTGTAAATTTTGTAGATCAGTGGGTCATGATGAAAAATACTGTAGAGAATTTCAGCTACTACAAGAAAATACGATGGATACCTACTTAATGAAAAATGATGAGCGAATGAAAGTTGAATGAGCATAGCCTCAGTATCAGTCTGCACAATATCAGAAACTATAGTACCCTTAGCTGCAATACCAACCAAATTAATATCCTCAACAAAAAAAATACCCTCCACAAAGGAGGGGTGGAAAATTTAGAGGTCTAGGACACCAACAAGGAGGAGGATTTGTTCAAGGAAGAGGCAAAGTCATATGTTATAATTGTGGGAAGCCATGACATTTTTCCTAAGATTGTCAAAGTTCTGCAAAAAATTGTACAAATTGTAAAGCATTTTATCACACTGTTGAATAGTTTTTGCAACTAATTGTGAAATGGCCTACTTGAATTGTCGTAAATCCCAACCCAATGCATAATCAGAATCCAAATCCCAATCAAAACACTCAGATAATTTCTTTCCAACCAAGAGAAACTCACATTGTTTTAGTTACAGGAGGAGGCACTGTGACACGAGAAGACCAAAATACACACCAAGGAAAACCGCAGGTGAGACCCACGGCAAAAAAGAAAGCTCCACTAGATGTCTAGAAGGAGAAATAAGTCTTCTTGGAGGCGCAACATGAATTTGTTGATGCTAATCATCCATCGACATATGGACAAGTCAATACCATGCCCGAATAATTTGAACATCTAAGCAGGAAGACACCAATGAAAAAGGTTAGTAATCTTAAATTTTTTTTCAAATTTTTTTTAGCACTAATCAATGATAAAGATTATGTCGTATAACTAACAACACTAATAGAAGAAACCCCATATGACCTGTGGCCTGAAAAAATAGTTAATCATATTGGGAAAAAACTGAAGATAGGCCGATAACTACGAATGACTGCTCATATAGGAGATTATGATATGGAATATATCATATTATATTTGAGATTATATTTTAACATACTGATAAGACAAACACAGGAGAGCATGAATAATCCATGACTAGACTGGTATCCCATTCAACTAAGGCTTGTGAACTAGTCGAAGGTTCTACAAATTGGTAGACTAACTCAAGTGCCTGTAGAAGTTGAAGTCTTAAGAACATATGCCAACTTTGAATTTATTGACATTGTTAATGACACAAATCCATATCCTGTACTGCTAGGAATTGATTGGGAAATATATAACCAAACCATTATAAACTTAAAAAAAAAACCTTATCATTTGAATATTCTAAAATAAAAGTGGTTGCACCAATTGATCCGCTGGAAGGACAGAGATATGTTGACCCCTTACATAGTGAAGGGAAAGGAAATTATCTAGATTAGTTGTATAATATCATGGCTCCAAAAGAGGATTACATAAATCCAACAGCTGATGGGAAACTGAGTTGGTGAAGTGTAATTTTGTCCACATTCGACTCAAGCGATGCCCTGGAAAATTGGCAGAACAGGCTACATGAGGTCTCCATGAGAAGATATGCAAGAATTACAAGAGTTTTCCAAATTTTAGGAGATAAAGCAAGCGTGCTTCCTACATATGAAGGATTACCTAACCTTGCATCTTTTGTAGTAGAATTTGAAGAAAAGGTCACAAAATCACAGCGATTGTGCACTCTGGACTATGTGATGAAAGCTACACTACTAGAAGGTGGGGTACACACAAACAATCTATCTCCGAATGGCCATAGTCTAGAATATTAATGGGGATCAGATTTGGGGAAGAGATCAGTTGCTATGATCACAAGTATACAGGACTGACAGATCCTATGGAGCATATTGAGTACTATCGCAAGAACTGGAAAGAATATTTGTGACAAGAATGGGTTTATCGATTAATCCACACTTTGGAAATGGCACCATGAAATTGGTACACATCAGTAGAGATGCGGTGATGAATTATTGGATGGGAAATATTTGATGTAAGCTTCACCCAGACATTTGAGTTCACAAGTGAACATCCGACAATCGATGCGGCATTACAGATAATAAAGGAAAATATATTTGAATAAATCTCGGTCACATACAAATTTCCATCAATACAACATGACAATACATGACTGGATGGAGTGATATAATATTACAGGAGAATCAGATGATGATGATCCACTTGAGATAAATATACCTAAGTCAGAAGGTATGCGCGTAGTGGAAGGAATTGGTACATGTGAAGATACACCTTACCCTACCAGATACGACCTGATAAAGTAAAAAAAAAGAGATGAAAATGAATGTTTTGGTACCATCCAAATTTATAACAATAACTACCATTTAAAGTGACAAATAATTAGTGGCATTACACAAAAATCTTTGAGTAATGAGCCCACAGTATGCCCATGTGCCTAAAAGGATGGATTCCTTCCTGATTAATTGATTACGCATGCGAAGAACGACTAGGGTAAGTTAAGGTATTTTATTAAATGTCTCCACCTATTCATCCTATATGCAGAAGAAAAATAACGCTACTACTTCCTGCAACCCTGAGCATTGAACTAGTGTGGTTGTAGTATGGTCGTCCCCATTTCCAACACAAGCACAATTGAATCTAAGAATGTATCACCTACCCCCATTATGGAAGATAATACAAGTTACATGCTACCACTGACGGCACCAACTGATGCATAGAATGATCCACCAGTAGAGCTGAATGCTGGTAAACTTTCTGAAAAAGAAAGGCAAGGTCCATCTAGGACCAAACAGGGAAAGCACACTAGTAATAGGAAGAGAAAGGGAAAATAAGAGACACCTCCACCACCAACCCCATTAGCATAGGAGGATTTTGAGACAAGGAATTTGATGCCACCTTATGTCTCACCCAAATGTAGGGATGCACCGAAAGTTACAGTTCCAAAAAGAGTAAGGACCCCACTAATAGTGCCACTAATACCAAAAGGAGCGAAGCTATTGAAAGACATTCTACCCAATGTGAAGAAGATATATTATGTTGACCATGATACAAAGCCCCAAATAGACTTGGACTGCAAACACTACATGTATATTGTGCAAGACACACCCGAGGCACCTAAATTATTTGTTGCAAAGGAATGGGCCAAGGGATTGGAGCAATTTGGCATACTATCGATGCTGTATATGCCACATTTTCGGAGAAGTGCACCAATAAACACCTGTGTCAAGAAATTACTCCTAGTTTTTCATGTAGGGGTTTTATGGCTAGGAAAAACTATACCTATAGATATTCAACTGATTTCCATTATCACAGGCCTACCATCCATAGGAATTGACCCAGCACCACTTCTAAAAAATGATCAAGAAGTAGAAATAGCTACATGAATGAAGAAAAAATATAATGTGGTAAGAAGAAAAAGGGGATTTTTTATTAATTCCATTAATATTAACATTGTTCACTTTTCTGCTAAAGTGTTGGCCTCCAAGTTACTCCACAAAATGCAGTCGAACCAGTGCACTACGGAAGCGATTGCGCTAGCGAAACTTTGCACGACAGGAGTTCAGATCAACTGGTGTCAATTCTTGTTGGACAAGCTTGTACAAGATGCCAGCGATGCATAAGAGAAGGGTATGGTATTTCACTATTCATGGATGTTACTTTCAATTTCATTTATAGGCTCATGGTATGACCCAAAATACTACCAAGAGCTTGACTTGTCAGTGACTTGTAAAGGTGAAAAATATTAGAACGTTTGGTTTGAGAAGGACCTAAAGGACCGACATAAACATAACACTGTTGAATTCTTTATACATGGGGAGGCTATACAACACCATGTGAAGAACATGTTCATATTAGATGACGCCATTGTTTAGCGATTTTGATCAGTTGTTAAATTTTAGTTTGGACCCAACCATATTTACATAAAACCGTGGGAAAAAAACCAAAATCATTGAATACCAACAAAATTTATAATGAAAAAGGATGAAATTGAAGATTTTATTAATGAATGACCAAAGGAATGGTGTGTTCCAGTACCAGAAGATCAACTTCAATGAGAAGAAAACTAAGTCCAAGGGGACAACCTAGATGACGAAAACAAAGAAGAAGACCCCTCGAAGGATTTAGTCTCTACAGAAAGTCTTTCCCCCTCAATACCAACAAACCTAGAGTCAGAAAATGAAGGGGGGGAACCTCAGGAAGAACAAGTACATCCATGAAGAAAGAAAAAGAAGATGAATGCTGAGAGAAACACAAATACCATTAGCTTGGACAATGATGATTTCCAATTGATGACTGAGGAAATAACTGAAGTGACGCAGCTGCTTCAAGACCATATAAGAATGACAAGAATAAATTTCAGGTATAGTTACTGATATCCTTAAAATTTTGTTTAAAGCAGTAGAAGATGTTAATTTTTTTTTTGATTGTCCAAGTGCAATAACTAAGTCACAAGACCCATCAAAAACATAAATAATGGAACAAACTATGCCATCTGTTCTAGTCCCACCAATAATGGTAGAACTATCTAAAGTCGTTGTTGATTTAGGCTCTCTAGAGTTCAATGATGTTTTTAAGGATAATGGCCAGATTATTATAGATTTCTCATTTATGCCCATAAATGAGGTATATGTAGTACAGAGTGTTGTCAATGCATAAATAAAATTGCATGAGTGTACCTTGGCCATGAAAGTGAAGGATGCACATAAAGATATTAAGAAAATGAAACTGGAAGTTCAAGAAACTGAACAAAAGAAAAGTGAATGGGAATAAAACTGTCAGAAAATCAGCAAAGTAGTATCCCTCGCCTATAAGAATTTTGAAGAACAAGGAATAATAGATGAAATGGCACCAGATGCCAAAGTAGCACAATTGGCTGAGATATTGAGTGAAGTTAGGAGGAATGTAATATCCCCAGTTTTGACCCCGGTTGCATTAAAAGATACATGATGTATATGTTGTAATTAATTGTGGTGTGGAGCTAAAGGCAAAAGCCCCACCATAAATTTGGTTGTGTTATGTTTCGGCAATTGGGATCGTTGCCGATGGTATATCATGGTATTTGGCACATTATAGTTTTGGCATCATGTAAATATGCACATTAATTAAAATGAACCTATGGCCAGCTACAACGGTGCAATGATAATGAAAAGGGCATGATTCCTAAGGTTAAGGGGGGGGGTTGTCCAACCCATAAGGGTCATTGGGAGTTTGCCATGTGTCGACCACCCATTTAATTTCTATTGTCTAGGAGTAGTTATTGTTGAGTAGTGGTGGGTGTGGCAGGATTGTCAATCCTTTCCCACATACCCACTCCACCAGCGGAATCTTCCTCTTCACATCGCATGGGGTAGAATAAAACACTCATTCCACTCTTCCACAATCCCACTTCTTCGGAGGTTTTGGGTCTGGCTCACTCCCACGCAGGAGGGTGCTGGTTTTCCTCCCACCACGAGTTGTTCTGGTAATCCTCACACAGAGAGAGGGAGATCATGTTTTCTCACGCACCGCTTGGGGAATTTCCCCATAATTTGTTCATCCTCATGCACAGATCATAAATCAGCATGGGTTTCCTCACATAGGGGTTGGAAGACTGTGATATCATGCGACAAGCTGGATGAATGGCCTGAGAGGCATGATTCTACGGTTTATATGCTTTCCCTGTCAATGCTGGGATTTTGTCTTCTTCCCCACCCGCGGACTGTGTAAGGTTCCCATTGTTTCATTATGGGATTGGGTTTTTTATCTTCCTTGGTCTTGGTTGCTGCATGTGCAACCATATTTTGGGTGCCATTGAGTTTTTCTGGACATGCTAGGGCCAAGAACAACTCTGAGTCATCTTGTTGACTTGAGCTATGTTCACCTTTTCGTTTGGGATTTTAACCCTATTGTCTTTATCTTCTTCACAGAGTTGTGAGCTGCTTTTTTTACTGTGTATGCAATGGTGGGTCTTCATACTATTTAGAGTAGGATTAGAGGCTAGGTATGCTTGATAAAACTGGTGTTTGGAGCCACTCAGATAGAGTTAGACTGCTAGCTTTCTTCTCGACAACCCTTGAAGAGTATTGGAAAGGGAAGTTAGGGCCTGAGGGACTGTGAAGCAGAGAAAGGACTGATTTCTAGTGTTGGGTGTGTGGATGTCTTAGAATTCAGGTTAGCTTTGGTGTAAGCTTCCTTAGCTCTCCCTTGAGACCACCAGCTTAGCATTTCTCCTTTCCTAGCTCCTTGACGGCCTGATAAACCCTAGTGTGTGGGCTTGGATTATTTGTGTACCTTGGCTATGTGTAAGCTTGCTTTGACCCTTATTCCTTGAGGAATCATGCCCAACTCAGGGGTGGCAGTGTTGCTGAGAGATTGATGAGCACGCTGGCCTATGGTTGGGTGGAACGCTGCAGCGACGTAGCTAGTTGCGGGATGAGATATTTATAAGATAAGCATTCTTGTCCATTTTGCTTCTGCATTTACATTTACTGTCTAATGTATAATGAATCATAATGATGAACATGTTGATGCTGGAATGTATATGTTTTCTTCCGTTGTATGTTGAGTAACTATGTATCCTTGTATGTTTTACGCATCTTAGCATGTTTTATGTTCAAAGCATTGTATATCAGCATTATACGTATGTTTATCTTCATGGGGCTATTTACCTGGAGGTTTTTGTTTGTTTGGTAGCGTCATCTTCGTTGGTCGGAGGGTCAGGGACGTTACAAGGAAATTTACAAAGTTAGAAGAAAAAAGGAGCATTGCAGAGCAGAAGAGACACAACAACTCAGGTTGTGAAGAGAATAGAAGAAGTAGAAGAAACATGTGCTAAGGATTTCGACCAAGTATCTCAGACTTAGGAATCACTAATGGATGACAAGAAATCACAGAGGATTTAAAATGAGCTGACTGTGTTTGAAGAAAATATCATGCAGATAAGAAATGATATGAAGTAGCTACCCTTAGCATAGAAAATGGCTAAGGCGACGGAGATGAGAAAATTGTAGCAACAAATGACTGTGGTGCGCACACAACAACAACAATGTGAAGAAAAATTAGAAGAGTTATAGGCTGAAGCAGAGAGAGTTACAAGCATAATTTATCCTATACATCAGAAGGTGTGCGAAGTAGGAGCATCAGTGGAGAAGGTGATGCCGAAACATGTCAGTTCCGACCTAGTGGAGCAAATGCATAAAACAGAGGAAGAAGTACACATAGAGACAAAGAAAGTGGTGAAACTCGTAGAATATTCATAGAACAAAATCAGTGCAATTCATCACATGGAGCAATAGATTCAAGTGGATCGGGATAAGTTACAGGTGAGTGTTGGGGTCCTGTTGGGCCTAGGGACAGTAAGGCAGAATTCATGCAAATGCATTCCTAAGTAGGGCGAAAAGATAAAGGATAATAGGAAGGAGCTATGATCAAGGAAGCATCATAAAGGCAAGAAGAGGAAGGATGATGTGACAGAGGAAGTAAAAGAGAGGAAGAGGAAAGGGATCTGTAATAGGAAGTTGCACGAGATAAGTAAGTCATGATAGAAGGATGGAGTGTGACACGAGATGGTAAGACATAAAATCGGCAGAAGAAGGCATGCAATCAACATAATGGCTAGAAAGAGATAGTAAGGAATAATGTTGAGAAAGCGACACGACTTAATGATCGTGGGTACAAGATTGGCTAGAGCCGGTGGAAACCACACGCGTGAAGGTATCTTTGTAAGTCAAGTCATTAATGCCTCCTGTTAGGTGTTGATAGAATAGGAAGTTGGTTATAGCCTCCTGTTATGTGTTGTTAGACATCTTGTTGGTTGGTTATAGTAAGTTGGCTGAGATAGAAACATAAATGAGTCTTTAATGAGTCTGAATAGAGTCTGTATAGATTTGGTATTAAGTATGTAGGGAATCGGTATTGAGTCTATAATGGAGCTATAAAAGAAGGAACCCAAGATGTATGCAGGTTATACATTCTCCCGACATTCAGTTGGTGTTAGACATGATCTCGATAGTTAGTTGGTGTGGAAATCCCCCCTACAGTTAGTTTTGTATACTCTCATTATCTAAGAAGCGTGAGTTCTTGGTAGAAGGCTCTATATTGATGAATGCATTAGAGTGAAGGATTTGCAGTTGAGTGCACAGAAGAGTAGGAAAGGTTGAGTCGATCTAGGTTGTGTGTGGATCACTAGTAGAGGCATAGTAGGAAGAGAACATAGAGAATATAAGAGAGCATGAGATGTAGGAGGAGTATGTAAAGTTAGAGAAGAAGATCTCGAGAAGAGTCTGTAGCTTAGTGTGCAGACGAAAGGTGCATCTATTTCCTCATGCCAGATGAAGAGAACCTTGTGGTTTTTTCTCAAATGGGTTTCTGTGTTATATTCTATGTATATGTGTGAATGTTGAAAGTATCTGGATATATGTGTAAATGTTGTATGGAATGAATGGTTGTAGGTTTGCTTACGAATGAATAAAATGTATGATGGTCACATGAATAGAAATATATCACATAGTATAACCATGACTAGAAATATATCACATAGTATAACCACCTCAACAAATGGAGGTCCATAGTATTTACACAACACAAGACTCCAATGTTGATACAACACAAGATCATCTCCACAATTGGAGATCCATTCTCATAGGGTACCTTCTATGCGAATACTTGACTTGATATTACTCACAAGTCTAGTCTTGATATTACTCATAAGATTTACAATACAACATCACCACCTCAATCACATGCGGATACATAGGACTTGATATGACTCACAAGTTCGATTTGATATTACGCACAAGTCTGGAGAATGACTCCTGATGTTGTATGATCAACACTCTTTCTCAATGAGGGAGACATTCTCTGCTTTACCAATAATTTCCTACCATACCAAGCTTATCTTAGAAGTATCTCAACTTTTTTACTAACAATGACTTATCCACAAATTTGCAATATTCTCATCAGTATATATGTACTGAAATTACATTTTACATGACCATGAATTTTATGAAGTAAAAATTCACCCTAATATGTTCTATCATAACACAGGATTTTTCAGAAAGCTTGACTATTAACACCTAATAACTATAGGCTTCAATTATTTCACCCTAGTAGGTAGCATCCCAAGCTACATTAATCCTCAGCAGGTAGTATTATCTGCAAAATACATTTATCTTATGTAGTACTAACCACAATACACATAGCTAATCCAAATATATATAATAGGTCTATTATGTATCAAAATACAATAAAGAACCTATTTTAATGTACCTCAAAGGTACTTAAACATATGCTTATCCACATACATAAAAATACAACAGGTCTTCTAAGTACTCTAAGAGACTGTTAGAATAATCAACCCATAGTTGGCTACCCTAGACATTAATTAATCCATTTTTTGTCTTATTTGCCTAGTTTCCATATTCCACCTCAAGTTGTCCTCCACACATCCAAAGTGGTCAAACTTGCTAAATTTGAGTCATGGAGCACTTGGGAAACCACTTGGAATCAAATATGCTTTATTCTTGGCCTTCCTAGCGCATGTCTATTTTTTCTGCTTTATTGCCTGCTTTTTCTGAGTTTTAAGGCAATTGGGAAAGTTTGACTAGGTGAAGTTAACTTGTTTTTTGTCCTCATCATCCTCCACTCTTTTCTCCTAATAAAAGCATGTATGAGTTGTCCTTACACCATCTATTATATTTCCTAATTGATTTTTCCAATTCGTGAGCTCCTAGACAGATTTGGAAACTGCTTTATGCACCTATGGGGGATTTGCTTAGATTTAGTAATCCTGCTTTTGAATGAATTCGAATGGAATCCTTATGCATTAAAATATCTCATGTAATTATTTATTGGTGTAGCCTATGACTTCATATGGTTGGATATTGTACACTTATTCAATACAGATTAGTGTTCTACTCCGTATTCAGTCTCCTTTGTGTGTAATTTGCATGTGTAATTGGCAATTTTTGTGAGTGTAATTGTTCTAAAACCTGGGTTCAATTTCCACATGGTATCAGAGCCTTTTTAGATCGATTTATCTCCTTCCAATTTGTTATTGTAGGTTCAACATCATTGACTGGGAGAATTCTGCTGACTGAAGGGACAATTTCTGAGCTATGGATCAATCTCAGAAGATCATCTTGACTCCATTTAACTTGTTTGAATGGAAATAAGAGATGGAAATACTGTTGAGAGTGAAAGGTCTCTACAGAGTGACTATGGAAAAAGAATCAGAGCCCAATGCAGCTGCAGAGAAAATTAAATGGCACAATAAGAGGGATGAGGCCTATGGTCTCCTGTGTCTGAGCATATCCAGAGACCTCATTTTCCATCTTGATGGATTGAAATCACCAAATGAAGTATGGGAGAAGATTTTTGAGCTTTTTGGTAAGACAGATGAGATAAGGGGACATCAAATTGAAAATGAATTGATCTCCCTGAGTCCCAATAGCTTTGAATCCCTGCAACTCTATTTTTCCAAGTTCAAAGCCCTTGTTTTGCAGCTAAAACAATGTGGGATCGAAAAGAAGGATGAGAAACTAGTTTTGGCCATACTCTTGAAGCTTGGCCCTAACTATTCAGTGTTTGTATCAACCTTCTATGCCACAAAGTTGACAGCTCAAGCCTGGAAAATTCCTAGCGTTGCAGATTTCATGGAATCTCTCACACAAGAACAAGATAAACTGGTGATGATGGGCACCATCAAACCTTCCAAAGACCAATATCTGGTTGCTAGAGATTTGAGGGTGGATTCAAAAGGAAATAAGAAAGCTAAGAAGCCACCTGAGCAAAAGAGAGACAAGAACAAGTCTCCAAAGGAGCCTCAAAGCTCCAAGAAGAACCCCCAGAAGAAGAAGAACAAAGGAGAAATGAGCAAGTGCACATACTGCAGTAAGGGAAATCATCCTAAAAGATCCTGCATGAAGAAGCAAATTGACATGCTGACCCAACTCCTAGAGAAGAATGGCATCTCCCTTCCTGATAGCTCAAAGAAGAGAGAAGGAGGATCAAATTCAGAAGACAGAGAGAGAGTTCATGCATTAGTTGCTGGCACATCAAGCTCACCTAGTTTCATCATTGATTCTGGAGCTTCAAGACATATGGTTTCGACCAAGGAGGCATTCACCTCACTTGACATGTCGAAAGGTCCACTAATTGTACTGGGAGATGACTCTCTCACTGAAATTTTGGGCAAAGGGAGGATTGATATTGACCATGGTAAGTTCAGCAATGTATTGTATGTTACAGGTCTTGCCTCTAACCTCTTATCAGTGTATCAGATGACCCACACAGGGTCTCCAAAGAAGGTCATATTCTCCCCTGATGAATTTGAGATCACAGGGATCTCAAGTGGTAAAGTCATTGCAAAAGGAGTTGCAAATCACACTTCGAAGGTATACATGTTCTCACACTTCCTACCCTACTCAAACCCCTCTGCTCTTCTGATTCATGCTAATGAAGCAAGCAAGATTTGGCATGAAATATTTGGCCACCTCAATTACAAGTATCTTTCTAATTTTAGTGAAAAAGAAATGGTCATAGGGTTACCAAAGATTAAGTTTTCCAAAGGAGTTTGTCAAGGTTGCATCTTAGGAAAACACCCAGAGCATAAATTTGAGAAAGCTAGTCATGAGAGAACCTCTGCACCTCTTGAGTTGATCCATAGTGATGTTTCTGGCCCATTTACTCGTATGTCAATGAGTCAATCCAAATATTCATTGACATTCATAGATGACTTTTCCAGGTACCACTGGGTTTACTTCCTGAAACGCAAGTCTGAAGTTTTTGGCCTCTTCAAAGTCTTTAAGGCTTTGGTTGAAAACCAGTCTGGGAGGAAACTCAAGGTCCTCAGATCTAACAATGGTGGTGAGTATGTCAAGTCTGAGTTCATTCAATATTGTGCAGATGCAGGTATTTAGATGCAACATTCTATCCCTTACAAACCATAGTAGAATGGTGTTGCTGAGAGGAAGAACAGATCACTGAAAGAGATGGCAACATGCAATGATGGAGGCTAAGACCTTGCCACCAAAGTTTTGGGCCGAAGCTATAAACTGTGCAGCCTATATCTAGAATAGGGTGCCTCATAAACAGCTTGATGGTATGACTCCTTTCGAAGCATGGAGTGGGCACAAACTAGATGTGACCCATTTCAGGATTTTTGGCTCAAGGGCTTGGGCTAGAATTCCAACAGAAAAGAGGAAGGCTTTGCAGCCCCAAAGCCAAGAGTGTCTAATTGTTGGGTACTCTGAATATTCAAAATGGTAAAAGATAATCAATTTGAGCACAAACAATTCCTTCATTGAAAGGTGTGTTCAATTCCAAGAAGAGCCCCTAGCAGTAGTGGAAGTTGGAGAATCCTCTTCACCACCAGAGCCTTTGAATGTAAGTGAAGAGATAGTTGAACTTGCTGATTCTGATATGTCTGATAATGATTATTTAATTGCAGATCCTAAAATTCCTACAAGACCAAAATGGGCAGCAAAGACCATTTATGCAGCTGGAGAACTAGCTAGAAATCCTAATGATCCTAGGAGGACTAGATCTCAGTTTGAGAGTGTTCTGTGCATGAAAGATACTATGTTTGTAGAGAAATGCTATTTGATGGTTGAATCAGACCCACATACATATGAATATGCAGAAAATGATCCAATATTGCAAACATCCATGAAAGAAGAGTTCAGCTCACTCCAGAAGAACAACACTTGGGAGCTGGTTGATCTTCCCCCCAGGGAGGAAGCTAGTTCAGTGTAAGTGGGTTTACAAAACCAAATTTACTGCTGATGGTTCACCTTTGAAATACAAGGCCATATTGGTATCCAAGGTCTACTCACAAGTACATGGCATAGACTACAATGAGACCTTTGCACCAGTGGCAAAGATGGACTCCATCAGGCTAGCCTTAGCCATTGTAGCTTCGAAGCAGTGGGAGGTACATCACATGGATGTGAAGTGTGCTTTCCTGAATGGAGATCTCACTGAAGAGATTTAAATGCAGCAGCCTCAAGGATTTGATACTAATCCATATCTTGTGTGCAGGATAAGGAAGTCATTGTATGGGCTTAAGCAAGCCCCCAGGGCTTGGTATGCCAAGATTGATAGCTTTCTGCTATCATTGAATTTTTTTCGATGCAAGTCAGATACAAATGTCTATTTGAATCTGATTCATGGTTCATTAATGATCATTGTTTTGTATGTTGATGACCTTCTCATTACAGGAAGCTCAAAGGATGAAATTGCTTCCTTGAAGGATGCAATGAACCATGCCTTCTCAATGACTAATTTAAGCTTATTGGGCCAATTCTTGGGGCTCTAGATTGCTCAAACCAAATATGGAATCAAAGTGCATCAGTCCAAGTATGCCTTGGATTTTCTAAACAAATTCAACATGAAGGATTGCAATCCAAGCAAGATTCCCTTCCTTTCAAGAGTTAATCTTGAAGAAGTTAATTCTTCACCTATGGTAAACAATACACTGTATAGGCAATTGATTGGATGTTTGTTGTATCTTACACATACTCGACATGATATTTCTTATGCAGTAAGTGTGGCTTCAAGATACATGGATCAGCCTCATGAGATCCATTGGAGAGTAGCCAAAAGGATCCTTAACTTTGTTCAGGGAACAAGGACTCATGGGATCTTCTACAAAGATAAATCTGATCTTGATTTGATTGGGTTTACTGAAAGTGATTGGGAAAGTGACAACATAGATCGAAAGTAAACATTAGGATATGTGTTCATGCTTGCTAAAGGACCAATCAGCTGGTCAAGCAAGAAACAGAGTGCCATTGCACTCTCATCTACAGAAGCAGAGTACAGAGGAGTTGTAAATGAAACAACTCAATGTTTATGGTTGCAGGGGTTACTTGGTGAGTGTGGCTTTGAATCAGAATACTCAACTACTATATATTGTGATAATCAGAGTACCATTCGAATCTACAATGATCCAGTTCAGAGACAGAGAACCAAACACATTGAGATCCATATGCACTACATCAGACATCTTGTGCATGATGGCACCATTCAACTACTCTTCTGTTCATCTTCAAAACAAGTAGCAGATATCTTCACCAAATTTTTTTGTGAGAAGACATTCAGCAATCTCAAATCACTGCTCGGGATTGTTGATCATGCTGTGAAGCATGAGTGATGACAAGATTTTCAAATTTTGTTTTATTGTCCATGTTTAAGGGAGGATTTTTCCCACTGGGTTTTTGCCTCTTTCCTTGGTTAAATGGACATGCAGTATGTAAAGGGTGACTAAGCCTTGTTGCTAGGCCCTATAATTTTCTGATATTTTACTCATTAGGCAGGCTTAAGGGAGGGTGTTAGAATAATCAACCCATAGTTAGCTACCTTAGACATTAATTAATCCAATTTTTGTCTTATTTGCCTAGTTTCCATATTCCACCTTATGCAAGTTGTCCTCCACACATCCAAAGTGGTCAAAATTGCTAAATTTGAGTCATGGAGCACTTGGGAAACCACTTGGAATCAAATCTGCTTTATTCCTGGCCTTCCTAGAGCATGTCTGCTTTTTCTGCTTTATTGCCTGCTTTTTTTGAGTTTTAAGGCAATTGGGAAAGTTTGACTAGGTGAAGTTAACTCTTGTTTTATCCTCATCATCCTCCACTCTTTTCTCCTAATAAAATCATGTATGAGTTTTCATTCCACCATCTATTAGCTTTCCTAATTGATTTTTCCAATTCGTGAGCTCCTAGACAGATTTGGAAACTGCTTTATGCACCTATGGGGGATTTGCTTAGATTTAGTAAGCCTGCTTTTGACCAAATTCGAATGGAATCCTTATGCATTCGAATATCTCATGTAATTATTTATTGTGGAAGCCTATGACTTCATAGGGTTGGCTATTGTACACTTATTCAATACAGATTAGTGTTCTGCTCCATATTCAGTCTCCTTTGTGTGTAATTTGCATGTGTAATTGGCAATTTTTGTGAGTGTAATTGTTCTAACACCTGGGTTCAATTTCCACAGAGACCAACCAACTACTTATTCAAAGTAGCATCATCTAGATCTGATCTATAATGCAGTTTCTATAAACTATAAAGTATGGATTCACAAGTTCTACATAGGTCTTATATTATTCCTATATTATATCACATAATTTGGACTCATGATATAGACAATATGCTAATAAAATACAAATAATAATGTATATGCTCAACACAATTACAAATTCTAGGAATACAAATCTCTATATGATAGTTAGGAAACATATTCAAATGCCTTCAGATTTGATTTATAACATCATATAATAATCAAAATATAAAGTACTTATATTTCATTGATTTGTGTGGGATCCCCCTTGATATCTGTACCCTTGCGGAGAATACTAGATTCCTTGTTTATTCATTAGAATGGAAAATCTTATTTGCAGTGAAAGGATTTCTCCCTTTCTTCATTCTTTCCATGATAAAATATTATCCCCTTTAGTGTACACAACCTTGATTTGGATGCGACCCTCTTCTTGACTCGAGGCCTTATTCTTGAAAATATTGGTGATTGTATCAAACCACTCCCATGCGGTCTTCAATGGAATGATCATGGAAATGAGATTATCCTTAGCCAAATCAAAGAGGATATGCATAGCCTTTACTTGATTCTTCTTGAAGTTTATTCCCCCTTCATTCATGGTAGGATCATCTACCACAGTGGTCACGAATGAATCAAGATCATGCTCTTCAAGAATATTCAACACCCTCTCTTTCCATGATTTGAATTTTGATGTGCCTTCATGTTGGTATTTCGTTCAAACAAAGATTGATGTTATGGATGCAATATTTTTCTCAACTCTTCAATATATGCATATGATTAGCTTGTTGCACAAAACTAAGCTCCTTCACGCTCTATGCTTTGATACCATGTTGATGTTTTGAGAAAAATTGGAGAATCTTGAACTTTAAAAATTTTATCGATCAATTTCAACACATATGAATCTCAAAAATCATCCACATGTGAATATATCAGCCACATAAATCATCTCCATAAATCATTCATATAAATCAATCAACCATGAGAGACAAGATATACCCTGGGAAAACCCTTTAAACATAGAGGATGAACAACCAAACAATTATTTGAGTATGATAGATATATTTGTAGAGAATGGTTTACAATACATAAACATATTTCCTGATAAGATATATCACCATATAAATAGAGAAGAGAGATCCAATGAAACCCTGCAAAAACAAGTGTATGCAATTGTATTGAACTGGCCATATGGCTAGCATATTAATAACAAGACCAAACACTTATAATGTAGAAGGTAGCACATATGAGGATCAATATACACATTGAGAGCACCACATAGTGCATTCACAATGAGGAGGTAACTAGAACTCCCTCCATGCAAACATTAGCACCCTCCTTTTCTCAATTAGCTTTAACAGAATGTTCGTTGTCTTGAACTGAAAGTAAAATTACTTGAACTTAATGTTAACTGACTTGAACTTAATGTTAAATTACTTGAACTTAATTTTTAACTGATTTAAATTGAATGTTAACTGAACTCAATCGTTAACTGAATTCTAATCACTTAGTTAACATGATAACTTAAGTGTCATCAGTGCTTCACTCTTATTGTCATCCATGCACAATTTCTATTATTAACTTTTGCATGGATCTATTTAGTTAACTGATGCATGATGATTGAAAAACATTAAGCTCTTCTTTACTTAAATAATTACATTCATTAATGGTTCAAATAAATCTTTGACTGAGGCATTCATATTTTACTTAAGCTTTATAACTTGAGTTTACTCAGACATTTGCATGGGCAATTCGAATTCTCTTTCTCTATGTTTTTCTCATTATCATTTAATAATTAATGCATGGTACATATCTGCATTTATTACCCATATTATCATATCAGTATTAGAATAATTATTCCATACATATCGATAATCATATATATTACCCTGGGCCATATAGTCATATGTTAAAGTAATTCACTCTAGTGGTAGCTAATCCCTAAAGGAGACTTATAGCACTCAATGATCATGACTAAAAATATATCACATAGTATAACCACCTTAACAAATGGAGGTCCAAATATTGATACAACACAAGAACATCTCCACAATTAGAGATCCATTCTCATATGGTACCTTCTATGAGAATACTTGACTTGATATAACTCAAAAGTCTAGTCTTGATATTACTCACAAGGCTCAGCTTGATATTACTCATATTATTTATAATACAACATCACCACCTCAATCATATGAGGATACACAAGACTTGATATGAATCACAATTTTGACTTGATATTACTCACAAATCCAGAGAATGAGTCATGATATTGTACAATCAACAATTTCACCGGGACTCTACAAAACCTTGTTGCATATTATCCTTAGGACAATTTTGAATTACCATAGGCATGCTATCTCGGGTGATTTTATGAAGTTGGTTATAAATTGGGTTGAATACACAACCATAAATGTCCCTCATCTATTGGCCAATAAATTACACTTTTCATTGCTAGATAGTAATATTAAACGTGTGAAGTTTAGTTACCCTGGTACACCGCAAAAAATTATCATTTTACATATGTTAACACCAAGATATGTGCACCTTACATGTGACATATCCTCATCAAACCTATACATCATCAACCACTTTTCATTTCCACCACATAGACCTTCATTTATCCAAAATACCTAAGTTAACCATAAAATCCCATTTTAAATATTAATTGGCTCATTAAATCCAATAATTATGAGTCATATTGCCTAAAATGACATTTTGGATTTTAAAAAGAAAAAGGAAACTTGGAACTTACCCAAAAGCATGGATAAGGATTTTCAAAATCATGGAGAAGAAAAAGAAACTTCAAAAAATCAAAAATCCAAAAAATGGAAAAAACTCCAATTTATCCTTATCCCTCCATCCTACCTATGGTGCCTATAAATTGACCATGAAGGTCCCCCATTAAAAAGAAAACTTCTCCACTCATTTCCCATATCGTTACTCTACTAAAATATTCCCTTGAGTATTCCCATTTCACCTTTGTTGGAGATCTGCACCTCGTGACTTGTGGCTAGAGAACACTGAGTTGTTTAGAGACCAGTCTCACTCTTTTTTAGAAAGTTGCAGGGACCCCATCACTACTAATTTGAGGTAACCATTGGACATTGTACAATGTTACACATAAATCTCATCATCATCATGTGATAAGGTCCCAAACATCAATATTTGCCCTGAATCCCAAACTATGAAGTAAGACACTGGCCCATATATCAATCCTGCATATGAAAATACAACATTGCACCTGCCTTTAAGTCAATAAGAGGTGCCTTCTTCATAAATGACTCTACTCTTTTGACAGTAGGTAGTGCCACCACCTTTACCTCTTGTACAAGGCATGGTTCTTCCATGTCACCTCTCTGCCATAATGAGAAAGAAGCAGTGCCCTTGGTAAAAAGTTAAAAAGAGAGGTTTCCATGAACCTTATCGAAGGAAGGCTTCGTGGAACCCTTATCCCTACACCTGAGGACCACCTAGACTTGAGATCCATCATTTTGGGATCTCCTATCCACCTCACTCACAATTTACTCAACCATCCCTATCCTCCCAAGGCCTAAAAAAGCAGGCTCATATCCATGGTTGAGAGAGAGAAAATTTATGCTCTTGAATTGACATTTCGGCCTAACTCAGTAGGGTGAGCATACAGGGAGCAAGTTGGAGCTTTTGGGGACAAGATTCTGGCATTGTGAAGGAGCATATCGACACTAAGGCAAAGGTTGTAAACTTATTCTTAATTCTTTAATGAAAAATTGGTTCATTTCCCATAAATTATGTTGTCTCATTATCATGTATTTTATTGTTGGATTCCTTAGTCACTAACATAGAATAGTGGACCATATTCTGGTGCTCTTTGATCTCGTTTGTTGGTTTTCATGTGATCTTGTAGATACATCCATGAAGAGATATCATTATAGGAAACAACTATACTATTCCATCAAAGAGACTTATTCTAGATCTACACCCATTATAGGGAAAGTATTCCAATTCTGTTGTGAACTATTTGTTCTAGATCTAAATCATTCAGACTAGAGGAACAACTCCTGTATGCAGGAGGTGCATTTTTTCCTAGCTACAAATCTGCCGACTCCACTGGGGAAGGCTTTCAGTGCATTTGATTTTACTTGGTCTTCAACTCTTGTCCAAAATCCAAGATCCAGTTTTTTATCAGTAAGATCTACTACCTAATCTAGTGAGATCTTGGTTTGGTATCATCAGATCCGAGTCTTTCTTAGCTTTTGTGCTTTATATTCTTGTCAATTCATGATTTTTATGCCAGTACTTCACTGATTAACATTTTGTTTCACCATTATTTGGTTTTCTAACTTCTACAGGACACCGTGTATGGAATGTGGGCAATACGGAGTGCCACTGCCTATGTTTAGTGACCAGCCAACGGTGCCACCGCCCTTGTTTAGCAATCAAGAAGCGGTGCCACCTTAGAACCGCTCTGTCAGTGACCCCCAAGAAGCAGTGTCGGGTAGGATTTTTTAAGACTTGTCATTGCAAATTTTTTTTTGGCTCTTTGCTTTCATTTTTGAATGTTTGGGCTTGCTTGCATAGATCTGAGTAGTTGAAATTCAAAACCTAGTTGTGGTAAATTCTTGTTTGTTGAATTCAAAAGCTAGGTTAGGCTCATCATCTTTATTGTTTGTATGCTTGATTTTATGTTTTAAAAGGATTGCTTGAAATATTTAGCTCAGTTAGATCTCATTCTTACTGTTTGATAAGATTGAAAAGGAAGACTTGCTTGTTGGTTTCTTTCTTTCATTTTTTTTGTTAAGTTCACGAAAGACTTCTTTTTGCTTGTTAAAAAAGAATTTTTTTTGTTGAGATTTGGCTATAATTCCATTTGAAGACGAATTGTTGGGTCTTTGACTAGCCTCATAAGCTTTCAAATCTCCATTTTTCTTCTTTCTTTTTACATTCTTGTCTCAATCAAAAGAAAAAATATTAGTAGTTTTAAGTTAGAGCTTTCCATTATTGAAGAAAATTTGAAAAAATATTTAGTATTCCTTTGAGTGTTCTTTGTCTTTCTTTTTAGAAAAGAGATCTCTCCCTATTTTTCTTTCTTTCAAATATTAGTTTAGAAGCATCTTGCTTGTTTGTATTCTTGAAAAGTTTTTTGAATTAGACTGCTTGGGAAATTTTTGGTTTTGAAACGAAATTGGAAAAAAAAATTACTCTCTCCTTCCCGTAAGTAGGCATGTTTTGAAAGGTGGAGTGAAAGAATTTGCATATCATAATTGCATGGTTTTACATATTTGTCATAACTCCAAGCATTCACCTAATCGTTCAAATTAAAATTAATGGTAGCTATAGGCTAAAAATTTTTAGTAACTTGAGTGATAGGTTAGAGACATTTTTCGGCGTCATAAAATGTAGGAGATGTCATTTATTGCCTGCACTGCAACTTGGGACCTGTGCAATTCTTCCACATACTATCGGTATATAGAATGGCCTTTCATGTACCGTTGAGGTATATTGAAAGGTACTTCACTTACTCGCATTAGAGGAAATTTCAACTCAAAATGGGCCTCTTAAAAAAATTAATAAAATAATAGTTAAAATAATAAAATAATATTTATTAATTTTGGAGGAAGAAAAGAAAAAAACTACTTTTTTGTTTGTATTTTCGACATATCTCCAAGTATTTTTACTCAAATTTCGATTAGGAGAGATCGCTGGATGTGGAATTAAATTTCACATCCAACGAGTACCCACTCAGCATACTTTTAAAGGAACCTGCCACCCCAAAAACAAGAAATACCTGAAAAAATGTGATGATGATGTCATCATCACATTTTTCAGGTATTTCTTGTTTTTGTGGTTGTGAGGTCTATCAAAAGTATGTTGAGTGGGTACACGTTGGATGCAGAATTTAATTCCGCATCCAATGAGCTCTCCCGATCAAAATTTGAGTAAAAACACCGGGAGATATGTCGAAAATACAAACAAAAAAAGTAGTTTTTTTTATGATACATATCCCCAAATTTATATTAAAAAGGTGTTTAAGACCTATACGGTATTTCAAATTTAAAGCAATTTCATTGGCTAACACATGATGACATGGAATTTGAATTAGAGTTAAAAGTCCCATTTTGATTTGAAATTTCCTCTAATGATTGTATATCGGAAAGATCCTTGTGAACGGTTGTGAATTAGACAACACTACTACAGATTTGAACTCAGACATAGCTTGTGTATATCTAGAGGCCCTTCTAGGTTTCCTGAGACCATCTGAGAAAATCCTTTTGGCTGTCTTGTTGGTGCAATACACTGAGAACAGCACTTGGGGAGATTACTACGCACGTCATCCAGGTAATTAGGTATTTAGGTGAGGGACGCTTGATCCTCCTCATTGCATTTTACTGTTGGACTCTGCGGTATATCGCGAGTTGCAAAAAATTGAAAATCCTGGTGAGGAACTGACTTATTTATCCCCTTTTGTCACTTAATTTTGATCGTGGCCTATAGTTTGTGTAGGACAATTTTTGTGTGATTTCCTTAGTTTTGAAACCCTAGGTTAGGTTTAGTGACTTTTTACAATTTGGCTGAGTTTCAGTTGAGACAATCCAGAAGAAACCAGGGCTTACCACCTGACTTTCCACCTGTAACAGGGGAAGGCCCAAAGGAAGCCATAGATCAAGGAGATGCAACTGACTCCCATGTGGAATGTAGCCCAGCTGTAGAAAGAAGAGATCAATTCACTTCTTATATTAATCCCTTAGTCCAACAGCCTCCTACGACTGACACTTCCTTTCATTCTCTGATGGAAGTTTGTATCGATGGTCCTGATGAAACTGAGTATAGCCCTAATTCTCCTTTTTGGAGGACTTCTATGGGTCAAGCCATTACCAAATTCAGGGTTACTAGACCCTCTTTCAAGAACCCTCCTCTAGGTGAGGATGAATATAAGAGAATTCAAGAATCTCTTGACCGTGCTCATAGTTTTTAAGAGAGGATGGAAAGATTTATGGCTACCCCTATACCTCACAAAGAACCTATGTCGTCTCTTTTACCCCGTCTGTCGGATCCATGGCCTTCTGGATATTGTTCACTTGCCAAGACTTTGGCTCCTATTGATGATGTCCCACCTCATGGTATGTCTCCTCATAATCCAGGTCAAACCTCCAACCCTACATTTTTAAACCCTAGGTTTGTTTCTAGTCCTCCCATAACCTCTGTAGCTAAGGGGCAATCCGCAGCTTAACTGGTGTCAGTACATTCCAACGCCGGGGGGCAACCCTTGGGGTGAGCTATGTTATTTGTTAGTGGAGCTTCTACTAGTAATAGACATACTTCTATTGTAGGATGACCTGCAGTGGTTGTTCCTCCTACCCATACCAATATGGTAAACCCTCCATCAATTTCAGGCCAACCCTCAGGGGCAAAACCTACAATCAAATAGTCTTCTTGGGGTTATGATTACCCAACGAATCAATTACCTGTAGCAAATATGAATTATCAACCTACATCTATAGGAACTATGTATCCTGGAATTCCTTACCATGGAAACACATTTACGCCATGGGGGAAACCTAATTGGTCCTACATGCCAACAATGGGAGGAATTCCTACTCTTACTACTAGAGGTGTGGAAGGGACTCATTATGGTTATGGTGGCCCACCCTTTGGAGGTTCGCCAAGCAGAGACCCACCTAGCAGAGGACCACCTGGAGGAGGTCCACCTTACAAAGGACCACCACCTAGAAGCTCACCGCCTAGAGTCCCACCTTCGAGAGGACCATCGCCCAGAGGCCCACCTTCTAGGGGTCCACCACCTGGGGGTCCACCTTCTGGGGGACCACCACCTGGATTTACACCACCACCCAAAGGCCCACCACCTGGAGTCCTACCACCTCTAGGTGGCCCTCCTCCTAGAGGCCCACCCCCTTCGGGAGGGTCATCTTCCCATCAACCAACTTAGTAGCCAATATATTAGTCAGCTTATGGTCCTATTAGTACACACATGCCTTATCAATACTACTAGTATGTCAAACCTAATTGACCACTTACGTTCCTAGAAACTTTGGATTTTCCCGATTTGTCCAAGTTGATAAATGATCCCATTTAGCAAAACCCTTCGTGGCCTACTATTCCAATTAAGTTACCATTAGACATTCCAAAGTTTGATGGGAAGTAGGGAGATGATCCCAAAAATCATGTCATGACTTTTCGTCTATGGTGTTCTTTGAACTCCTTGATGCATGACTATATTCATTTGAGACTCTTCTAGTGAACTTTGAATGGTATGGTTGCAAAGTGGTATATTTAACTTCCACGGCATTCGTTTGTGGATTTTAGCTCATTGGAAACTATTTTTCTCACACACTTTCAGCTACCCATTCGTTATGAAATGGATACAGACCTTTTGATCTCACTTTGTCAAAATACCTCCACACACATATCGGATCATATCCATGAGTGGAGATGGCGGAGGCGACTTGTTAAAGCTCCCATCCCAGACCAATTGTTAGCTGATTGGTTCACGAAATCCGTGTTGCCTCCCATCACTTGAGATGTGGCTATGGGTAGTGTTTTTATTGAAGAGAAGCCTACCAGTCGCACTTAGTACCTGTATTTGGTATATTCCCAATCCAAAACTTTGTATGACCTAATCCCTCAAGTTCCTCGTCCCAACATGGGCCTGACTAAGCCACCTGTAAAGACTCATATTGATGGGGTTGTTGGTTCAATCCATCCCTTGTCAGTAGACAAACCTTCCAAGAAACCTAATGCTTCTGCTACTGCTCCTTCAAATCCTACGGTTTCCATTGAGGTAAATGTTATTCAAAGTACAGAAACACCCATCAATAATAAAAAAGGAAAAGGTAAAAATAAAAAACCTAGAAACCAACAGGAGAATACCAAGCCTGTGACCATAGAGAATGATTAGGGGAAAAGAAAAGCTAAGTACCCTTGCTTTTTATGTGGGGGTGATCACTTCATGAAGGAGTTCCCTCACCGTGAAGAGATTCGTAAATTCCTGAAAAGTAATCCCACACCCGCGGTGCTTACTGATCCCTTACCGTATCAACAACAATTGATAAACCATATGTCTAATCAAGGGACCTATGGTTCCATGGAAGAAATCATTATGATATCCTCAGATACCATCAATTTGAATACTCGTAGTCATTCATATGACAAGCCAGTAGAGAAGAAGAACAAAAATATTTCTTTCAAGAAAGTTCCTTCTACTAGTTCTCCTCCATCTTCGTCTAATGGCCCTCTCGTGGTCAAAAAACCTAATCTTGATATAATTTTACGACCACCTAAGGCTACCCTCAGGAATGTTGTTTTCAATCCCAACACCCAAGCTACACAATTATATAATGTTGTTGAAGATTTATCTCAGGAACCTTGTGCGATGTCTACCCTTGAGGTTCTCCAAATTTGTCCAACACAACATAAAAACCCGCTAACGACTTTGGGGGCATTAGACCTAGATAACACCAACTTGATTCATTTCAATGTAGAGAACTATAAATCCTAATTACCTCACCAAATCACATTTCAAATTTCCTCTAAAGTAGTTGGGACAAAGGTCCGTTGAACTGTTCTAGATGAAGGAGCTTCAACCTTAGTCTTGTCTATATCCTATTGGAGAGACATTGGTTTTCCTGAGCTTAAAAAGTCTCCTACGACATTAAAATATTTTGATGGACGAGGTTTCTAGCCTCATGGTCTGTTACCAGCCCTTTTGTTCAAGCTTGGGGGAAAAAATATTTCCATTCAGGTGGAAGTAGTTTATTCTTTGTTAGATTACAATCTCCTATTGAGGAGAAACTGGTTCTATGCCATGACTATTGTCTCTTCGACGGTCTTTTGAACTCTCTAGTTTCCTCATTTGGGAAAAAATGGTAACTATCAATCAACTTGAATTTTGTTCACCGAATGTTACTACTCCCACTATGAATAACATCCCTATGCTAGGTCGGTCCCCTCCTTATTAGTAGATTTGGGTAGTTATGCTGAAGGATTCAACCCTTATTGGAGTATTTCCTTCCGCCCCTCCTAGTACAGAAGTAGCGACCGTGAACATGATTTCCATGACTGGTTATAGTACCAAGGGAAAAGAAGTTGTTGAATCATGCTCTCTTGGCCCCTATGAAGAATTGTATGATGTTTTCCAATCTGCCTCCGATGTCCAGCTAGATGATCTTCATTTGGTAGCTTCGGATCCTTACCACTTGCCCTACTGGCTAAAACCCTCTCTTCCCACTCTAAACTATCTCACATAGGATTTTCCTTCAGGGAGTCCATCATGGACATCATGAGTGAGAATGAACCTGTATGGGAAGATCACCATCATCGATCTTCTTTTCTTCCCAATGCCAGTTCGGTAGGTTTTGACCTTGAATCGCTTATCAGTACTGATATTGTCACCCATCCAAAAACACCTATATTGTTGCAAGACATAGATTCTGAAGGAAATATTTGCAACATCACTAAGACAAATATGATTGACATATCAGTCAAGCCCAGAACCATTGAGCACGTTCACGTAGGCTGAAACTGCTCAAAGAAAGAAATTGAAAGTTTTAGAGCTCTTTTCAAAGAATTATGTGATATTTTTGCTTGGAATTATAAGGAAATTCCTGGGATTTATCCATCAATTGTCGTACACAAGATTAAAACCCATCCCATGGAAAAGCATGCCTGACAAAATTACGTCAAGTCCATCCTAGGAAGGCTATGGCTATCACAGTTGAAGTAGATAAAATTCTGAAGGCGGGGTTTATTTATCCCATACCACTGATGGAATGGGTATCTAACATTGTCCCTGTAACCAAAAAGCAAGGTATATTAGAGTCAATATCGATTTTCAAGACCTAAAAAAGGCTTGTCCTAAGGACAATTTCCCTACTCCATATATTGATCAGATCATCGATAACTGTGCCGAGAACGTCATCTTTTATTTTATGGATGGTTTTTCTGGATACAATCAGATAGAAATTCTGCCCGTCGATTAGCATAAAATGAAATTCATTTTCCTGTGGGAAAACTTCACATATCGAAAGTTACCGTTTGTCTTGAAGAACGCTGGAGCTACATTCCAACAAGCCATGTCCTATGCCTTTCATGATATCAAGCACATAGTGGAACCATACCTTGATGATCTCATCGCTCATTCGCAGTAACGGAAGGACCATCTAGGGCACATTAGAGATATTTTCCTTAGGTGTTGTCATTATAACATACGGCTTAATCCACACAAATGTGTCTTTTGTGTAAAGACTGGATTCCTTCTTGGCTTCGTGGTTTCCAAATATGGCATTCGGATTGTTCCTCTAAAAATTGCTGCTATCTTGGACTTACCTGCCCTAACAAACCTTGCTGAAATCCAAATTTTGCAAGGGAAGGCAAACTTTCTTCGTCATTTCATGTGTAACTTCACCGAGAAAATGCACAGTTATATGTGTCTCCTGAAGAAGGACACTCTGTTCTTCTGGGATGACCAGGCCCAACGAGCCTTTGATAATATAAAGCACACTTTGGTCCATTCACTTGTGATACACCCCCCAGATTATTCAAAGGACTTTGTCTTATATGTTGTTTCCTCCGCTACTACCATCGGAATGGTTCTAGCAAAGGACAATCCCAATGGCCAACAACACATGATATATTACATGAGTAAGAGTCTCATTGATTCTGAAATTTGTTACTCACGCGTGGAGAAGTTATCTTTGGCCATGGTCATTGCTGTTAAAAAATTTCATCATTACATTCTGATTTGTACCACAATTGTACTTGCAGATCAAAACCCTATGTACTACATTCTGACTCGTCAGGTACTAGGGGGAAAATATTCTCATTGGATTTTTATCCTACAAGAATTTGATCTCGAATTCGCCAAGGCTACTTCAAATAAATCCTTGGTTTTCATGAAACTAATGTGTGACCTTCCCTATGCTTTGGCAAAATTTGAGCCCAATGATTCATTTACAAACGAGTTCTTGTTCTTGATAAGCACAACTGACCCATGTTATGGATATTTGATCATCTATCTCCAAACCCAGATATTTCAGCCTAACATATCCTGTGATGATCATCGTCGTATCCGTCACCATGCAAGGTACTATCTCATTCTGAATGATACATTGTAGTGACGTGGTATAGATTCTATCCTTCAACGATGCCTTACACATGAAGAGGCTGAAATGGTTTTGAATAATTTCCACTCTGGAGCATGTGGCGGTCATCTTTCTTGGATGGCTACAACCCAAAAAATCCTTCACGCTGGGTATTTCTGGCCTTCGATCTTCAAATATTGTCATGAGGTAGTTAAGAAATGCCCACCCTTCCAACATTTTTATCTAAAAAAGTGCACCCACCCTGCTCCTTTACACCCTGGCATTGCAGTTGGCCATTTTTCCAAATGGGGTATTGATTTTATGCATTGTAAGACTACCTCAGTTGGGGGGCATGGTTACATCATCATAGCCATGGATTATTTCACAAAATGGGCTGAGGAAATGCCTACATATGCAAAGGATGGTAAGACCACTGCCATATTTTTATTCAATCATGTGATATCTAGGTTTGGAGTCACACAAGCTATAGTCACTGACCACAGATCTCATTTCTGAAATCAGATGATGGTTGAGCTGAGTGCTAAGCTGGGTTTTTGCCATGAAAACTCACCTCCATATTACCCACAGGATAATGGTCAGGTCGAGGCCATTAATTTTTTTTTAAAAACTATGTTGCATAGGATGGTTGGAGATCACAAATTCAACTGGAACTTGACTCTCTTTTCCGCACTTTGGTCCTACAGGACTTCAGTAAAAACGACAATTGGTTTCACACCCTTTCAGTTGGTCTATGGACTGGAAGTCGTCCTTCCTATCGAATGTCAAATTCCATCACTTAAAATTGTAATAGAACTTCTCCCACACTCTTCTTCCAAGGAATAGAGATTCTTGTACTTGACTAACCTTGATGAAAGTAGAAGAGATGCTGCCTTGGCTAACGAGGCACACAAAGAATGCATCAAGGCACAATATGACAAGTCTATTCAACCTCATGTCTTCAACGAAGGTGACCTTGTCCTGACTTACGATCAGAGACATGATAAACTAGGGAAGGGAAAGTTTGAATCCTTGTGGTACGATCCCTTTATCATTAGTAAGGTCTTAGAGAAAGGGGATTATGAGCTTGTAGATTATGACAGGATACCCTTCAGGAAACCTCGCAATGTGTTGTACCTTAACAGGTACTATGCTTAAGTTATTTTTGTATGGTACCTTGTGTATATGTATATTTGGCTTTCAGTGTGTTTTTTCATTTTCAATATGGTTTTGAGTTGATGCCCATACTGTTTATACCATGTTTTGGTTAAGCAAATTGGATGGCTTTCTACAGTTTTGGTGATGAGGCATGCTGTCATACCTTGAACCTTGCTTCAACAGATTGGGTGTTGTATTCCCCAGCTTAGGATTTAGTTAGTTCAGGTGTAGTTTGTATTGGTCCCACTACCATCAACATCGTCGAGTATTAGGAAATGATAAGTTTACTCACTGAGGATGCATCTTAAGGCATTCATGATTTCGCAGTGTTTATGGACTCTCAATTAATGGTTTGTCACCTAAATCATGTGTATAATATTAGGAACCCTACACTTCTTCACCTCTTTTGGAGAGTGTGTCTATTAGAAAGGTCATTCGATTTCATCACTTATAGGCATATCCCTACATATGATAATATGATTGCTGATTCATTGGAAAATTTCATTCTGGACTAGCATATTTCCCATTCATAACTCATTAAAATAAACATGGTTAATCATAATGTAAAATAAGCAGTAGAAAACATGTAAAACTCATGTAAATATAAT